>CM076574.1:129107250-129318481 GCA_034641835.2 Pinus albicaulis | reverse complement strand
TAAATACTCATTAATCAACTAAAGAATACATCAGTTAACTTCAGTGCATGGACAGTTTCAGTGGAGACCAGTGCAGGAATAGGTGAAAGAGCAGGTTAACTATCAGTTGTGACTATACCGTTGCTATTTGCAACACACAGATAGGTGGAGTAAGCCCATGAGGATTGCGCAGTTCAGGCTGGTGGTTTATCTATATAAAGAGGCCATCCCGTAGCATTGAAACACACAATAGAGGTTGGCTATCAAGTGGCAAAAGTTTGGAGCATGAGTTTTGTTAGATCTAGCTTGATAGTGTGTAGCAAGTGAGGTAGTGTTGAGAGCTTGCAAAGAGCTTTGTACTATGATTGTTACATGATCTCCATGACATGTATAATATACATATAGTTGGGGTTTTCAGCTTTAAGCTTTCCCATTAAATATTGTGTTCATATGTGTGATTGTTTGTGGTTTTAATGTATGCATGCAATTGATTTTATTTCCGCACGTGATGATCAATGGTAGAAGAGATTCTATATTATGCATGAAGCTAAAATAGTGTGTGATCAGGAGAATATTGGTGAATAATATATTAGTTATTTAAATTTATACATGGTATCAGAGCGATATTGATCATCGGAGCAATTGCAGAACATTGAAGCGGTTGAGTTTTGTGCTGGTGGAATTCGAATTTGCAGCAGTGTTTTCTTGGTGTCGAAGTTGAGATGTCTTTCAACGAATTGCGATTGGAGTATGCCCTTGAGGGTAGCTCAAATTATATTGCATGGAAGGAAAAGATGGAGGCGGTGCTGGATGATAATGGGTTGAAGGAGTTCATAGATGTTGAAGTCCAAAAGCCTACTTATAGTGATGCTGCCGCACTTGACGCATGGCAAAAGAAGACAGCAAAGTGTCGAAGGATTCTGTTGGAGGGCATGAAGGATCACATAGTATCTAGCCTTCATGGTAAGGCTTCTCCATTCTTGATGTGGAAAGCTTTGACAGATTTATTCCAAAGCAAGAGCGACCAGAGGAAGTTGGCGCTCAAGGACAAACTCAGGAACATAAAGATGGAGAAAGGCGACAGTATTCCCAAGTACCTCACGAAGTTCATCCAATACAGGGATGAGCTGGGAAGTGTGGGGGTGACTGTTGATGACAAGGACGTGGTGAGCTTGGCTCTCCTTGGGCTTCCGAAGAGTTGGCATTCCTATCAGGACTCTGTCAATGGTTGGGAGAAATTGCTAGGATGGGAGCGACTTTGGTCGGATCTTGTGCAAGAGGAGATAAGGCGAAGTACCAGGGATGGATCTTCATCAAAGGCATCTGATGAAGAGAATTGCGCTTTGGCTGCTAAATCAAAGAAGGGGAAGAGCAAGAAAGCTTCTTAATCCGGTGTGAAAGGCAAGAAGCAGGATATGTCCAAGGTGAAGTGATTTCACTGTCACCAACACGGACATTATGCCACAAATTGTCCGCAGAAGAAGAAAAATAAGCAGGCTGCTGTGACTGCAGCTGGAGAGGCCTTAGCCTCACAGGTTGAGCTGGATTTTTCGCTGATCGCATGCTTGGTCTCAAGTATGACGAGATCAGTGTGGTTTCTTGACAGTGGTGCGTCTTTTCACATGACAGGAGATCGAGATTTGTTTACTAATCTGGATGAGAAAGATCTTGGAGTGCACATCTAGATGGGCGATGATGGTAGATATAGTGTGACCGGTATCGGTACCATTTCCTTTGAGAGGGAGTCTGGTAAACCCTTCAGATTGAAGGATGTGATGCATGTTCCAGGATTGAAGAAGAATCTTATCTCTGTGGCGATGTTGGAAGACAAGGGATATGATGTTGTCTTTAGCGAGGGAGCTTAGTGGAGCAACCGGTGAGGACCTGAGGATAGTGGTTTGTGAGTTCGAAACCTTATCGATCGTAGATGGGTGCGCAGCAATGGCAGGCAAGGTAGAAGGAGTGGTGAGCCGGGATGATGGCGAGTTGTGGCACCGGAGATTGGGCCACCTTCACCATGGAGCTTTGAAGATACTGCAACAGATTTCTACTGGGCTTCCTAAGGGCACCCTTAGGGTACTCTTGCGCATTCAGATCAGTGCAAGGGATGTACCTTGGGAAACTTTTTGAAAGCCACCTTTCACGAGAAGGATAGTCACGCCACGATGATCCTTGAGAGAATTCACACAGACATGTGTGGACCTTTCTCAGCAGCTTCGACGGCAAAGCATAGGTATTATGTGATATTTTTTGATGATTTTTCTCGTAAGTGTTGGATCTTCTTCATGCAGAAGAAGATCGAGACATAGTCAAAGTTCTGTGAGTTCAAGGCACTGGTTGAGAAAGAATCGGGGAAGCAGGTGAAGGCTCTTAGGAGCGACAATGGTGGTGAATTCATCTCTGGCGAATTCAAGGACTTTTGCAGCAAGGTTAAGGAATATGAAGAGAGCTCATACAGACCTCACAACCTGCCAAAGCAGTAACTAAGCAGTTTGTTTTAAGAATTGCACCATCGTGGTGGCCAGATGGCACTGTTGCATGATCAAGGCCTACCCATTCACTTGTGGGAGGAGGCATGCAATACTGATGTATATGTGCAGAACCGTTGTCCTCACAAGATACTTGGCATGAGTACACCCGAGGAGGCATTTTCTGGTAAGAAGCCTGATATTTCCCATTTGAGGATTTTTGGTTCACCTGTTTACATTCATGTGACGAAGGATGCCAGGAAGAAGCTGGAGCCGATTGCAGAGGTTGGGATATTTGTGGGGTACACTGACATGCCCCACAACTACTGGGTGTATTTCTTTCCAGAAGGCCAGAAGAGACTGCTGTAGCACGGATATAAAATTTCAGAGGAGAAAGCCAAGTGAAGTAAGCCCACTTGAGAGGGAGCCAGTGACTGTACGCAGATGAGGAGATATTAGTTCCTAAGGATACCTCGTGATGTGATCAGCCACAAGAGAAGCTCATGGAGTGGAAGAGACTCAATTATAAAGGCTAACCACAGAGGAAGTGCTTGACACACGTAAGCCGGTTTTTCTAACTGGCTCAAGATGTAGAGAAGGTTGTAGGACCACCTACAACACAACGCAGACAGAGACAGTCACCGGACCGGTACACTGGATACATGGCTCTTGTGAGAAAATGTGTCGTGACAGAGCCATCCTCTTTCGAGGAAGCTATGGAGGACCCCGCATGGGTAGATGCCATGGTGGAAGAGTATGATTCGATTGTCAGAAACAGTGCATGGGAGATTGTCCCGAGACCGGAAGGGAAATCAGTGGTGGGTTCGAGATGGATCTACAAAGTGAAGCAGGCAGCTGACGGGAGTGTGGAGAATTACAAGGCAAGATTTGTTGCCCGAGGCTTCTCACAGATAGAGGGGATCAATTATGAGGAGACCTTTGCACCTGTCGCAAGGTATTCTTCCATACGGACGATTCTTGCTCTCTCAGCGCAGATGGGGTGGCACATTCATCAGATGGATGTGAAGACTGCGTTCCTCAACAGAGTCATTAAGGAGGAGGTGTACATAGAGCAGCCCGAAGGTTTCAAGATCTTCAACAGCGAGTCGCATGTGTGCAGGCTCAAGAGAGCGTTGTATGGGTTGAAACAAGCACCTCGTGCTTGGTACACACGGATAGACAGTTATTTCACCGGAATTGGATTCTCCAAGAGTGAGGCGGATCCGAACCTATACCAGATTGTGGTGGAGGGTAAGTTGCTGATCATTGTACTTTATGTAGATGATTTGATTTTGACAGGTGATGAACTGTTGATACACTCATGCAAGGCTGATCTTGCAAAGGAGTTTGAGATGAAGGACTTGGGCCTCCTTCATTATTTCCCGGGATTGGAAATTTGGCAGTGCAGTGGTGGACTGTTTGTTTCTCAGGGTAAGTATGCCCGGGAGATACTGGAGAAGTTCAACATGCATGGCTGCAAGCCTGTTGATACTCCTCTTCCTGGTGGTTGGAGGAAGGAGGATGCTACTTCGGCGGAAGTAGTGGATGCCACTATTTATCGACAGTTGGTGGGGTCACTTATGTATCTAGTCAATACATGACCCGACATATGCTATGCTGTTAACCAACTTTCACAAGCTATGGTTAAGCCAACCAAGCTCTTCTGGAAGGCGGGCAAGCATGTATTGAGATATCTCAGAGGCACATCGGGATATGGATTATGGTACAGACAGGAGGATGAGGTGAAGTTGTGTGGCTTCACAGATGCAGATTGGGTAGGGAGCCCAACGGACATAAAGAGCACATCTGGAGGGATTTTCAGTATCGGGTCAACAGCAGTTTCTCGGTACAGCAGGAAGCAGATATCCGTGGCACTCAGTTCAGCAGAGGTCGAGTATATGGCAGCGAGTTTGGTTGAATGCGAGGCTATATGGATGAGGAAGATCCTGGTCGGGTTGTTCGGTTCACACTTGGATCCTACTGTGATATATTGTGATAATCAGAGTTGCCTCAAACTCTCGGTTAATCCAGTATTTCATGATAGATATAAACACATCGACATTCGGTATCATCATATCAGAGATTGTGTGTAGCGGAAGATCATGTTACTTTCATACATTCCTACGAAGGATCAGGATGCTGATATCTTGACGAAGGCGCTCACCAAGAGCAAATTCGAATACCACAGGGGCAGGATAGGGGTTGCAGATAATCTATATCTTGTTGAGAGGGACTGTTCAGATTGCAACAAGATGATGAGCTTAGTGGAAAGGAGTCGCCTTCACTAAGTGGGCCCGCAGGCTATTTTTGGCGCAAAGTCTATTTTTAGACTATGTCTATTTTTAGACATGTGGATCGTGATTCTATGAGTTGCAGGATGCTATTTGTGGAGGGTTGGTCAAGTTGGAAAAATAGATGGACTTCTATTTTTAGACATATTGGGCGGAATCTATTTTTAGATTGCCAATCTAAAAATAGGGATGTCAAATATTATTAGCTCTTAATAATATTTAGACTCTAAACATTATCTTATTCTCTTGGAGCACTTCAGTTTGATGCCTAGAAGTGGCACATGCAGCTGACAGAAGGAATTATGCAATTCCTAGGGTTTAGTGGAGCTATTGCATGGAGGACTTCAATTAGAACTCATGTGACAGAGTTTGGTGGAGTTGATTGAGGAGTTAATGGAGTTGTGTTCAGTTTAACTAATCTAAACATAGTTGAGCTATTTGTATTCAGTTAAACTAATTGATACAATTAGTGAGAGTGGTGTGAATTAATTATTAAGTAATTCAATAATTAAATACTCATTAATCAACTAAAGAATACATCAGTTAACTTCAGTGCATGGACAGTTTCAGTGGAGACCAGTGCAGGAATAGGTGAAAAAGCAGGTTAACTATCAGTTGTGACTATACTGTTGCTATTTGCAACACACAGATATGTGAATTAAGCCCATGAGGATTGCGCAGTTCAAGTTGGTGGTTTATCTATATAAAGAGGCCATCCCATAGCATTGAAACACGCAATAGAGGTTGGCTATCAAGTGGCAAAAGGTTGGAGCATGAGTTTTGCTAGATCTAGCTTGATAGTGTGTAGCAAGTGAGGTAGTGCTGAGAGCTTGCAAAGAGCTTTGTACTATGATTGTTACATGATCTCCATGACATGTATAATATACATATAGTTGGGGTTTTCAGCTTTAAGCTTTCCCATTAAATACTGTGTTCATATGTGTGATTGTGTGTGGTTTTAATGTATGCATGCAATTGATTTTATTTCCGCATGTGATGATCAATGGTAGAAGAGATTTTGTATTATGCATGAAGCTAAAATAGTGTGTTATCAGGAGAATCTCGGTATTCAAATTTCTACAGAGACATTTTGCAAATCACAACTTTTAAGAGTTTAGTGTTAAGGCGTCACATGGTAAGTTAAGTTGGTTGCGATGCGAAGTGAAGGAGCCACGTGTTAGCACTGTGCAGGAGTGCACATCGCAAATCTTAGAGGATATTGTTAATATTTTGTATAGTATGGTAAATTGTATGCGATGCAATGAGGGAAGAGCCACGTGACAGCACTGCGCACCAGCGAAATGAGGCAAGTCTTTGTAGGCAAAGCAAAACTCCAATTTAATACTGAAATGAGTGAATTTAGTGTTTTAACATCCTGAATATGTTGAGTGAGGAAATGAATGGGTGGAAGGCAAGAATCAGGCCTGTTCACTTCATATTCCCATACAGAATACAAACAGCCATGAAGTAATTTCAATAAATGATGTTATTGTAACGTGCATAAAGAGGTGAGTGAGTGGAAGAATAATAAGGAGTAGATAGAGAATCTATGAAGATCTGGAGCTAATATAAATCAGAATTGAAGGCTGGAAGGGTAGTAGTGAAGAAGGAGTAAAACAAAGCTAATATCTAGGTAAATCAACATATGATTTTACTGAAGTGTGAGGAAGTTGGTGCTTCCATGTCAAGTTCTAGCTTGATATATGTCTAGTTGTAGTTGGTTGAGGTAGGAGCCTCTTGTGGGTTGTAGCTTGCAGAAAATAGTTGGGAGTTAGAGCTTCCTTGTAAGTTGTAGCTTGCACAATTTGAGGTAGTAGCCTCATGTAGGTTGGAGCCTACAGAAAATCAGTGGTGAGAGGGAGTTGGAGCTTGTCTTTGCATCACAACAATAATAATATGTGGTTTTCTCCCTTATGTTTTTCCACTTATATCTGCTATATATATGCTTGATGATTTTGTGTTGATGTTATGTATTTAATATGCTTAATACTTGTTGCTCACATATTAATATTATCGTTTCATTATACATTAAGTTGATCATGAAATGAAGGTTTAAATGAGTTTAAAAGTACATAAATGTATTAAACTGATTCACCCCCATATCAATTTAACTAAGGGTTCAACAATTGGTATCAGAGCCAGTTCCTTCTGTATCAGTTTAAAAATTGGAAGGAGATCCTAGGTCCCCAAGATGGCTAGCCTAGAAGGATGCTCAACAAATAAAGACCCATTTTTTACTGGCACAAACTTTGTTTTCTGGAGAATAAGAATGGAGACATACATAATGTCTCTAGGAATATAAGTTTGGGCTGTTGTGGAAGAAGGATATGCTCCAAAGGATACTGACACAGAAAAATATGCCAAACAAAATTTCATAGCCAATGCAAAATCCATGAATGCACTTTTGAGAGGTCTGTGTGAGTAAGAATTTATAAAAGTAATGCACAGTGTGGCAGCCAAATAAATTTGGGATACATTAGAAAGTATCCATGAGGGAGATAAAAAGGTGAATATGGCCAAACTGCAAGCCTATAGAGCTCAGTTAGAAAATGTAAAAATGAATGAAGATGAAGATGTAGCCAGTTTCTTCTTAAAAGTTGCAGAAGTTGTGAATAACATGAAAGCTTTAGGAGAAACCATTAAGGAATGTATAATTGTACAAAATATATTGAGATCTTTACCATCCGGGTTTAACCCTAAGATTTCTGCCATAGAAGAAATAGCAAACTACGAAACATTTACCATGAACAAATTGCTTGGAAACTTGACGGCCTATGAGATGAGACTTCCAAAAGGGAAGTCAAATGTGAGGGAGGTAGCCTTTAAGGTTGATAAGTGCAGAGAAAATAAGGAAGGTACATGCTCCTGCTCTAATGAAGAAGAGGTCAATTTTTTTCAGAATATTGGATAAATGCACAGGTAAATATAAAGTTAAGCTTCCATTTAGGTGCTTTAATTGTGGAATAATGGGGCACTATGCATATAAATGTCCTCATAATAAAATGGAGAATCAGTCAAGAGGGAAAGAGAAAACCAATTTCAGCAACAGGCCGAAAGGGAAGAGATTTAATCGAAGATCATTTTATGTTCAACAAGATAGCAGTGCATCTGATAGCTCGGATGAATCCCTCAATGAAGAAGGAACATCAAAATTTATTTTGATGTCCAAGGAAGAGTTTGAGGAATATCTCCTAGAATTTGAAGATGAAGGTGAGGTAGATCTTGAGGGGGAGTTAATTAGTGCCTTGGAGGAAATAAGCAGACTTAAACTTAAGAGTAAGAAACAGAAATAGATTCTTCTAAAATATGCAAAGACAGAACTAGATTCAGAAGATCTTATTAAATTGAAGATTGCACTAGAAGAATCAAGGAAAATAGAGGATATTTTGAAAAGAGAAATAAAGGAGAAAAATCAAGAGCTAGGAAAGTTGGAAGAGGAAGTGGTAAGCCTGAGGAAGAAATTAGAAAAGGTCCAAATTGAATTACCTATGAATATTTCTCAAATGAAAAACTCTAGTCATTTGGACAAAATTCTTAATGCTCAAGGATCTCCTCATATAAAGGCTGGGATAGGATATGAAGGAGAAACTAGAAAATCCAAGGTAGAAGATAACAAGAATATCAATCTTGTAAAATATGTAAAGGATAATGAAGTAGCAAAAAGGGAATTCTAAGAATTAAAATCTAGAAAGACCATGATATATAACAAAACTATTAGAAACAAGCAGCAACCTCAAGTGACAAAGAAAGAAACTAAGAAACAGTCAACTGCAAAAGACTCATCCACTCCTAAGGATGAATTGAAAAATTCGGAAGATGTCAAAGGAGCTTCCTTCCTCCTGTGATAAATATCACTTGCTTTGCCTAACAAAAACCTGGACATATTGAAGCATATTTTAAGATAAATAAAATCCAATCCAACCAGCAAAAGATGCAATAAACGAAAATATTATCTCAAAAAACTCTCTCTGCCAGAGATAGATACTACTTCCATGGGTATTGTTTTTATTGTAAAGGGTTCGATGATAAAGCCATGGAGTGCAAAACACATATATAGAGACAGTGTATAAAAACTCAAGGTGAATTAAGAACAATGGTGGATTCACTCGTATACATAATCCATTCAGAAATACAATCAAATGTTTTTGTTGCCATAAAATTGGGCACAAGTCTCACAAATGTCCTCTCAAAGACTGTGGTCCATCTCCTCAGGAAATTTACCAAACAAATAGTTGCATGCAATGGAAAAAGAAGCTAAATAAGTGTGATCTGGTTCTAATAGCTCAAGATCATAAAAGAAAATTGTATGTGGACAGTGGGTGCTAAAAACATATGACTAGAGACCGAAGCAAGTTTATAACTTTTGATGAAAAGAAATCTAGAAATGTAACATTCGGCAATGATAGAGCAGGGAAAATCAAGGGAAAATGCTCAGTCAGCCTAAATAATGGAAGAGGAGAGGCTCAGGATATACTATTTGTGTATGGTCTAAAAGAAAATTTGCCAAGTGTTAGTCAAATATGTGATAAAGGCTGTGAGGTCCTTTTCAGAGCCCAAGATTGTGAAGTAATGTAATGTCCCTAAATATATGCTTTTAAGAATAGGCAGTTAAAGACTTTAAGGGTCAAAGTGAACTCCAAGGAACATATTTATTGTGGATATATTTTATTAAATTAATAAAATAAAATAAAATAGAAATTAATATGCAAATACTATATTATGATTAGAGATCTGCAAACCAAATCCATGAGGATGGATAAGGTTGTAAGACTTTCCCAGTCTTCCAAAAATCCTTGGAAGAAATAAATTAAATACTAAATTTAGATTGGAGATAAAAATCTAAAAATTTGCCCCAGTAAAGAGGAAATTACTAGGAAGAGGTGGAATAAAGCAAGAAAGCAGAAAAGCTAGCGTTAAAAGTACCTTTTGTGGAATAAACAAAGGGAAAGCCTAAGCACATAGGAAAGCAACATCCTGAATTAACTAGATGCAGTTAATGGAAATAGGCTGGGGGAAAGCAAGCTTAAATAAGTTGATTCAGGATAGACAAAGGGTTTTCTACCACTAGAGGAAAGGATCTCTGCTTGGGTGTGAGTTGTGGAGAAAGAGCTCTAAGGTTGGGAGGCACCTAGTCTACCTTAAGTGGTATGCACATTTAATTTGAATTGTTTTTTAATTATATTGAATGTTGTGATGAGTTACTGAAAAATTTAAATTAGTTGGATCTATATAAAATTCTGGGTCTGGATATATGTTTATGTTGTGGAAATTATATGAGTTAGAAATATATGTTGGTTGTTTGTACATTGAACAGAATTAACTATTGAGAAAATAGTTTATTCTGTATTGTGGTACAAACATACTCTGTCGAGGACCAACTCACAGAATGTCTAAAACCCAGTATTGGGTCTAGATCTGAGGTTAGGTACCTCACAGAAAACTGCCATCTCTTTAAATTTAATGGTTTTATTAAACATTTATCAAACTGTACATTGCATTATGAAGTAGATTCTAACCAGAAATTAATGATAAATATAGATACTGGATAGAAAAATATATGATGTGCTATATCATTGAAAGAACTTATGTATTTTTTAGCGAAATATAATCATAAATAGACTTTATAGACAGAGATTATATACATGTATATATATTTGAATTGTATTCCTACAATAAAACTGAAATTGAAAGAAAAATGGGAAAGAATATATTCTGGTTAAATTTCGATAGTATGTCGATTTAAATGAAAGAACTCTAGGATACACAGCTAAATAGATATATACAGAATAGTAAATATTGTATATTGTAAGTCTAATTCAAACAATTTTCATGGACTACTGATATTGAAACAAAAAAACAATTCATTCTTATTTAAGTGTCATGAGACATGAAATCTGAAGGCAATGATGCACTAAAATAAAATAAATGATTAAAAACTATAAGTGATAATAATTGTTTTACATCCTTATAGATGTTACAATCCATAAACAGCAAATTGCACAATTTAAAGAGTAGATGTTTTAATAACAGTTATACAGAGGTAACTTTGTCTATTGAACAAAAATAGAAATGGGCTCTGCAACCTTATTCGGAGTGCATATGAAAATCCAACAAGCTTCTGACCAACTTGTATACACATATTATTGTGTTAATAAAACAATAGAATATATTGAATGAATATTAGTTCCAAATGCAGGGACGTATCGTTATACCTGCAGGGGACAAAAACCAAAGGTTAAAGTTGGAGTATTAACCTTGAAATAAAATCAAAATAAAATAGCAGTGCGAGAACGGAGAAAAATCAAAATTGTAATACCTGAGTAAATCTCATATCCATATTGTTCTCTGCATCTGGAAAACAAGAGAGGGTTAATAATCATAATGAATACAAAAAACTAAAGGATCAGTTTCATCAATTAATATGATAGAAGAAATGACTGTGCGAAATTAGCCAAAGGTGTATAAACTGTAAACAGAGGAAATTGTTGTCCCAATACAATAAATTGAAGTAAAACTTAAATTAATTAAACAGAAATAAACCACGGGAGTCTCATTCACGTATACACCAATAACGCAGACATATGATAATAAAACCCTCAATTTAATTACAACATAATAAAAAACAGTAGGGTGAAAGATTCATGAATTATTCGGAATGGAAAAACCATTTATCAAAGCGTTAACTACTATCGTTGTATATATCGACTGGTAAATGAGAAATTAGAAGTTAACAAACTGACCAGCGGAAAATCCTAATTGCACCAAGACGTCCAGAAACGACAAAAAGCTGTCAAAGACTCCCCCTGCATTTTTGGGAAAATGTTGTTAACATTAATAAATTGCAGAGGGACTCATTCAAACTTTATTAATACCATTTCTGAACGTATTAAATATTAAAAAAAAATAGGAGAGGCAATTACATTGCAACGAAGATGAGAAATGAAATGGAACCTCATCCGAAAAATGGTGGGATTTTTATGAGATGATAACCTAATCGTAAATCGATCTTTATCGTCCAAGTGGAAACCATCTCGAGGAGGGTTGGCATTTCCCGCGAATAAAATAAAAAAGAAATTGGTACAAGGCGAAGTGGAATCGTAAGTTTAAATGCAACGTATCCCAAGACGTCCTCCGTAGCTACTTCATAGTTCAAATTATACGACCATTGCAACGAATGTGATAGATGGAAAGTACCGCACCGAAGTTGAAATCACTATTAAATACCGACAATTTCATTTATGACCCGCAGACTACTAGAAAATGAAACAAATCTATCTCGTATCTTTTCTCAAGAGTTGTGATGACACTTAGTTAAAACGTGATCCATGTCTGTTCCGGAAAATCCACATAGTTGGATTATATAATTTAGTTGATATCAATGACATTAATTAATTTGGAATCACTTCCTATAAAAAGGATTAACAGCACGTGGTAAAATGGGATCACATAGGTCATCACTCTCCATTACTTATGGAGGCATTATAAAAAACTTAAGGCAAATATCTATTAAGCAAGTAATTCAAATTAGAACGTAAATATCGATAATCGTCTCTTTAAAAGTTACCATAAGTGTTATCCATTTGTATGTATATCTAAGTCTTGAAAGGGCATAAGGAGCCCAATAATTTATAAATAAAAGGCAGATTCCTATTGATAATACCTAGTATGGCTGAAAATAGTGTATGGTATGTGCAAGAGAATTGCAAGTCTAGGTATCGATTGTCAAATGTCATGTGGATAATAATACCAACTAAAAAGGGATAAAATTCTCATAAGTGACAATTCCCATTGTTGGAAGTGTTAAGAATATATGTTCAAAGGTATTGTTATACCTGTAAAAATTGTGAGAAGGTAAATGATAGTCACCTAATGACTATTGCCAAACAATTAAGTTGAACAAGGTAAGGGAATATATATTAGAAGGTTAAGTAGGTAAGTTAAGAAGGAATATTATAATCATAAGTAAGAAATTGAAGACTTATAAATACACCATTTCCATATTGAACGAAGAAAGTAAATCCTATGTTGAAGGAAAGTCATAACAGATCTGGGGCAATTGGAAATACTGTCATAAATCGTAAGTGAGTAAACAATTACATATTAAATTGTGAGTAACAGAAATACGTTGGAATGCGACGAATTATATAATAAGCTCGAGATATTACTATAATTAGAAAAAAAAATTTGTTGAAATGGGAGGTGTTACAAATGGTATCAGAGCCCATGTTAAAACACTAGGCAAAAATGTGTGCTCCCACTAGAAAATTTCTGTTGCTGAAAAAAAAATTTAATTTAATTTTCACTAATGTTTAATTTAATGTATAGTGAAACAGTGCTGAAGTATAAAGCTGCAAACCATGAGTGAAGAGGATGAGTTGTATGTGGATCTGGGTGGTGGATAAAACCCAGCAGATAAAAATGCTCCATTGATGGCTATGATGCATTGAATGCAAAGAGAAATGATGCAACTGAAAAACCACAATGAAAGGTTATCATTAGCCAGTGAGGAGTAAGACAGGTTAATAAGAGAATTGACCTCCCGAAACAGTCACGAAGGTGAAGGTTCTAGAAGAAAGAGGAAGGGAATTGTAAATCACTCAGAAGATTCTGAGGAAGATGATGCCTCTAGACAACATTCTAGGAGGGATAAGGAATTACAGAGTGAATTCCGGAAAATCAAGCCTCCCTCCTATGATGGAGAGAGGGAGGATTATACAAAAGTTTGGCTTCTAAGGAAAGTATAAAAATTTAAATGGTAAAGTAAAATATGAAAGTATGAAAACAAGTGACAATGGTGCACGTATGCTTCTAACTTAGTACATTAATTATAAGGAGAGATGTGGCAATGTTACGAAGGTTGAGTTCTCATGGTAAATTGAGAAATGAACAATATGTGTTAAAAATAATATAAAATAATATAAAATAGTATAGAATACCAAGATACCTTTACCTCCGTGATACATCAAAGGAGTTTTATAAAGGGTTCAATTCGTATCCTATATTCATATGGTTAATGAAATATAAAGGTAGGTATTATAAAATATAATTGATTATAATTAAAGTGGATGTGAAGTTGGTAAGTATTATTAAAGAATTCAACTATTAAAATACAAAATTTCCATGGAGAATAAGTAAGGAATAACTCCTCAACCTTAGGATCCCACTTATACATGTGCGGTGGAGATTCTGTAAAGGGAGGGTTCCATAAATGGAATAACGATGATATATTCAAGTCAAATATCAGTACATGAATTAAATAGATAAATGAAAAGAGGTAATTTTTATAGCAAGGAAAAGGTAGGGTGATGTGAAAAATTGCGTACCTACTAGCTATAAGGAGATTGATGAGGAATTCCGTCTCCTGAATTTCGTAAAACCATTAATACTGAAAGCTACTAATTAACAAGAGAAAGACCGATGAAAGATGTAGAGTGGAAGGACCAAAAAATTGAGAAGAAAACCCCCTCAAAGTTCAAAGGTAGGAATATTGAACCACTTATCGTGGATTAAATACTTTGAGAAATAAAAAAAAAAAATTGCTCTACAAATTTATACATAACTAAAATTTTATAGATATTCTATCAGTAGAAATATAAAAAAATCTGTTGTAAGACAAATGAAAAGAAATTTACAGACATGCATGATAAACAACCTGTTCTGGTTGATGAACTTAGATGTGGGTTAGCAAAAGAAATAAATATTCCAGCAAGTTGTAATTGTATACAGAATCGTCATAAAAGATTTCCAAATATTTTTGAATGGTAAACAAGTATAAAGAACCTTGGTTAGAGTTAAATTTTTCAGTTATCGATTCCTATGCGGTGGTAATAGGAATAAATGTTAGAAAATTATATATTATGGAGAAATGCAACAAATAAAATATGCGGAAAATACAAGCACACAAAACACATAAAACTAGAGAGACACAGATATACGTGGTTCACCCAGTTTGGGCTACATCCACCCCGAACAGCCAGTCCTTCCTTTCTATTATCCAGCAAAATGAAAATACAAAACCTATAGCAGATCCACTATAATATCCTATGTTCTCTCTCACAGTCTCCCTATCTATTTCCCGCTCAGAGAATACACATATATTACACAGCCGCAATACAATACGCTCATACAAAGAGAGGGGTTGCCTTATAGGGCAAAAAACCCTAAACTAAACATAACTTCTACCATCAGATCATCCGCCTAATGAATGGCCCAGATTGACTAGAAATTACTATACTTTTACAAGGCAATTTTACATCTGTTTTTAGCTTCGGGGGAACTGCCCCTGAAACCCCTGCCGGGGGACCGCTGGCCCCCATACCCCCCAGCAGGGGGGTCAGCCCCCCCAGACACCATGGGGGGGACAAGTCCCCCCCGCTGCAAGGGTTTACAGTTTTTCATGGGGTATACATCCAGCTAAAACAAGGATCTCTAAATCAGGATGAAAATCAGGCTCCACACCCAACAATAAAATGGGTAACCAACAATAAGGACCTACCAAATTGTTGAGAGAAAATACTACAGGGTATCTGTGGTGATGGAAAACCAGTGATATTACAAATACCAACAAGAAAAGGCTGAAAAAATTATGTTGTAGAATTAAGACAGCAAAAAAAAAACTAGTAGGAAACTTACCAGTCAACAGAAAGAGTAAGGAGGTAGTCCCAGATAAAATAGTTCGTATATTCCCCTAAAGGTAAAGTTGATTGTTAAATGAATTAAAACCATGTGTTACACCAATCCGTAGAATATATAGGCTGAATAACCAAATATTGTAAGAATTAAAAATGCATCAATAACAAGTTGTTGAATAGAAACTATGTAAGACCAAATATATCCCTATTGGGAACACTGGTAATGTTGTTCAAAACAAAAGTTGGAACCTTCATAGTAGGCATATACTACTAAAAACTGAATAAACCAATGTTCAAGAATGAATATTCTCAAGATAGATGGTCAATAACCTGTCATAAAATGAGAATTAAAGAAGAAATTATATAAAGAATAATATACAGAAAGTATGAACTAAAAGTTCTAAGGGATAGGATGGATAGTGTTTTGTTTCTTGAGATGTCAAGTAAAACAGAATATAAAGAACAGATCAGAATTTTCTTACAATTCTGCAAAATCTAGAGGACATAAATGACATGATAGACTTAACAAAGAGGAATTTTTAAAAAATCTCAATGGTTAGGTTGTGTAAAGTTAGACGAAAGAGGAGTAGTGGATTGGGAAAAACTCAAGTAAGCATGAACTGAGTTGCAGTCCTGATACTTCCACCGTAAAATTTACAGTGAATATTGAAAAAATAATAAAATATATAGGTAAAGAGATTTTTAATCTTAGCCTATACAAACAAATATCTCCACAACAACAAGGAGAGGAAAAATGGATAGACCAGAAAATGGTAAAAATAGCTTGAACAATTAAAAGACTTAAACTACTCCTGTTTTAATATTTTAACCCAATCTGAAAAACGGTAAGTGATACTAAGGCTTGGGCAGAAGTATTAGAGGTTATAGCATATGGTTGAAGAAAAATATAGACAAATGAGAAAAATTTTATGGGGTATGTATTAAGATTTTTCTTAAATGTGTCTTACATGCAGTAAAGAAGTTATAGATAAAGAACGCCTAATGCTAAAGTAGAAATTATTCAACAATCTGAAGAAGAAGAAAAAAAATGTTAAGCAAATTAGATGTTCATTTTTCCTTATTGACCTCAAACCTGGAAAAAGGAAAATAAAAAGAAATTTTAGATGTTTTAAAGATAAATGTCCCTAAAGGTTTGAAGAATATTTGAGGAATAAAAGGTATGGCTGTGAATAAGTGAGGCAATTAGAATTATTGCAACTATAAAATAGGGAAATATCTCCAAGTAAAACTGCAATATACTGAAATATTGATAGATATTTCAAATCAGGAGGAACTGATAATTGCAAAAATAGAGGGTACATTAATAATGTGACCCCAGTACAACATAAATTGTATAAAAATACCACAAGATGTCCTTATATAGGACATACTGATGACTCAAATTAAATTTAAGATTTAAAATAGGACATGTTGGACCTGGTATGAGGAAAGAATAAGGAAGAATACTATGTGGAAAATTTTGCTAAGAGACAGTGAAACCTAAGTAGCAGACAAAATCTAGATCCTATTCATTCAGAATGGAAATAGGAAGTTGATTGAATAAAGAAATTGAAATTGGTTGGCTTAGCAATGGGTTGAATTAAAAATCGACAAAAAAAAAAACAGTCAATGTGTCCCAAACCGATACTGCAAACTGATATGAAGTTTCAAGATCTAAGGTAATAACTAACACACTTGATGAGGTAAAGTTCAATTGGAAATTGGAAATTGTGTTATGGACAAACCATTATTAAGTTTAAAGTGAGCATGGTTATCACCATTTAAATCAATTGAGAAAATCAATCAAGTATTAAGTACATGAAGTGCATGTATGAACTGGAAAAAGGTAAGCAAAGCCTCTATATATGACAAAGTTGGTTTTATCAATTCATGAATTTCTAATGAAGAGGTGTTTGTTTTGTAAAGAAAAGTGTATAACAGGAATTGTACAACTCTGACAAAAGGAGTCAAGGTGAGAAGACGTGAAGAGAAATCACCAAGAAATTCAAATGAAACCATGTGTGTGGGAGGAGGAAGTCTTGTCAAAATACATGGAATTATAAGGAGTTGTGCTAAAAGTGCACTATACTACTGTGAACCTTGAAGGGTTTTGCCAATAAGTGATTTGATTGAAAAATACTAAAGTTCAGAATATTATCATGATTAATTATTATCAGTATATATATATCATACTACTCATATGAATTGAAATGAACTGTCGATAGGCAGAAACAGGAATAAAGAATTCTTCCAGATATACTTCTTATACTAAAGTAGGAAGAAGATCAAATTCTAGAGTATAGCAGTATGCAGAGTAAAGGCAGAGGACGGTAATTGTACTATGAAGAAACTGTTGGGAGCCAGAGGAAAATATGAAGGAGGAATATTCATCCCGAGTTGAGAAATCAACATCGAAATTGGTAACATCGAAGACGGTGTTCAGTTTTAGAGGGGGAATATGTAATGTCCCTAAATTTATGCTTTTAAAAATAGGTATTTAAAGACTTTAAGGGTCAAAGTGAACCCCAAGGAACATATTGATTGTGGATATATTTTATTAAATTAAATTAATAAAATAAAATAGAAATTAATGTGTAAAGACTAGATTATGATTAGAGATCTGGAAACCAAATCCATGAGGATGGATAAGGTTGTAAGATTTTCCCAGTCTTCCAAAAATCCTTGGAAGAAAGAAATTAAATACTAAATTTAGATTGGAGAGAAAAATCTAAAAATTTGCTCTAGTAAAGAGGAAATTACTAGGAAGAGGTGGAATAAAGCTAGAAAGTGGAAAAGCTAGCTTTAAAAGTACCTTTGTGGAAGAAACAAAGGGAAATCCTAAGCACACAGGAAAGCAACATCCTGAATTAACTGGATGCAGTTAAGGGAAATAGGCTTGGGGAAAGCAAACTTAAATAAGTTGATTCAGGATAGACAAAGGGTTGTCTATCACTGGAGGAAAGGACCTCTTCTCGGTGGTGAGATGTGGAGAAATAGCTATAAGGTTGGGAGGCACCTAGTATACCTTAAGTGGTATTCACATTTAATTTGAATTGTTTTTAAATTATATTGAATGTTGTGATGAGTTACTGAAAAAGTTAAAGTAGTTGGATCTATATGAAATTCTAGGTCTGGATATATGTTTATGCTGTGGAATTATATGAGTTAGAAATATATGTTGGTTGTATGTACATTGAACATAATTAACTATTGAGAAAATATTTTATTATGTATTGTTGTACAGACATACTCTGTTGAGGACCAACTTGCAGAATGTCTAAAACCCAGTATTGGGTCTAGATCTGAGGTTAGGTACCTCACAGGAAACTGCCATCTCTTTAAATTTAATGGTTCTATTAATCATTTATCAAACTGTACATTGCATTAGGAAGTAGATTCTAACCAGAAATGAATGATAAATATAAATACTGGATAGAAAAATATATGTTTTGCTATATCATTGAAATAAATTTGGTATTATTTAGCGAAATATAATCATAAATAGACATTATAGATAGTGATTATATACATGTATATATATTTGAATTGTATTCCTACAATAAAACTGAAATCAAAAGAAAAATGGGAAAGAGGATATTCTGGTTAAATTTCGATAGTATGCTGATTTAAATGAAAGAACTCTAGGATACACAGCTAAATAGATATATATAGAACAACAAAGATTGTATACTGTAAGTCTAATTTAAACAATTTTCATGTACTATTGATATTGAAACAAAAAAATAATTCATTCTGATTTAAGTGTCATGAGACATGAAATCTGGAGGCAACGATGCACTAAAATAAAATAAATGATTAACAACTATAAGTGATAATTATTGTATTTAAATCCTTATAGATGTTACAGTTCATAAATAGAAAATTGTACAATTTAAAGAGTAGATGTTTTAATAACAGTTATACAGAGGTAACTTTGTCTATTGAACAAAAATAGAAATGGGCTTTGCCAACTTATGCGGAGTGCATATGAAAATCCAAAAATATTATGACCAACCTGTATACACATATTATTGTGTTAAGAACACAACAGAATAACTTGAATGAATATTAGTTCCAAATGCAGGGACGTATCATTATACCTGCAGGGGATAAAAACCAAAGGTTAAAGTTGGAGTATTAACCTTGAAATAAAATTAAAATAAAATAGTAGTGTGAGAACTGAGAAAAACCGAAATTGTAATACCTGATTAAATCTCATATCCATTTTTTTCTCTGCATATGGAAAAGAAGAGAGGGTTAATAATCTTAATGAATACGAAAAACTAAAGGATCAGTTTCATCAATTAATATGATAGAAGCAATGGATGTGTGAAATTAGCCAGAGGTGTATAAAATGTAAATGGAGGATTGTTGTCCCAGTATAATAAATTGAAGTGATACTTAAATTAATTACACAGAAATAAACCATGGGAGTCTCATTCACATATACACCAATAACACAAATGTATGATAAGAAAACCCTCAATTTAATTACAAGAGAATAAAAAACAATAGGGTGAAAGATTCATGAATTATTTGGAATGGAAAAACCATTTATCGAAGCATTAACTACTATCACTATAGATATTGACTGGTAAATGAGAAATTAGAAGTTAACAAAATTATTAGAGGAAAATCCTTATTGCACCAAGACGTCCAGAAATGACAATAAGTTGTCAAAGACTCCCCCTGCGTTTTTGGGAAAACATTGTTAACATTAATAAATTGCAGAGGGACTCATTCAAACGTTATTAATACCATTTCTGAACTGTATTAACTATTGAAAAAAAAAGTAGGAAAAAGTCCCGACAGTTTAAGAATGAAACCTGACAGTTCCCAAATTTTATATAGTCAGAAGAGAAACAAAAGACCCACGTTCTAGGTATTGAAACCAATGAATTGAATAAATCCATAAGGATAACACTCCGTAAATTGGTAAGTCAATATAATAGAGGAATAAAAGAGAGGGCGTAGTAAAACAATTCTAAATTAGTGCCAGAACAAGAATACTAAACCACAGTTGTACTAATATAAAAACTTTAGGGATATAATAAAAAGAAAGAGGTGAATTACGAACTGAGATCAGTGAAAATGCCCAGCATAAAAGGAGACGAGTCGAATATCAAACAGATTGCTTCAGCAATAAGAAGGAAAACATCACTTTCTTATTACGAGAACATGAAAGCTTTTAAGATGAAAAACCATATAAATCCTTGGTGGAGATATCAAACAAAATCTTTAACATTCAGAAACGGGAAGAAGCCTGGGAAGTGATTTTCATTACCTGGAGTTTCGATCTCGGCATAGAGCTCCTTCGCATTCCAATACACATTGCTCAGTTGACCATCTTCCAAACTCAGATTGTGGAAGGTAATAAGAGTAGCATGAACAGATTTTGGAAGTAGAGAGGTAATTACATTGCAACAAAGATGAGAAATGAAATGGAACCTCCACCGAAAACGTAATTTTTATGAGGTGATGAAAACCTAATCCTAAATTGATCTGAACCGTCCAAGTGGAAACCATCTGAGGAGGGTTGGAATTT
Source organism: Pinus albicaulis (assembly GCA_034641835.2). Taxonomy (NCBI): domain Eukaryota; kingdom Viridiplantae; phylum Streptophyta; class Pinopsida; order Pinales; family Pinaceae; genus Pinus; species Pinus albicaulis. Next base: position 129,297,567 of record CM076574.1, on the reverse strand, counting down.
CCCGCAGATCAAAGAAATTGGTATAAGGCGATGTGACCAAGTACTTTAAATTTAAATGCAATGTATCCCAAGACGTCCTATGCAGAGTTATTTCGTAGTTCAAATTATACGACCATTGCAACGAATGTGATAGATGGAAAGTACCAGACCTCGAAGTTGAAATCACCATTAAAGACTGGCAAGTTCATTTATGGCTAGGACTACTAGAAAACGAAACAGATCTATCTCGTATCTTTTCTCAAGATTTGTGATGACACTTGGTTAAAACGTGTTCCACGTCGGCCCGGAAAATCCACCTATATGGATTATATGATTTAGTTGATATCAATGACATTAATTAATATGGAATCAGTCCCTAGTAAAAAGTGTAACTGAATGTGTAAATGGGATCATAGGTCATCATACTCCATTACTTATGGAGGCATTATAAAAATTTTAAGGCAAATATCCATTAAGTAAGTATATCAAATTAGAACGTAAAGATTGATAACCATATTTTTAAAATTTACCATAAGTGTTATCCATTTATACGTATATCTAAGTCTTGAAAGGGTATAAGAAGCCTAATAAATAAAAGGAAAATTCCTATTGATAATACCTAGTATGATTGAAATTAATGTATGGTAAGTGTGCAAGATACTTGTAAGTCTAGGTATCGATTGTCAAATGTCATTAGGATAATAATACCAACTAAAAAGGGAGAAAAGGCCTATATAGGATAATTCCCATTGTTGGAAGTTTTAAGAATATATGTTCAAAGGTATTGTTATACCTGTAAAAATTGTGAGAAGGTAAATGATAGTCACCTATTGACTATTGCCAAACAATTAAGTTGAGCATAGGTAAGGGAATATATATTAGAAGGTAAAGTAGGTAAGTTAAGAAGGAATATTATAATCATAAGTAAGAAATGGAAGACTTATAAATACACCATTTCCATATTGAACGAAGAAAGTAAATCCTATGTTGAAGGAAATTCGTAACAGATCTGTGGAAATTGGAAATACTGTCATAAAATGTAAGTGATTAAACAATTACAAAGTAAATTATGAGTAAAATAAATACGTTGGAATACGAAGAATTATATAATAAGTTCGAGATATTACTATAATTAGAAAGAAAAAAAAATTGTTGAAATGGGAGGTGTTATAAGTAAGTTCTATCACCACAAGAAAGACCCTGATCAAAGGGGTTCGAACAGAGAGTAATGTCTATATATTAGAATAAGATAATGAAGTATGCCACATCAGCAAACTTGATGAATCTTGGCTATTTCATAGAAGATTGGGACATCTAAACTTTGACCACATCATCAAACAGAGCAAGAAGAAAGCTTTCAGAGATTTTCCTGCAATAAAGAAGCCTCCAAATACCATATGTAAGTCCTACCAACTGGGAAAAAAAACTCGCACATCATTCAAAGCTAAAGGCCAACTATCTAGAAGTAAGCCTCTTCAGCTTATACACATGGACCTGTGCAGACCTTCAAGAACTAATGCACCAGTGGAGAATCATATTTCATGATGATAATAGATGATTTTTCCAGATTGACGTGCATGCCATTTCTCAAATATAAATCCGAAGCATTTGAGAAATTCAAGATATTCAAGGCACTAGCAGAAAATAAAATGTAAGCTAAAATGCATCAAATCAAACAGAGGAGGTGAATTCACTGACAATTATTTTTCAGACCTGTGCAATGAATGTGGGATAAAGCAACAATTTACAATTTCAGGTACACCTCAACAGAATGGAGTGGAAAAGAGGCAAAAAAGGTAAGTACAACAGATTTCCATGCAAGAAATTAGCATTCCCTAAACCTACTGGGCAGAAGCAGTACACACAATTGTTCATATTCTTAACAAAGCTCATCTTAGACCAAATTGTGACAAGAATCCATATGAATTGTGGTAAGGGAAACCAGCATCTATCAAGCACTTTAGAGTCTTTGGCAGCAAATGTTTCATAAAAATAATGATGAAAAATTGGGGAAGTATGATGCAAGAGACGATGAAGGAATATTTTTGGGATATGCATCCAAGAGTAAGGGATATAGGTGCTACAACAAAAGACTGCATAAAATTGTGGAAAGCATTGATGTGAGATTCGACGAAGATCTTCCAAATAGAACCAGAAGCACAAATTGCACCAATCCTCCAGATGATCATGAAGATTAGAATAAAGAAAATGAAGAACAGAGTAAGACACAGAAGATATTGAACTAAACTCAAAAGGACCCTCAAGACACACTCAGAAGAACCATCCAGAAGATCAAATCATTGGAGACAAGAGTGTAGGAGTCCAAACTAGAATACAACTAGTTGAACAGACCGAGGAAGTCTACCTAGCCTTGTTGTCACAGATGGAACCAAAGAATTTTGATGAAGCCAGCAAAGACAAAAATTGGGTAAATGCTATGAATGAATAACTAGACCAAATTGAGAAGAACAAGACCTCGAAGTTAATTCCAAGACCCACTGGGAAAAATGTCATTTCCACAAAGTGGATATTCAAGAATAAGATGAATGAACAAGGTCAGGTAATCAGAAATAAAGCCAGACTTGTATGCAAGGGATACTCTCAAATCGAAAGACTTGATTATGATGAAACTTTTTCCCCTATAGAAAGAATGGAAGAAATCAGAATGTTTTTGGCTTTTGCATGCTATCATGATTTCAAGGTATATCAAATGGATGTGAAGTATTCCCTCTTGAATGGAGATCTAGAGGAATAAGCCTACATGGAATAACCTAAAGGATTTTCCTTAAAAGATAAACGCGACTATGTGTGCAGATTAAAGAAAACCTTATATGGTCTCAAACAAGCTCCACGTGCATGGTATTCTAGGCTGCACAAATACATACAAAAACAAGGTTTCAAGAAAGGAGGAGTAGACAGCAATCTGTACATAAAGGCTGATGAAAATGAACTCTTAATTATAGTAGTATATGTAGATGACATCATGTTTGGTAGCAACAAAGATGAGTTAGCAAAAGGATTTGTAGAAGAGATGAAGTCGGAGTCTGAGATGTCTATGATTGGAGAGCTTACTTTCTACTTAGGACTCAAAATTCTACAAAATAACACAGGAATATTCATTTCATAAGAAAAATACTTAAGAGACATGTTGAAAAGTTTCCAAATGGAAGACTGCAAACCTGTGTCAACACCCATGATCACTGAATGCAAGATATGTGCTGATGATGAATCCGAAAATGTAGATCAAAGACTTTACAGATCTATGATAGGAAATCTACTATACCTAATTGCCTCTAGACCAAACATTATGTTGGCAATAGGACTTGTGGCAACATATCAAGCAACACCAAATCAAAATTGCTTGCTAGCAATCAAGAGGATATTTAGATATCTACAAGGAACTACACATTATGGCATATGGTATCCTAAAGTAAAAGACTTCACATTGAAACGCATATACAGATGCAGATTGGGCCAGTTGTGTGGATGACAGGAAAAGTACAAGTGGAGGTGCATTTTATTTGGGAAAAGTACAAGTAATTTGGATGAAACAAACCTTCCAAGACAAAGAATAAATGAACCCATTTCTATCAAATGTGACAATACAAGTGCAATAAGTATATCAAAAAATCCAGTACTTCATTCGAAAACCAAGCACATCCCAATAAAGTGCCACTTCCTCAGAGAAAAAGTAGCTGAGAAAATAGTAAAGATGGAGTATCTAACAACAAAGGAACAAATAGCATACATATTCACAAAACCTCTTGCTAGAGAACCATTCGAATATCTAAGAGACAAACTAGGGGTAGTGTCTGCAGATGATGCTCTCTGATACGATCAGAAAACAACAACAACAACAAAAATGATGATACACCAACAAAGACTGCCATATAAGGAATAGAAATAGTGCAGTAGATAAGTCAGTATAAGACAAGAAGCATCATTCCAGGGGGAGAGCAGCCCATAAAAGGTGTCACAGAAGAGCTAGAACTATGGAGCAGTGGTATGGTACAGGTCCTCAAGATCAGAGTATTACGAAATAAGTACAAAAGATTATATGGTGACAAACCTTCCATGCAATCTCAATAATGTTCAAAGTGTTCTCCCAACAACCCTTGTACACCAGTCTGGAGTAGCAAGGTATAAAGTCAGAAGAAGAAGGCCTAAACACAACTCAGAGAAAGGAAATGCAAATATAGAAACTACATAGGGAAATGTGAAACCCTTTGCCATTGATGTCAAAGGGGGAGGAAAAGCAAGCAAAGGAAGAAAGACACTTCTTAGAATGAAAGGGGCAGGAAGTCCTGGAGGAAGTATTGGAGTATTGGTGGATGTGTTGCCATCAATGAAAAAGGGGGATATTGTTGGAAATATTGTCATTGATGGAAAAGGAGCACAAAGGAGCAGCACCAGAACCAGCAATAAGACAAAGAAGCACAGGTAACAAAGGCAGCAAAGGTAGCAAATGAAGGCTCGAGATGGTGTAGTGGTTATATGAATAACCAGAAGAACAAGCTCAGGAGATATTCGCAGAAGCAGAAAATCAGCAGAGGCAGCGAATGCAGCAGAGAAGCAGCAAAGGTAGCAGAGGCAGCAAAGGCAGCAGAGAAGCAGCAAAGGTGTGCAGCAAGCGTAAGAATCCAAAGTCAAAATGAATAATGAATGGAAGAAAAAATCAAGAGAGATCAGCACATTTAGAAACTAAATAAAGCTCAGGAAGGATAGTGGAGATGCAAAGGAGTGGTGGCAGCTGAAAGAAGGAAAATCGACTAAGGCAGATAAATTTTAAAAGAATTCTAGGGGAGGCGATTGGATGGCAAAGATCGAATCATAGAATAAAATTATTAAGAATTAACGGTAGAGATCAGATCAGGCAGAAGAAATGAAGAAGATTCATGTGAAGGATGAGCAGATGGTCAGGATTAGATCTCAGAAGTGAAGGCGAGAGATGAACGGCGAACATCGAATCGCACCAAGAGAGATTTCACAAATCACAAATTTTAAGAGTTTAGTGTTAAGGTGTCGCATGGTAAGTTACGTTGGTTGCAATGAGAAGTGAATGAGCCACGTGTCAACACTGTGCATGAGCACACATCACAAATATTAGAGGATATCGTTAAGATTTCGTACAGTATGGTACATTGTATTCGATGCGATGGGGGAAGAGCCACGGGTCAACACTGCGCACGAATGCACATCGCAAATCTTAGAGGATACCATTAATAGTTCACACGGTATGGTACATTGTATGTGATGCGATGAGGGAAGAGCCACGTGTCAGCTCTGCGCACTAGCGCACATCACAAATTATATGAGTTAGTGATATCCATGAGATTTAAATTTGTGGGCAAGCGAAGTGTGATGTACTGTGATTGGTGGAAAGTGTTGTGGGACCCTCCAGTAAAGAATTTCCACCAGTATTTAATTACTTTGGGTTTTATGTTTAATTGGGCTTAAAGTAACAGTTTGTGATTCCACTGCATATTCTAATATTTCTGCAAAACGTTAAAAGGTGCGGGCAAGCAATGTACGACGTATTGTGATTGGTCAAGTAGTGTGGGACCCGATAACCCATGTTCCGTGTATGTTAATATGTGTTGTTTGATCGCTAACATATGTATGCAAAATAAACATCGATATTGGACTCAGTTGCGTTAAAAGGGATTTATGTGGGCCATAACCCACAAGTAACAGTGTTATGTAGTTGCAGCTGTGTAATAAAGGGAAAATTCTGAACACATCAAGTAAAGGCTTGGGCAAGTAAAAGGACCTGACCTCGTGCAGAACAATGCAAAAGCATGGGTCAAGTCAGGAAAAAGGGCAGTTATGTAGCACAGTTGAAATATAACTGCATAAATAGAAAAGACAAAGGAATAGCAAGTAGAAGAGGACAAACACACAGCAAATGAGTGAATTTAGTGTTGTAACATCTTGAATATGTTGAGTGAGGAAATTAATGGGTGGAAGGCAAGAATCATGCATGTTCACTTCATATTCCCATATAGAATACAAACATCCATAAGTAATATCTATAAATGGTGTTATTGTAATGTGCATAAAGAGGTGAGAGAGTGGAAGAATAAGAAGGAGAAGATAGAGAAGTTGTGAATATCCGGGGCTAATATGAAGCAAAATTGAAGGATGGAAGGGTAGCAATGAAGATGGAGTAAAACAGAGCTGATATCCAGGTAAATCAGCATATGATTTTATTGAAGTGTGAGGAAGTTGGTGCTTCCATATCAATTTGTAGCTTGATAGATGTCTAGTTGTAGTTGGTTGAGGTAGGAGTCTCCTGTGGGTTGTAGCTTGCAGAAAATAGTTGGGAGTTGGAGCTTCCTTGTAAGTTGTAGCTTGCAGAATTTGAGGTAGTAGCCGCTTGTAGGTTGGAGCCTACAGAAAATCAGTGGTGAGAGAGATTTGTAGCTTTCCTTTGCATCACAACAATAATAAGATGTGGTTTTCTCCCTTATGGGTTTCCACTTATATCTGATTTCTATATGCCTGATGATTATGTGTTGATGTTCTGTATTTAATCTGCTTAATACTTTTTTCTCACATATTAAGATTGATGTTTCATTATACATTAAGTTGATCATGAAATGAAGGTGTAAATAATTTTAAAAGAAATTTTAAAATTACATAAATGTATTAAACTGATTCACCCCCCTCTCAGTTTAACTAAGGGTTCAACACCTACCCTTCTAGTGGTTGGAAGAGAGTCCAATTGGGTGTGGTTATGTGAAAATGGTTGGTCCATTGTGGTCATGCTGGTCTTGGCACTGCTGAAGCCTCAAAAATCGCTGCTTCAAACACTGGGGGAAAACCACCCAGTCGGGACCTTAGGAAAGCTCCTTTTCCATTTGGTGTGGTGGCTCCGACTGGATTTATAGGACCAGTTTCCTAATAACTAAATGGGTTGGTGATGGAATGATTGTATGAGTGGATAGTGAAACTAAAAGACTGAATTAATCTATATAATTTGATCTATAACTTATAAATAACTCTAAAACTAACCTAGGTGTCAAATATGAATACAATTTTAAGATTACTTCAATCAAATCAATAACCATGAAAATGTATTATAATTTAACTGAAATATGCAGCATCAAATAATTATAACTCTATTTAAGAAATTAAACAGAGTTATAATAACACATTGTATTCATCATTTTATATATCATTTGTATACACTGTGAAAGATGAAATATTTCTATACACTCATAAATGATATGTATAAAGAAACATTCGTAAAGAAAGTACATATAAATGATAGCAAATTTAAATAGAATATCTCATAACATAAGAAAAATAATAGTAAATCGATAGAAATACCAGATTCATCATGATATTTTTCCAGATGCAATTCAATATCCAGATCCAGTGCTTCTAGACTCTAAGGTACAGAAATGAAATTCTCAGAGGTAATTTGCCATAAACCACCAGATGTGATCCTTTATAAAAATATAATAGTCAATGGAGTACAAAAATGTAACATCTAAGTCAAAAAATATTACAAATTTAGGACCCTTTTCTAAATGCATGAAAGGGGTTTAAATAGGAACTTAATAAAACAAAATAAATAAAACTATTGCTACAATATATCATCGGAAATCTAGAAATAGGCTTGCGATATTAAAATGAAACAAATTCATTGCTTTTCCCCTGTGTTCAATGTGCCAAGGTGGCAAATTTTGAGCATATCTTTAACCTTTGCTGGATGACTTAGCCTTGAATGTAACTGACCAGTGTACCTGGCATCAGAAAACTCTGGAATGATACAATGAATGGCATTGGAAAGGCATTTAATTACCATTTACTGACTGTGTAGCTTTATTAGATATGTCCACATGATATCCCATGAAATTCCTTGAAGTTTGCTGATTTGCTAATTCTTATTGATTAATTCTTGCTTCCACTTAGAATCAGTCTCTTTTACCTTTGGTAATTTTCCTGGGATACAATCTGAAATTAAATTGGTGGCATATAAGTTATCATTAAGCAACTGTGTTATACTATTCATCATATTTCTGGCTCTTGATGTAGCTCTTTCTCCTTTTATCAATTGCTTTTCCCATTCAGTAAATAGAATTTCTTTATGTCTTTCTTCAATCCTGGGAAGGTTTGCATTCCTTCCTTGCTCTGAGTCTTGCCATGAAAGAAATTCAGAAATTTTATCATCTGCATCATCAAACTCGACCCTGAGGTTGATTCCTTCATCTATTAAAGATGAAGTTATTTCACACAAGCACTCAGCTTGTGCCATCTTTTGACATAATTCATTCAACAGCTGAGACAGTAGTTTGTTCGTTTCAAGAGCTTCAGTTTTAAATTGATCTAATTTAGGATAATCCCTAAGTTTGTCCAATCTTGCTTGGAATACTTTCTCTTGCTCAGCCTTAGCAGTTTTCTCATTTTGCAGTAGGGTCTATAGTTTTTCCACCTCTTGAGCTAGCTGCAGAAGCTTGTTCAAGGCTTGTTGATCAAGCTTTTTCTTCTCAATACCAAGCTTCTCTTCCAACTATTTAGATCTGAGATTTTCATCTTGCAATTGTTGTTCCAACTACATAATCTCTTGCTGATTTTATGTTGCTTGTTCTTCCAGCATAGCTATCTGTACTTCCTTTTGTTTCATCATTCGGGTGACTTCCGAAGCCTTGTCTATAGTAGCTGCACTATAGGCGCCTGCATGTTGTGACAATTTTGTGAGATCCTCTGAATGATTCACCTCAGTATTTTTCTAGACAATGTTCATCAGTTCAACTTGTGATGTTGAAAGAGATTCTTGATCTGTTCTTCTTCTTTTCCTCTGCTTCCTAACAACAGCCCTATGCTTAGGACTATAAAATATATCTAGAGGAGGAATCTCTTCTACTTTCAACACAATTTCTTCTCTAGGATGCTCGGGAATGATTTCCATATCTTGGTCTTTCAGCATTTCAACTTGAGGATTATTTTGTGATCCTATTTGTTGAACAAATTGTTTGTATTGATTTAACAAATGGGAAGAAACAATAATTTCAACATAATCCACCACATTCTCAGTGGTATTTTCTCTTTCAAGTTGATTATTTGATTTATTCCCAATATCTTTCTTTTATGCCTGTGCATTAGTCTCACTGCCTTTATTTCTTTTCTCAATATGCACATTGGTCTCAATACATGTACTTTCATTCCCTATTTGAACTGTAGTTCCTTTTCCAATAAGTTCATCTGTTTTGCTGCCAGTATTCTCCTTTTGTACATTAGGCTTGCCATTGTGCTTATATTTTCAGTCTGCACATTTCCCTTGTTGGTAGATGTTTCTTTTCCTGCTTTGTTGGCTGCATCTTCCTTTTCCTTCTGCTCTGTTTCTATATTCTCAGATTCTTGCAACATAACTCTTAACTGGTCAAGAGGAGCTTTCAGCAGTCTTTGACTACTAAATAACATGAATTTATTCATATCCTCAGTCTAAAATTTGGATTTAGCCAAGTCATAAACTTGGGGAAATTTATCAATAGAAACAAACAAATCATCAAACTCATCAGGGTCATGTTCGAACTGAGCAATTGAAACTAAAGTTGTGAAATCAAATGCTACTTTTCTCTGATCGTACTGCCTGCCTGGGACTTTTGAGAGCTTATGATCCCTTATTTTGATGACTTCTTTCTCAACATGTGTGAATTTATTAAGAGTATAATGCCCACAGTGAAATGGAAAAGTAGGCCACATTAATTTCTTGTTATTCTTGAGACACCTTGACATGCCTTCTACTGTTAACTGGTAGGAGATTTCTTTTGCTAACAGTTTATCTGGGACATACAGAGGTAAAATATGGGGCTCCACTATACTCCCAAATACTCTGACATAGGTAAATTTCTCTTCCCCAAACTAGTCACCAATCTGGGATATATCAGTCTTGGATTTTTCAAAAAGCCGGGGAGGAAATTGTTTAAAAATGGTTTGATAGATAGGGATGAGGAAACTGTGACAAATTCTATAAACATGGTTTTTTAAAATGCACCTTCCGTAAGAACTTATGGTAAATATGAATAGGAACGGGGTCTTTAGGGGTCCATTTCCATCCAAGAATGGGAAATTCAGAGTTAAAACATAGGGCATCTAAAATGTAGGCACAGAAGTAAAACGAGGTTGTGTTTCCAGTGTTTTTGTCCTTTCTATACTCTAGGATTCTATTGGCTATCTTATTTGAAAGGATAACTGCCCAATCCATGATTTCAGAATTCATAGCAGAATGGATTAAGGGTACCATTTGAATTGAAAATGTAGTTGAATTATCATTTCCAAATAGTCTACACATCATTGCGGTGGCATAACAATATGGAGGTGAAAGGGACTCCACGGAGTACATACCTGATGATTCATTTTTATGCTTTTCTGGAGCTTTCCTCCATTCTCTGATTGGCTCAGACTGAGTTTCATTACTTGCAGCAAAATCTTTATTAAAAGATTTGTTGTAGACATTATGCGGGTCTGGAATATGGTACATTGCCTTTATGTCCTCTGCTCTGAAAGACCCAAACATTGTTCCTACAGCTGAAACAAAGGTCCTGTTTTGGATGGTGACATTTTCTATTACCCACCGAATTACATCATAGTAAGGGAGAATGTTTACCCGAGCTGCAATTCTATGAAGGAACGAATTTGCAAGCGCTTTAAGAGGAGTATCAGAATCAGAATCTGAGGCATCTTCATCAGGGACTGTCACCTTCTCTTCAATGACTTTAGGGTTTTATTTTTCAATTAAGTTGTATACATCTTCCCAAGTCATTTTTCCAAGTCCCTGGCATGAAGCATCTGTTACCAGCTTGAGTTTGGCTGGTTTTTCTTTTGGTACTATGGGAATAACAGTGAAATTTGCAGCGGCAGCAACCTTTTCTTTCTTAGATCTCTTAGACATTTTGTCGTCTAGTAATGTCTCACTTGTTGGAGAACAAAAGGATTGGGTGTTTTGTGGTTCTGCAAAGGAGAAAAGCATTCAGACGTGGTGAAAATGCAAGGAGGAGAATAGCTTATATAAAAATATTTATTCGTTATTTTCAATTTATTAACTTCACGTTAAAACTTAAATTCCCTCTCTAAGAGTCACACTCACGCATTCAAAATAGAATCAATCATCATTATTCGTTTTATTTTCTATTTAATAGTAAACGTACAATCGGAGATTGGCAAATTTGAAATGCGAATATAAAACTTTCCTTTTTTTTTTGCGATTGCGATGAATAAATAACATATGTGCAATGTAAAAATTAAGTATCAATCGCATCGGATTTTACCAAAAGGGACGACAAATAACATTTCATGATCTTAGTCGACTTGCGATTTCGATGATGTTATATCGCATCGGCTCTTTCCAAATGAATTAAGTTGCAAATGATATTCACCGATTTGCGATTGTGATTACTATGGGGTCCATCGCATCGAGATTTTGGTAACATGAGTGAATATGATGTTTATTCCTCCGAAATGCGATTGTGATAAATTGCATCGCATCGGAGTTTTGAAATTGACCAAATGAAGAGTTTTCTTTTTCGTTTTGTGATTTGCGATTTGCAATGGGTTATATCGCATTGGAGTTTATAAAACAAGCATATATGACATTGCTTCTCCGAAATGCGATTTGTGATTCATCGCATCGCATCGGAGTTTTTCAAAATAATGTAAAACTTTAAGATATCTTCGATTTGCGATTGCGATTACTTTATCACATCAAACTTAAATATGAATACTTTATGTATTATGTTCATGTGATAAAAGTTTTTGTATCTCATCGGATCAGGGATTTTCAATGTTTCATTTTTTTATAAGCACTTTCTAATTTATGAAACAATGGAATCTCTATTTGTTTTATTCAAAATGATCGGATTTCATCTAAGTCTTTTATTCCTAAAAAGAAAAAAGGGGACCTATTTCTAAATGATATTTCTTCTAAAAATTTGAAATGGGGAGGGTTTTTGTAATGTACAACAATTGGCGATTCACTGGAAGAAACAGCTATCTCTGAAAAATAAAATGAATACTATATTTCTAGTAAGTAAAAATGTTTAAAGATAATGAAAATTATCTTAGAGAAATTTTTAAATAAAATCTAACTCTGAAAAAGAATAAAAATCACTTACAATTTCTTTTAATTCCTTAAAAATAAAAACATTTTTTGGGTTTTCTCAAGCCTTGATTGGTTGATAATAATAAAGTAGGGTGCTTCTCCAATTTTAGCTTTTGTGTTATACTCTATTGTCATAGGCATTTCCTCTGCTTCCTGCAAACATTCATAGTCTCGACAGGGTTACCTTTTAACCATTAACCATTTCATTGTCCCATCCAACTAAGATTATAATTCTTTAAAAATAAATTCATAAGACATTGTATCTTATGTTTTTTTTCTTTTTATTTATTTTTTAAATTAAAATCCATTGTTCTAGTTTGGTAGCCAGTTGATAACAATGCCATTCACTAGTTGTAATTAAACCAAACAAGCTGGCTCGTGATGAGACCCCTTGTTTTATAATTATAAGACATTACCCTGTTTTGGTATGCAGTGTTGGTAATGTCAGTTTTATTACTTCTTATGATCATGGTAAGCAGGCTCGTGATGAGACCTCTTATCTTTTAATTTGGACATACAATTTCTTAGAATTACATTCTAAAAAATCACAACCTTAATGGATGGGGTGAAATGATTTTATCCTTAAGAATCAATGAATGAAAATTTTCGGAGTTTTTTGAATGCCAAAGCTTGGAAAAGTCTTTACTTTTTATGGATAACCTTTCTTTGCTTAATAAAATTATAATGATTTACATTTTTCTCAAGGTTTCAAAAGATCATGCAAATGTTTTTGAACAAATTTTCAAAGTTTAACATTTTATTTTAAACTATCCAAAACTGTAATCATTTCTATAAAAATTCCTATTTACATAAAATAAGTATTTATAATATTTTCCTGAAAATATTTTCAACAGTAAAAAGTAAATTAAAGACTTATTAACAACCTTATTCACAAAACAAGCAAAAATTGCAGAAAGGAACATGTACAGGTAAGAAGGGGTTACCTCCTTAAGAAAAGAATTTCTTTAAAACAAGCCCATTGACAGGAAGAGACTCTCTCTTTCCTGTTAAGTCTTGCAGAATGAATGTATATGAGTCTATCTTCTCAGCAATTTGAAATGGTCCAAGCCACATTTTTTGAAATTTGGTATGCTTACCTTTATCTTCATGTGTTTTATCCCATTTCAGAACAAGATCACCAATTTGCAAAGTTTTGGATCCGGTGGAACTTGAATCAAAAGAAGATTTTACAAGTTGCTGATGTTTTTCATGAATATTTTTTACTTTCTCTCTATCTTCTTCTAATTTAAGAATTTGATCAAATCTCAACTGAATAGATGATGAAGGATTTTCTTCAATAAATTTCACCAGAGCTAATGATGGAAGAACTAGATTTGATGGTATCACGGCTTCTTTTCCATAAACTAGATTGAAAGGTGAAGTTCCTATTGAAGCTTTATGAGTGATACGATCAGCCCATAGTGCAAAAATTAAATATTTGTGCCAATTCTTTTGATTCTGATCAATGGTATTTTTAATGATTTTGATGAGGTTTTTATTAGTAGATTCGGCTAAACCGTTACCTTGTGGGTAATAATTTGCTGAATATTTCAATTTAAAACCTCTTTTGATTGCAAATTCCATTATACTATTTCCATAAAAGTAAGATGCATTGTCAAAGACAAGAGCATTAGGTACACTAAACCTAGTAATGATGAATTCATCGATGAAATCAATAATTGCATCAGAATTGGCTACCTTTAAAGGAATTGATTCTACCCATTTTATGAAGTATTTTGTTGTTGTAAGGATGTATCTGTGTTGTTTGGAAGAGTGTGGTACTATTTCTCCAATAATATCAAGCCCCCATTGCTCAAATGGTTGCTCAATGATTACTGGTTGCAAAGTAAAAGCTAGCTTCATTTGTCCTCCACTAGTAGTTTGAAAAATCTCGCACTTCCTCACATAATCATGTGTATCTTTGAAAAGGGTAGGTCAATAATATCCAGCATGGATGATTTTGTTAGTTGTGGTATCACCTCAAAAATTTCCACCTGCTGGTCCATCATGTAATTCCTGCAATACCTTTTTTGCTTCAGTATTTTCAAGACATCTTAATAGAATTGAATCATAATTCCTTCTAAATAACACATCATCAATGATTTCATAATGTTTAGCTTTCAACCTTAGAGCACGTTTATTATTATAGCTAAGTTTAGAAGGAGCATACCCATTCTTTAAGTAGAAGATCAGATCAGTATATTGAGATTCAGAATCAATAATACTTATCTGATTTGTTTGAACAACATTATCTTGATCTTGATTTTCTGGTATGTTGTGAGCTCCTGCTAATAATCTGCAAAAACCTTGTCCTCTAACAATCTTGGCTGGTTTAATATCAATATCATATCCTTGCAAAGTTGTTACCCAATTAACTCTCTTTTCTCCTACTTCTTTTTTAATTAACAATTTTCTCACTGCAGAGAATGGGACAATAATTTTTGTGTGTCTTTAGGAGAAAAGGTCTAAAATTTTTAATTGATTTAAACACAGTGAACGCTTGTTTTTCTACATCGGAATAATTAAGCTCATCTCCTTGCAGATTTGAGCTAAAGAACTAAATTTGTTCTTCTATTTGTTGATCATTGAGTTGTGTTAAAATAGCAGCATAGGATGTTTCAGTAGCTAAGGTATACAGAATAAAATCTTTAGAAAAATTAGGAGTATTCAATGTAGGTGCATTAATGATTGCCTGTTTGATTGTATCAAAGGCTTCCTTCTCTTCATACCCCCATTTGAATACTAAATTTTTCTTAATCATATTCTGCATAGATAAAAAAAATTGAGAAAAATTAGGAATGAATCTTTTTACAAAATTGATTTGCCCAAGAAATTATTGCATGATTTTTTTGTTATGAGGTAAAGAAATATCAGAAATTTCTTTCACTCTATCAGGGTCAATATATATACCTTCTTTTGACACAAAAAACCCTAATAGTTTTCCTTCATTGAGAGCAAAGAAGGATTTCTTTGGGTTTAAAGAAATACCAAATCTTCTACATCTTTCAAATATCTGTTTTAAATCATGTAGATGATTGGCTCTTTTCTTTGAAAATATTGTTATGTCATCAAGATAAATAAAAACTGATCTATTAATCAGACCCTTAAATTCTATATCCATGGCTCTCTGGAAAGTAGCTCCTACATTTATTAAACAAAAAGGCATTTTCTGATAAGCATAAGTTCCCCATTTGGTTCTGAAAGTGGTTTTCAGCCTATCATCTGGATGTACTAATATTTGGTTATAGCCTGAAAAACCATCAAGAAAGGACATAAGTTCAGAACCAACAGCTTTTTGAAGTATTTGTTCCATTGTTGTCAATGGGAAATTGTCCTTTTGACATGCCTTGTTTAAATTTCTAAAATCAATGCAGATTCCAATATCTCCATTTTTCTTCCTGACAGGTACCATATTGGAAACCCAATTAGAATGCCTTACAGGAAAAATAATTTTTGCTTTTAAAAGTTTATTGAGTTCTGCCTTGATTTGACTTTCAATATTTGGATGAATTTTTCTTAATTTATGTTGAACAGGTTTGACATCATAAAGCATTGGAATTGTATGTTGAATAATAGAAGTATCATAAGTTTTCAAGTCTTCATAATTCCAAGAAAAAATGTCTTTATACCTACTCAGAAGTTTGATGAAAGTAGTTCTTTCCTCTGGAGTTAACTCGAATCCTAGATTAACATTTTGAGGTTTAGACTCAGAGCCAAGATTTACTAATTCAAACTTTAAAGTAGAACTTTGAAGTTTAGCAATAGTAACTTTCTTGAATCTGTCTTTTATATCATATAGGTCCTCAAGTTTAACTACAGATTTAGGAATAGGATTTTCATCACTTTTTGAGGTATTTTGAAGATCATGATCATCTTCATCAATAATTTGTTCATCATAGGATTTCTCCGAAGTCAAGAAATTCAATATATCTTCATCATGATAGAATACTCTCCAGTTTGTGATATTATCGGGAATAGATGGTCGAAAGATTAATTCAACTAAAAATCTATCAGGACTGTAATCTTCAGCAGGGAGGAGTTTGGATACAACATTAGCTAACAAATCAACTAATGTATTTTGAGTTCTAGGAATAGAAGAGATATTAAATGCTAAAAATTGAGTAGTAAGGTCTTGCACAAGGGTTTGATAATGTTTGAGGTGACCTGAAAGACAATGGATGGTATTCCTTACTTGTCTTTTGACAATTTCAGAATCACCATATATTTTCAAGTATTTTAAATTTAACCCTATTGCTGTATAAAGCCCTTGGATCAAGGCTTCATATTCTGCGGTTTTGTTTGTGCACTCAAATTCTAGTCTACATGATAGCATAGTTTTCTCTCCATCTTGATCAATTAAAATGCATCTTGCTCCTGCGCCATCACTAGATTTCGATCCATCGAAATATAATGACCAAAATAAATATTTATATACAGTTTTATCTACAGATGTATCATAAACATTAAGAATTCTAGAAGAATCAGATTGTGAAAAATTTTCAATTTGTGAAATAAAAGTATTTACAGAAAAGGGTGATTGTGGTGCTGTGAAATTCCCAAGGAATGATTCAGCAGAATAACCTCTAAGGATATTGTTATTAAAAGCTACAGGTTCATTTGCTTGTTCAAATTTGGTTACAGTATGCATCATATGTTTTTCTCGCTCAAATTTGATTTGATTTGGTTTCCCTTTGTAGGGAAGCCACATATGTGAATAATCACTTGCGATATAACCATTAAGCTTTGCAGATCAATCCCTGCTTAAGACTAATCCATAGAATTCAGGAATATCTACAACCAGAATATCAATTCTTTAGAGAATCCTAGGATCAGAAGCTAATCGAATAGTAACTGAATTAATTTCTCCTACAACTTGAACTTTAGAGCGATCCAATTGTACAATGTGAACTGCAGATTTTTGCGGTTCAATATTCAATTTTTCACAGACTGCAGTAGGCATTATATTAGAGAATGCTCCTGAATCTATTAAAAAATTATGCAATTTTTTGTTGTAGATTTCATAAGTCAAAATAAAAGGAGGTGTCTGAGAATTTGATCTTTCTCTAATAAAAACAATATCAGTGGCATCTACTTTATTTGGTGGTTTACCTATTCCTTTAGTTGCTTTGGAAACTACACCACTTGGTAGAGGAGCAAATGGTGTTGCAATTAATTCTTTCAATAGCAGCTTCTGTTGATGTTTAAGTTTGTTGAATTCATGTAAGGAAATGTTCGCTCTGGTTTTCTTCATGTCTTCAAAAATGTTATAATCCATAGGATCTGATACCACCAAAATCTTAGATGTTGTTGTAGGAGGATTAGAAGATGATGGCTAATTTTGAGTGGGTAAGGGAGAAGCTTTCTTTACAGGGGATTTGTCTTTGGTAATTGAAATTGTACTTTTCTTTTTATGAGTAGATTGATCAGGTTCTGCTGCAGATTTACTTCTTGTACTTACAAGCATGGCTTCTTGTTCATTGTCTGAGTTAGGGAGAATGAAATCCCACATTACATGTAATTTAGCTATTTCCTCTCTTTCTTCTTTTTCATCTGATACTGGAGGAGTATCTTCTTCTTCTTCCTCTTCCGATTCTACATTGGAGATTGAATTGGGAGGTTTGGATCAGTTTGATTTCTTCTGAATTTCCTGAATGATCTTTTGGTAGAAGTCTCAGGCACTTGCTTTTTAATCTCAACCATCTCATTAGACATGGTTTTAAGAACTTTCTGTAAGCCTTCCATGTCATATGGATCTCTTGGTGTATTCTTCTTTGAATCATCCTTAAAGCTGACTTTCTTGGATTTTATTTCATCAATAGCATTTTTCTTATCTAAAGCAACAATTCATTTTTCAACTGCAATAGCTTCTTTCATATTCTCGGCTAAAGTAGGTTTAGCTTCTCTATCAACAAAAATTGCTATATTTGAAGGCAGAGCTGTTATATACCATTCACTTCGGACCTACTTACTAGGCTTTGATGTTGTAGGGATTTTATTCAAGATTTTATTGAATCGAGAATTAAAATCTTTGATGGGTTCTTTGGGTTTTATCTTCAAATTGGAGAGATCATTGATTAGGGTAGCTATTGATCTATCATCTCCATATTTGGTTAAGAAATGCTCTTGGAAAATATCCCAACTTGTTATAGAACCTGAAGGTAATGAAAAATACCAGGATCCTGCTGCCCCTTGAAAATTATAAGGGAATAACATGACTACAACATCTTCATGCTCAACTCCATTCAAATTTACAACAAGCATAAAGTTATTGATATGTTCTTCTGCTTGTATACCAAGGTCAGTACTAAATTTTGGCAGCCATTTTTCAGGATGATCTAGTAAATCATGTAAAGGTGTAGCCATTGCAACGGCCCCTAGACTAGCCCATGGTCTCTGTGCCATTGTTGTGATAATTGTTGAAGGACTAGAAGAGACAGTTGGTGTTTGGACAAATGTTGTTTGAGCAGATGATATTGGAACAGATGATGTTTGGGCAGCGGATGTTTGAATAGTCGATGTTGAGACAATTGTACTTTTCTAAGTTGGGGCTTGGGAAACAGATGATTTAATTTGCGATGAAGAACTAAAATCACTCTCTGATTCCGATGGGGTTCTTCTTGTTTTAACTCTACTAGGTAAAGTAAATTCCTTTGGAGGAATACCAAGTTTTTCACTCTGTGACCTAGTGAGGGGTCTGGAAGAAACAATTTGTGAAGTAACACTACCTTCAGATATTTCAGATTCTTCTAATAACAATGAGAACCCTTGGAGTTTATTAACTAAAGCTTGTATTTCAGGGGACTTAGAAGGTTGATTATCTGATTGGTTTGAGACTTTGGTAGTGGGTGTTTGAATATCTCTATAAATTTCATCCCTGGTGATTTGATATGTGGAAGATATTGAAAAAGTTGATGAGGGTGAAATGATCTTAGAATGGCCAGTAGATTTGGATTTATCTACCATTAATAGCTTAGGCCCTCCTTCTAGCACCAAAAATGTTGAAGCCTCGAAAATCGTTGCTTCAAACATTGGGGGAAAACCACCTAGTCGGGACCTTAGGACAGCTCCTTTTCTGTTTGGTGTGGTGGCTCTGACTGGATTTATAGGACCAATTTCCTAATAACTAAATGGGTTTGTGATGGAATGATTGTATGAGTGGATAGTGAAACTAAAAGACTGAATTAATCTATCTAATTTAATCTATAACTTATAAATAATTCTAAAACTAACCCAGGTGTCAAATATGAATATTTAATGCAATGAGGTTCTTCTAAGTAAACAACAACCTACAATATCACAGAGAAAATCTCATCCATGGCTAGAAATTTGTTGGAACACATTTGGAAAAGATAGTCTGCAACATAGTGAGGAACTCTACTCTAACCTATGACACTGAAATTAATCCATTCTACAACTCAAAATATCACTATTAAGCCTCATTCAAGAGTTAGAAATCTTTTGGAATAGCTTTTGGAAAAGAGGCAGTTTGTGAAATTATGAGAAATTGCAGAACAGTCAAGACTTCAAAATGACACTACCAATTCTTGTTCCTATGATAATGATGTATTAGTAGAATTTAAGAACAAGAGTAGTTTTTAAATAATGAAGGTCGTTAAGTCTAATTTAACAAAACTAGAATACAACTAACTAATAAAACTAGAAATACAATGGATAGAACTCAACTAGAATGCAATCATTCAAACTTAAAATACA
Organism: Pinus albicaulis; assembly: GCA_034641835.2. NCBI lineage: Eukaryota > Viridiplantae > Streptophyta > Pinopsida > Pinales > Pinaceae > Pinus > Pinus albicaulis. Next base: position 129,277,769 of record CM076574.1, on the reverse strand, counting down.
GTGAACAGAATTGAACTAGAGTGCCATTAACCTCCGGAGTATTAAAACTGAACTAAAATGCAACTAATCTCTAAAATACTACAGCTATATCTCATTCAGTGTTAGTGATATTTTGGAACAATTCGTAAGAACAAGACTAGCTGTAACATTTGATGTGAATGAGCATAAAAACATAAAGTTCAGAAAAACGCAACTAAGCTCTAAAATACTACAGCTATGTCTCATTCAGTGTTAGTGATATTTTTGAATAATTCATAAGAATAAGACTGGCTGTAACATTTGATGTGAATGAGCATAAAAACATAAAGTTTAGAAAACTACTTGAATTAGGAATGAAACAAGGCTAAAGTTACTTATCTAAACAGTATGCACAGAGATTCTCGGGCAGTAGGGGCCCTCTACCACCGGATTAGCACAAAAATCTACTCAATATTTCTTTAGATCTGGTATTAAAGTTTCTCTTCTTTCATTAAAGGAAAAATACTTCAAAAACAGAGTATTACGGTCTTTTGAAATCTAACAACAAAACATCAATCTAGCTAATTGTCTCTCGGTCTCCCGAGTCATTCTTATAAAATAAATACATAACTACCCTTGAGAGGAAATAGGGATAAGTTTCTTTCCCAATTAAAATCAAATTAGAACTCTTGTGGAAGCCTCATACTCTTGTTGAAGACATCTGTAGAGTTCTTGTCCCAGTAGAAGTCTACCTCTTAGTTTTGATTTCTTCCATGTGCATAACCACTTGGAGATTTTTACTCAGACTTCGTAGAGGACAAGGAATGATTTAGATGAAGTCTGGAATTCAACCATATGTTTTTTTCCTCTAAGTGACACATGTAACCTGTGTGAACATGAAGATAGTTGCGGAATAGGTGACTAGCTACAGAATGGCTGCATTCTGTAGCTGAGTCTAATAAAAAATTACTACAACAACAAAACCATGAAAATATAGCAAGTCAGTCATTATATGCATTCCCACAGTGACTTTAATCAATCCTATTGATCTTTTAAGCCTATAATTGATAAGAGACAAAGGAAATGAAGTGAAATTTGGTGAAAGGAAAGGACATCTTTGGGCCTCAACATACCCCCACTGCAAAGCTTTTGCATGTCCTCATGAAATCAAATCATGTATTCTGAGACTTCGGCTAGGACATCTAGGCTCCTTCTTCTGCTTTGCCTGATATTCAATGGCCTCCTAGGCTTCTTTATGACCAACTTGAATCTCAAATTTATAAGTGCCCTGCTCAAATTTTTGTTTTTCTTCTTCAACTTCTCACTGGCCTTGTACAGTTTTTCCATTTGCAGAGAGAGAGTTGTATTCATATCACTTTTCAGCTTAACCTGCTCCCTTAAAATTTCATTTTCATTCTTTATATGCCTATTGATTACTTCTAATTCATATTTATCTCTTCTTAGTACATCAATTGCAGATTCTGGTGGGCTAGGAGTTCTTCCTCTACTTCCTGAGGCTCTCTTTTCTAATGACTCAACATAATTATAGATTTTTTGTTGTGCTGGGTCTATCTCTGGAGTTCCTTCATCAAGATCCTCTTCGTACTTGCACTTAGGTGATCTAGCAGTTGGTGTCTCTTCATCCTCAATGTTTATGATTCCCGTTTGTCTAACCTCTATTTTCTTCAATATACCTCTAAGCCTGTGGCTTCGTCTTGGTTGAGATGGTCCTTCACCTCTCTCCTTGGCATACCTTCTTATCATCTTCTCCTTTTTAATTTGTTTCTTAATTTCAGCCAATTTCTCAGAAATTATCTCCTCACTGTCCTCTTGTATGGTCTTACTAGTTTTAGTTTCAACAAATTTGGAAATTTTCCTTCTCCTGCTTCTTCTTGTGAGTTTGCCTTCAAATGGAGATTCCTTGGGTTCTTCAAAGTGATTCCTCACTAGGAACTCATCCCAATTGTCTCCCACCTTTCTCAAATGATGTTCAATTATGATTTTAACTAGGCCATGGTGATACAAAGTGGTTTCCAAGAATTGAACCCTCTTTTGAACATTAGAGGCCATTCTCTTTAGGCTATGAAGTAAGAAAAATGGTAAATTGATTTCTTCATCTAAGAAATGCATCATTATCCGAATATGATAAATATATAAGGTACCAAACCTTCCCTCACAAGGTATAAACTTTTGCAAAATGAGCAACATATTCCACCATTTATTCTTCAGTGCTGAGCTAGGAATTCCCTTCTTAAAAATTGAAATATCCATACCTAGTGTTTTGAGCATTTGCCTCCATGCCTCATTATGAAATTCCTTATTTTTGAACCATCATTCACCTTGCCTAGGTAATTCCGCTGCTTCTGCAATGAAAGATTCTGTAATAGTGAATTTAACATCTCCTATTTCAACTTCTGCTCCATTGAAGGACCGTGCAAATGTCTTAGTTACCTCTTTATGATAACCATTGAATTTTTCCAAAAAATGTAACCACCCAGCCTGCTGTAGCATTTCTCTAATCTGTGGATAACCCTCTAAGTATTTGGTTTCGACTGGTTCGGACCTTACTATGAGACCCATGGCTTCTCTTCTCAACCTTCAATTTACTGCTCTTCTATCCATGGTGAAAATGGCTGTTAGAGAGTTGTTTTTACCCCAAAGGTACTTTCTCTATTTATGCAGTAGGAATTAGCTACGGAAGGATGACATGAAGAGGTTATAGAATGAGTAAAATATGGTGAGGTTGATTCACATGAATTAATGAGTTTGAGAGTCATCATGGAAGAAAATATTGTGGAAACATCTCGTGAGAAATTCAAAATCATCATTGAATACTTCGGGCTAGTGACGTGACCGAATAGGTCACTTCAGTACTTAACTGTTAAGTTTTTAAATGATGATTTGATATGGCGGAATGGAAGGGATTTTTTCCAAATTTTTTATGATAGGTTTAATATGTATGATCAACATGAATAATCAAAACAACTTTTTGAAGCATACATGACTTAACTATACTATAACTTTCATATTCTATCATCATAATAATTTCACAACTTTACCTTTGTCTTTCCTTTAATTTTTGTGGTTTTGATATGCTTTGTCCTCCTTTGAAAATCATTGATTCTTCTGTCTTCATAATCCCTTTGATTTTTCTTGTTGGAATAGGTGTGCAGGGTCAATTTGTTGTTGAACAAGTGGTTGCTGGATAGTTGCCTGCAGGGTATCTGGCTGCAGAATGTCTGACTGCAGAATATCTGGCTGCAGAATATACCTGTAGGAGCTTTGAAACATGGAATGGAATGTTTTATGAAGTGAATTAGAATGGATCATGAAAAATGGTGTAATGGAGCATGAGTGAAGTGAAATGTAATGGAATGAAATGGATCATAAATGTAAAGTGGAGTGAAATATGAAAAGTGGCCTGCAACTTATTATTTGTAATATTCAATTGCAGAAAGAGATCAAATTTTTAAAATCTGAGATGAAAATGAGGTGGACCATGGAATGGAGTGAATGAAGTATGGATGAATGGAGTGAATGAAATATAAATGAATGGAGTGAATGAAATATGAATGAAGTGAGACATGATGGAGTGAGACTTATGATTTTGTGATAGCTGCTTGCAGAAAAAGAACAAATTTGAAAAGCTAAAGTGTCTGAAGGATTCTGATTTTCACTTTATATTTTCTGTATAAACATGCTAATCAATGATTAGTTTTCATGTTTATACTTTATTTTTATTTTTTTTTAATTTTATTTTTTCATTTGAATTCAAAAAATTCAACTAAGTTGATGAAGAAGAAAAATTCTTCTTCATTAACTTCACATAATTTTTTTCCTGGAATCTCTTAACAAATTCTTCTCTTGAAACTGGCTTATGATACAGCTTCAATCTATAACCATTTACAAGAAAAGTGACCTTCTCTTCATCTATTGTCCTGATTTTTATTGCTCCATTGTCAAAAAATTTCATAATTTCATATGGCCCAAGCCAATGTGTTTGGAATTTACCTTGAAAACCTTTGAACTTTGAATCAAACAAGAGAGCCCAGTCACCTTCTTTGAACTTATTTTCCTTGATGTACTTATCATGCCATCTAGTCCTTTGTTGTTGGACTATACTTGTTTTCTGGACTGCATCTTGTCTGATCTCATCCAATTCATTAATTTGCTCCAATCTGTGCTTTTGTGCCTCTGTTAGATCAAGTCCTAGTTGAACTGCCATTTTAAAAGTTTGAATCTAAAAATCTATGGGAAACAAAACTTGTTTTCCATAAACAAGCTCATAAGGGGTATGACCTGTTGTGCTTCTCCATGTAGTTCTATAGGCCCACAAGGCTTCAAGAAGCCTATCTACCCTCTTCTATGTAAATGAACAGTCTTTGTTAGGATCCCTTCAATGACTTTATTGGTAGATTCCACTTGACCATTTGCTTGTGGATGATAGGGAGTAGATTTTATGTGTCTGATTTTGTACCTCTCCATCATTTGTTCCACTAGATTTGATGTAAATTGAGCTCCTTGATCTGTAACAATTTCCCTTGGGACACCAAAACGAGTAAAAATATCCTCAAAAAGAAAATTAACTACAGATGCTTCAGTAGCAGAAAGTAATGGCTTGGCCTCTACTCATTTGGTAACATAATCAGTGCAAACTAATATATATTTCTTTTGTCTTGATGGAGGACTAATAGGTCCTACAAAATCTAAAGCCCATTTTTCAAAAGTTTCAATATGTACCTGAGGCTGCAATGGCATCTCACCTGAAGGAGAAGGTTTCCCTACCCTTTGGAAACTGTCACACATTTTGACGTATTATTTAGCATCTTTAAAAAGGAATGGCCAATAGTATCCTAAATGAAGGACCTTATAAGCTTTCCTTTTATCAGCAAAGTGTCTGCCACAAGGTTCATCATGACATGCCTTGAGGATCTCAGGCATCTCATCTTCCCGAACACATCTCCTAATGATAAAATTTGGACCTGTTTTGTATAACTCATTAGCAACCCATGAATATTTTGCACTGTCATAAATGATCTTTCTTTTTTCTCTTGTATTCATTATTGAAGGAAATTTCCCTGAAACTAAATAATTAGCAATGTCAGCAAACCAAGGAGTTTGAGTAGAAATTACAAAAAGATATCAATGGAATTCATTCTCACAATCGATGTTGGAGTGGCTTTAATGTTTTGGAGTCTAGATAGGAAATCAGCTACGGTATTTTGTTTTCCAGGCCCATCTAGAATGGTAATGTTGAATTCCTGTAAAATCAATAACCATCTTATGGCTCTGCCATTAGTAATTGATTTATTCATTAGATATTTAATTGCAGAGTGATCTGTGTGAACAAAAGTTTCATAGCTTGTTATATAATGTCTGAATTTATTTATGGCATGAACAATAGCTAAGAACTCTTTCTCAGTTACAGTATAATTTAACTCCGAAGGGATCAAATTTTTACTTGTGTAGTAGATGGAATAAGGAATCAGGTCTTTTTGTCCCAATACAGCTCCTAAAGTTGTAGCTGAGGCATCTGTTGAAATCTGAAAAGGTAACTTCCGCTAGGTCCCCTTAAAATAGGTGCTTCTGCAAGATTTTTGTTTTCGTGGTCTCAAAGGCCAATCAGCAATTCCCAGATTCACCGAACGGCTACCCTGTAAGTAATTTGAAAAGTGGAGATGCTGTCTTGGTGAAGTTTTCTTTGGTAAATACCTTCGATAATATCCTGTAAATCCTAGAAAACTCCTAACATATTTTTGACAACTTGGAATAGATAAGTTAAAGATGACTTCAACTTTTGACTCATCAACTCTAATCCCATCCCCTGAAATGTGATGCCTCAAAACAATTCCTTCAGTAAACATCATAAAACACTTCTCATGACTTAGTGAAAGATTTTCTTCTTTACATCTCTTTAAAATTTTTTCCAAGTTTACCATAGTTTCTTCTAAATAAGTTTTCAAACTTTGAAACCATAGAAAAACTCTGACACAATCATGGTTAGGACTAAAATATTCCTAGTGGACGCTGATTTGTTGTAAGGCACTGAGAATCTGTCATGGCAAGCACGTATATGGTGGTGCTGCAGTGATAAAGTGAAGATATTTTGTCTTGACCTCATGCCACTGAATTTGTTATAATGACAAAACCCATCTAAAATACAGAGAAAACAAAAAACAAAATTAATACATCTAATATTCTACTTACAAAGGTAGGTGAAATTATCTTTAAGAGAAGCTGTTTAATTTCTATAGTCAATATATACTCTATTTACTCATTTTATTTGGCACAATTACCAAAGGAGAAACCCACTGACTCTTTGAAATAGGATAGATAAATTTGACATTCAACAATTTCTGCAATTCTTCTTTAACAATCTCCCTAAGATTTGGATTCATCCTTCTTTGAGGTTGTCTGATTGGTTTACAATTTTTCTCTATGTAGATGTGATGAGTGCAAGTCTTAGGGCTTATCCCTTTCATATCAGTGTACTCCCATGCATATGCAGAAGAATGTCTCTGTAATATCTTGACTAGCTTTTCTTGTTGAGATTTCTCTAGGTTCTTGTTTATGTTTAAAGTTTTACCTAGAAATATCTCAATTGCAGAGCTGCCAAATTTATCCATGGAATAAAGAGACATCTGTCTTGATGATAAAAACTCAATGTTGGATTCTTCTTGAAATTGTTCATGTTTGTATTCCGAAGAGGATTCAAAGTTTTCTAAGGTATTCAGAATCTGGCTATCTTCACTAATTTCGGAAATTGTGAAGAGAGGTTGTATATCTTCTTCATCCTCAATCCATTGAGTATCATCTAATTCTGTAATTGTCTTTACTGGAGGATATAAGGTAAATTTCTTGGTTGAACTACCATTAGAGATGTACATATCACCGGATCTACAACTAATGAAAGCATCAGTTGTAGCTAACCAAGGTATTCCTAATATAATAGGATGCCCTCCTAGATTATTCTTAGGAGTTAGGATCATAAATCCACATGATACTCCCAAGAATCTAGGGACATTGGAATTTCTTCTATTACCCCATCCGGTTTGATCACAAATCTATCTGCTAATTGTAATAATGTGGGTGCAAAAAGAAGATTAGGAAGTTTCAGTTTATCCATGATTTGTCTACTCATGATATTGGTTGTTGCTCCTAAATCAATAAGTGTGTTTTGGATCTCAGTTCCATTGATGTGTATTTTAACAACTGGATTTCCTGGGTCTAGATACTTTGGAATGGCAATCTTACCCATCATGATATCTGCTATTTTTCCTGCCAGTTGAATTTTCTTTGTCTCTCTTATTCTTTTTCATGTTTTCTTCATGCTCAACTCCTTTATTGTCTTTGCTAAGATTGGAATTTCCTTGATAGCTTGCAATAATGGGATCTTAATACAAACATTTCTCAGCTCATATAGGAAATCATAATTAGGCACCATAATTTGTTTTTATACACCCCTATCAATTTGTAATCTTTCTGGAAAGGGAGGTGTAGAAATGGATGTTGATGGCTGTTCTAATATAGGAGTTGAAACTATTGGTTCTTTTTGTTTTGATTTTTCAATGTTTGGGTCTTGGAAAGGTGTGTTCTCTTCAAGACTTTTATTCACCAGTAGAGAATCTTCCTCAGAGTTGTTTTGCTCATGTATGATTACAGAAGGTTTCTTCTTTTCAAGTATTCTTCCAGACCTAAGTTCAACATCATTAAGGTCTAAAGGAGTAATCTAATAGGTTGGAAACTGTTGACCTTCTATCATGTATGTGTTCTGAGGATGTTTATTGTTGGGTTTGGTATGGGTTGGGAAGGCAACTGATTTTTTTTCTGAGGAAATGGTAATGGAAGTGGTTAATTTTGATGTTGTGGATTTTGAGGATTCTGTTGAGAATTTTGTTGAAAATTTTGTTGAGGAGGGAAATGTGGATATGGTGGATAGGATGGTGGATATTGATAGTACTGAGAGTATCTTCCATAGGTATTTTGTGCTCCTTGTGCCCAAGTTTGAGATTGATTCTGGAATTGGGGCCAAGGTTGCTGCCAAGAATTCCAATTTGGTGGGGGTTGATTATACAGTTGATCATGGAATCCTTGTGTTTGAGGTCCTTGTCAAGGCCTCCTAGAGACAAAATTGAGAGATTCTGTGGAATTTGTAGAGATTTCTTCTTGAAAGACAGCTTTAAGACCAGGAAGTGAAGGACAACTCTTGGTCTCATGTTTTTCTGAACAAATTACACATGTCTCTACTACGTTGGCATCCAAAGGGCACTCTCTCAAGGCATGCTTCTTTCGACATTTGGGACAAAAAATTGCTAAGGAATCAGATTCAGCTTTTTGCTTGTTTTGTAACTTAAGGGTGTCTATTTGTTCACTAAGACTCCCTAAAATATCAGATTTGAATTCATCAAGCATATGTCCTATTTCTGCCCTACTTACTATCCCAGAAGCAGAATTACTTGCCCTTGCAAGAGCAGGGTCTCTTGGTCCTTTTACAGTTTTAGATTTCCCTCTTGAAAGGTTGATACATAATTCAGCTATTTCATGTAATGTAAGCTGAGATATATCCCCTTTTCCCATCATGTTAAGGATATCTAACCATTCATCCCTAATTTTCTTCAACAAGAGAGCTTTCAAGGTGTCTTGGTCTAAGTTTTCCATTTTTTCCCGCTTGATGTTATAGTTGAACCTTTCCAACAAATCTTCTAGATTTTCATCTTCTTTTTGTAACATTTTAAACACTTCCTCCTTATGGTTGACTGGCATACAGTAATCCAAATACCTCTCTATAAATGCTTGTTTCATGTCTTCCCATGTCCTAATAGAACTGTTGATCAAACTCATAAACCATTTTAATGCTTCTCCTTTCAATGTTGAAGGGAATAGTTTAAGTTTTTGGGCATCTTGTAAGTAATCATAGGTTCTACATAGGACTTCGAATTCAAATAGGAAGGTTTCAGGATCTTCAGTTTTGAGTCCATAAAAGTTTGGAAGGACAAAGGGTGAAATTTTTTTCATAGCTGTATTGGTTTCTTCATCTACTATAGGAAACCCAAAAGAGCTTCCCATTTCTCTTCTACCTCTTCCTCTGCCTCCTTCTTCACCTCTACCTCCTTCTCCTTCTGCACCTCTACCTCCTTCTCCTCTACCTCTACCTCTACCCCCTCCAAATAATGTGTTTTCTCCATTAAAAACTCCTCCTCCCCCTTCTTCTGCCATAGTTGATTCTTCTGTGGAAGTTGAAAAGTTTATGTCCCTAGCAGGGGTCCCTGAATCTTCTTCTAAGACAGGTTCAGTGGATAAAGTGGAAGGTCTTTCTAATGGAATATTTGATCTTAAGTCCTCTGGAAGTCTAGGATCAGTAAAGGATGGAATGTGGGTTTGAGTTGGAGGTGTGCTGCCTCTTGGTCTTGGTGGAACAAGTGGTGTTCTAGGAATCAAGCTTCTACTTCTTATGAATCTACCCCTTGAGTCTCTTTCTCTATGCATATCATTGTTTTTGGGAGGTAAGAAACAAGGCTACCTAGTTACACTTCCCCGAAAACGGCGCCAAAATGTCTGCTCAACTTAGCGTTCCTAAATTGGTGTCATAAATTGTCAACCAGGGCTAGTAAACTGTTGAAGTGAAGTGCACTATGTGCCTAGGTATTTGCTTCCTACTTCATTGTGTTTAGTGTTTTTCTAGTGTTTTTGATTTTGTGGTTTTGTGTTTTTTATGCTTAGAGGAAAAGAACTAAGTGTTGGTAAAGAGAAGTTGCTGGTCACACTGAAACAGAGCAAAATCTATTCTAAACTATGTATGGCACTTGAGAACAGAAAATGCAAAACTTAACCAAAAAAAAATAACTCATAGCATGAACTCAATAACTCATAACATGAACTCAGTCCAATTCATTCATTAGAAATATGTTGGAATAACTAGATAAAAGGATAAGTTTAATGCAATGAGGTTCTTATAAGTAAACAACAACCTACAATATCACAGAGAAAATATCATCCATGGCTAGAAATTTGTTGGAACACATTTGGAAAAGATAGTCTGCAACATAGTGAGGAACTCTACTCTAACCTATGACACTGAAATTAATCCATTCTACAACTCAAAATATCACTGTTAAGCCTCATTCAAGAGTTAGAAATCTTTTGGAATATCTTTGGAAAAGAGGCAGTTTGTGAAATTATGAGAAATTGCAGAACAGTCAAGACTTCAAAATGACACTACCAATTCTTGTTCCTATGATAATGATGTATTAGTAGAATTTAAGAACAAGAGTAGTTTGTAAATAATGAAGGTCGTTAAGTCTAATTTAACAAAACTAGAATACAACTAACTAATAAAACTAGAAATACAATGGATAGAACTCAACTAGAATGCAATCATTCAAAATTAAAATACAGTGAACAGAATTGAACTAGAGTGCCATTAACCTCCGGAGTATTACAACTGAACTAAATGCAACTAATCTCTAAAATACTACAGCTATATCTCATTCAGTGTTAGTGATATTTTGGAACAATTCGTAAGAACAAGACTAGCTGTAACATTTGATGTGAATGAGCATAAAAACATAAAGTTCATAAAAACGCAACTAAGCTCTAAAATACTACAGCTATGTCTCATTCAGTGTTAGTGATATTTTGGAATAATTCATAAGAACAAGACTGGCTGTAACATTTGATGTGAATGAGCATAAAAACATAAAGTTTAGAAAACTACTTGAATTAGGAATGAAACAAGGCTAAAGTTACTTATCTAAATAGTATGCACAGAGCTTCTTGGGCAGTAAAGGCCCTCTACCACCATATTAGCACACAAATCTCCTCAAGATTGCTTTAGATCTGGTATTAAAGTTGCTCTTCTTTCATTAAAGGAAAAATACTTCAAAAATAGAGTATTACGGTCTTTTGAAATCTAACAACAAAACATCAATCTAGCTAACTGTCTCTCGGTCTCCCGAGCCATTCTTATAAAAGAAATACATAACTACCCTTGAGAGGAAATAGGGATAAGTGTCTTTCCCAATTAAAATCAAATTAGAACTCTTGTGGAAGCCTCGTACTCTTATTGAAGACATCTGTAGAGTTCTTGTCCCGATAGAAGTCTACCTCTTAGTTTTGATTTCTTCCACGTGCATAACCACTTGGACATTTTTACTCAGACTTCGTAGAGGACAAGGAACGATGTAGATGAAGTCTGGAATTCAACCATATGTGTTTTTCCTCTAAGTGACACCTGTAACCTGTGTGAACATGAAGATAGCTGCGGAATAGGCGACTAGCTGCAGAATGGCTGCATTCTGTAGCTGAGTCTAGTCAAAAATTACTACAACAACAAAACCATGAAAATATAGCAAGTCAGTCATTGTATGCATTCCTAAAGTGACTTTAATCAATCCTATTGATCTTTTAAGCCTATAATTGATAAGTGACAAAGGAAATGAAGTGAAATTTGGTGAAAGGAAAGGACATCTTTGGGGCTCAACAATGCCTTCTACTATTAACTGGTAGGAGATTTCTTGTGCTAACAGTTTATCTGGGACATACAGAGGTAAAATATAGGGCTCCACTATACTCCCAAATACTCTGACATAGGTAAATGTCTCTTCTCCAAACCAGTCACCAATCTGGGATATATCAGTCTTGGCTTTTTCAAAAAGCCGGGGAGGAAATTGTTTAGAAATGGTTTGATAGACAGGGATGAGGAAACCGTGACAAATTGTATAAACATGGTTTTTTAAAATGCACCTTCCATAAGAACTTATGGTAAATATGAATAGGAACGGGGTCTTTGGGGGTCCATTTCCAGCCAAGAATGGGAAATTCAGAGTTAAAACATAGGGCATCTAAAATGTAGGCACAGAAGTAAAACGAGGTTGCGTTTCCAGTGTTTTTGTCCTTTCTATACTCTAGGATTCTATTGGCTATCTTATCTGAAAGGATAACTGCCCAATCCATGATTTCAGAATTCACAGCAGAATGGATTAAGGGTACCATTTGAATTGAAAATCGAGTTGAATTATCATTTCCAAATATTCTGCACATCATTGCGGCGGCATAATAATATGGAGGTGAAAGGGACTCCACGGAGTACATACCTGATGATTCATTTTTATGCTTTTCTGGAGCTTTCCTCCATTCTCTAATTAGCTGAGACTAGGTTTCATTACTTGCAGCAAAATCTTTAATAAAAGCTTTGTTGTAGACCTTTTGCGGGTCTGGAAGATGGTACATTTCCTTTATGTCCTCTGCTCTGAAATACCCAAACATTGTTCCTGCAGCTGAAACAAAGGTCCTGTTTTGGATGGTGACATTGTTTATTACCCATTGAATTACATCATAGTAAGGTAAAATGTTTGCCCAAGCTGCAATTCTATGAAGGAACGAATTTGCAAGCGCTTTAAGAGGAGTCTCAGAATCAGAATCTGAGTCATCTTCATCAGGGACTGTCACCTTCTCTTCGGTGACTTTAGGGTTTTCTTTTTCAATTAAGTTGTATACATCTTCCCAAGTCATTTTTCCAAGTCCCTGGCATGAAGTATCTGTTACCAGCTTGAGTTTGGTTGGTTTTTCTTTTGGTACTATGGGAATAGCAGTGAAATTTGCAGCAGTAGCAGCCTTTGCTTTCTTAGATCTCTTAGACATTTTTTCATCTGGTAATGTCTCACTTGTTCGACGAATGAAAGGATTGGGTGTTATGTGATTCTACAAAGGAGAAAAGCTTTCAGACATGGTGAAAATGCAATGAGGAGAACATCTTATATAAAAATATTTATTCGTTATTTTCAATTTATTAACTTCGTGTTAAAACTTAAATGCCCTCTCTAAGAGTCACACTCACGCATTCAAAATAGAATCAATCATCATTATTCGTTTTATTTTATATTTAATAGTAAACGTACAATCGGAGATCGACAAATTTGAAATGCGAATGTAAAACTTTCCTTTTGTTTTTTACGATTGCGATGAACAAATAACATATGTGCAGTGTAAAAATTAAGTATCAATTGCATCGGAGTTTACCAAAAGGGACGACAAATAACATTTCATGATCTCAGCCGATTTGCGATTGAGATGATGTTATATCACATCGGCTCTTTCCAAATGAATTAAGTTGCAAATGATATTCGCCAATTTGTGATTGCAATTGCTGTGGGGTCCATCGCATCGGGATTTTGGTAACATGAGTGAATATGATGTTTATTCCTCCGAAATGCGATTGCGATAAATTGCATCGCATCAGAGTTTTTCAATTGACCAAATGAAGATTTTTCTTTTTCTTTTTGCGATTTGCAATTTGCAATGGGTTATATCATCGATAAATGCGATAAATGCAATTTGTGATTGATCAATTTGCGATAAATGCGATTTGTGATTCATCGCATCACATCGGAGTTTTTCAAAACAATGTAAAACTTTAAGATATCTCTGATTTGTGATTGCAATTGCAATTTGTCTACGGAAATATAGCATTCAATGGCAGCGATGGTGGTTTCTCCAGCTCGTTCTTTAGGCCAAGTGGAAGCCTCGGTCACCCTCGACATGATTGTAGCTCAGCTACAGCACATACAACTCAACCTGGACAACATACGAGAGCACAGGTATGAGGAGATAAATGAACTGATTTCCTACACTAATGATATTCATCATCTGCAGGATGAAACTATGGATGCTCTAGAGAGTCTTTGACGCTAAATTTGGCGCTCCCATGACCACCTCTGAGCTTTGGAAGTTCAAGTTGAACACATCAACTATCACATACACAACCATGCAGGCCTCTTCACTGCACCTCCATTATTTCCTCCCATCCCCCTCCATGATGTATTTATTTGCACTTCTTTTTGCCAATTTTGTGCCAGCAATAACCATAGGCATCGGTTTCCGTGGATCTCTTCCAGGCTCAATTTTTTGTAGGAATTTGGATGGATATTTTCTGAATCCTGTGATGCTCAGATGTAATTAAAACATGATGTATCTTTCTATAATTTTCAAAATGATAATATAATAATGCTTTTTACCGACAAAAAAAAATGTAAAGAGTTATTAATTCATACATGGTCATTGTGTCGATAATGACTTCTTTGATCCTAAAACGTAAGTTGGCTCAGCTTCCTCACTAGTGCCCTGGTATACCACCATCAATACAAGTAGAGACTGACATTAAATTCTATAATTTTCTTGATTTAAATTTTTGCATATTTCAATAACCTTCACTGGACATTCCCTGGAGAGCTGTTTCATCCTATATTTAGGGTAGAAAATGGCCAATTCCTTTTCACTCTCTAATTATTTTTTCTTATCTTGAAACACATCTATTTGTGAAGATAATGTCCCAAGGATATCAATCTTAAATTTCTCCAATAGGTTTTCAATTTCTACACGAGCTACTCCCCCACTAGCTTATTTGTGGCCTTAGTAGGAAGATCTCTAATTCCTCGTCCACCCCTAGTTAGTTGGATCTTTAGTGGTAATCCCATGGAAATTAGTAAGATATGCAAGGAAATTATATTGATAGGTGCATTTCCATGAGTGTTAGAAACAGGGAACTAAATTTTATAAGTAGTGTTTTCCATATCTTCCCAAATCTTCCAATAATATTTGTGATTCCAAAATCAAGAGGGACTAACTAAACTGAGATGGGAGAGGTTACCTCTAGTATAGTAGGTTTAACAAAAATTCCTTGATCAAGACTAATGGTCTTAGGGTATTTTCCTCGGACATGGCTAAAATAGTCTAATACAAGATCCCCCATTTCTCCTCATTCTTCAATAATGTGTTGAGATTCAAGTTTGAATGTGGACTCCTCTACTTCCCCTTGTCCTTCAGCAAGACGTTTAGGTTTTTTGACCTCAAAAAGCTCTTCCTAAGCTTTTGGATTCCTTCCTAGTTTTTCTTTGACTATTTAAGCAGGGTAATTACTTGAAATGTCCCTATGGGTGGGCCCTGAAACATATTGAGACTTTACTTCTACCTTTGAGATAATATCTTGTATATGCGTTCTTATGCCTAGGTCCTTTCGTTTTCAGCCTCTTTTACTTATATAATTTTTTTTTTCCTATTGTTATTTTTTACCTCTAGTCATGCACTCCTATTTACTTTAAACATGCAGCCTAAATTCTCTTGTGTAGGTCAGATGAGAGGCTACCCCGTGTTGTTCCCCAAATGGAGGTGGGTTGTAGGTGCTTAGGTTGATTCATTTTCCATATTTACTTCTTAGGTTCAGTAGCACCAAAGATAATGCAGCTATCCAACACCATATCACTCTTTCATGCCCTTCTAACCTCCCTGGAAACAACGCCAAATTGTCGGTTGCTGCAAATTTCTATTTATGACAACTAGCAACACTCCACAGTAAATATCAATTCAGGGGTCATATTTTGTTTCAAGGTTACATGCAAAGTCTATGCAGGCTTAAAGTCTCTTTCAAATGTTGGTGGTTCTAATGATCATGTAGTTGGAAAAATCACACTCGAAGATAAAATTGCAATGAAATAATAAAGATATTTACTTAATACAATTCATTCCACTTCAGAAACTAGAACTAGAGCTCAAGAAAACACAAAAATTTGTTGGAAAGGAAATATACATTCATTTTATAAAAGGATTCTTAGAAATCATAAAATATAGAATAGAGTCTAATATTAGTAGAAATCCAATCTCTGCAAGTAACATCAATCAAGCTACTCTTTAAAAATAATGATCAAGCCACTCTACAATAAAAATTAAACTATTCTGGAAGTAAACGGAAATAAACAAATAACAACAATTGAGTCACACTACACGCAATAGGAAGTGAACAACTCCATAAGTAGTAATAAATAAATCAATTTGTGAATAAAAGTAATCAATCCATCCTAAAAGTAACATAAGTTAAATCATTCTGCAATTAATATTAAACAAATCACGCATCAATTAAATCACTTTGACATATCAATTCAACATAATCATATTTCCAAGAAATCAACCTCCTTAATATACAGATGTAAACACTAAGTTATAATAATTAGTAACTATGCATACAATCAAAAGATAAGGGATTATGAAACTCCTATGATAAATTTAATTAATAAATAAAACTGCAGCACCTGATCAGTGAAGCTGGCCCTCCTTCACTAATCAAAGATTTGAAGGCTTACTCACAAATTAATACTTCATATGATAGAGAATTTCATGCCATATTATATGGAAACGTAATAGAATGATGATATCAATGTGCCATGTTCATTATACAACCCTTGTCTCTTACTACTTGTTCAACTCCCAAGAAACCCTTAAGGTCCCTTAGTTTATAAAAATCAAATGGAAGTGGCCCAACAAAATTTCAAAACTAAATATTACATATTAGGTCATAATTTTTTATGGATGTTTATGTTGTTACATAAATTGTTCAAAAGAAGGATAACCCGTTATATTACATCTAAATTATCACAATGGTTGATGCTTCTCAGACCCTATCTGTTGTCACATTCGCTATTACATTACTTTCTTTCTTTAGAATCAATTGAAGACAAAATGCTCAAGCACCATCGAAATTTTAGGAATGATATATCATGGTCCTTGTAGTAACAGCAACAGAAATAACAACATGCCAAAAGCAATCATGTGATAGTGTCCATCCCTTCAGTCAGTGTCACTTGTATGCAACCAATCAAATGCACTTTTCCAAACCATCACATAAGTAATCCAAAAATAGGTGGAAATTTCTTAACTATCCTATATTATCACTTAAATAATATGATCTATAGACAAAACTATTCCTTGGTCAAAATATGAATTATAAATTGAATATCATCATAAAAAGGATAACATAGGAAAATTAGGATAGTTTCAAGATAAGGTAAACATATAACAAAGGGGTGCAATTCATGGGCTCAACAACAAGGACCATCAAGATGTGTATTATGATGTTCATTTACATAATATACTAACCATTTTTTTCTTCAATGTCAATATTTTCAACTTTGTTGGGGTGTTTCTTCAAAGAAATATTAAACAATGTGTCATTCCTAAAATCATAGTCTGAAATGTTCACTAGGTGACACATTTGAGGAAATTTGAGCCTAAAAGTGCCCATGAAATTTTCATGTAATTTTTTTGTTATAATATTTAAACCAATCAAAATCCATTAAATTTGAAAAGAGGTACATGTAAATATTTTGGAGATAAATGACAAAAACCTACTTTTTTTAATTGTATTTTTGGCTTATCTCCTTATAAGTTTACTCAAATTTCAAGTTTAGACACTCATTGTATGTGGAATTAAATTCCACATCCAATGAGTACCCATTATGCATACTTTTGAGAATAACCACATTGGTAAAAATTGCAGATACATTAAAAAGGCATGCTTAACACATTTTTTAATGTATCTGCAATTTTTATCAATGTGGGTATTATAAAAAGTATGCATAATGGGTACTCTTTGGATGTGGAATTTAATTCCGCATCCGTCAAGTGTATACACTTGAAATTTGAGTAAACCTATGTAATATTCCCAAATGGGAAAAGCAGAAATATGGTGCATAAAGATGGAAATAGTATTGTAAATCAACACATCAACAATGGAGACCAATATGGAGCCATAACATTATCTATAAGAAAATAAAATCAATACAAAATATTGAGGCACAAATCATATGATGTGAGGAAACAAGCCTCCCATAAACAATCACTCCCAAATATGAGATGTTGCTACAATAAAAAATGTCAGAGAGTTGCTACAGCACAGTCATAACATGCATAACTACAGCTGGATATAATACAATGATACAAATATAATGATATATGCCTCAATAGATGTTATACAAACAGATCCATGCCCTATATCACCTTTCCAAGATAACCCAAGAGGGTTTCCAGAAAATGCATACAATATGCAAATGTAAGTTGTAGCCCTAGGGCTGAAGGTATGCTGCAACAACAAAAATGAGAATATATGGCTGAAGCTGATGTAGAATCCTACATCTCTTCTCCAATAGATCCTCCGTATGAAAGGATGTCCCCTCCATTGAAGAAATCACCTCCCAAAACACATATTGCAACCACCCCTGCAACTCCTCCCTAAAATAACTCAGATCCAGACTAAAACTGCATTGTAGGGGATAATACCACCTTGGCCTGGTGCCAAATATGTCAGTAAAGCCCAAGGGGCTTCTTTACTAGCCTCCTAATGGAAGGAAACATTCCTCCACTGCAAAACTATCTCAGAAAACACCCAATACAATCCTCCACTGTTGCACCCTGCAACATAGCACAACTCTAAGCAGACACTGCACTGTTGAAAAAAGTTGTAGCTTGGCCAAATGCCGGAATGTGGAAATTTAGTGCAAATAATTCTTCCGAGTAGTCACTCGAAGTCCCCTGAGGATGAAGGTGGGATTCCCACTCGGGAACACCCTGTGCTAAACAGCACTACAATCTTAGCTAAACGGCTGAAGAGATCCTCAAATCTTAACAAACCATAGACAAAATAATAATCCAATCATTCTCACAATGGCTTCCATCCCCTTCCTTATATTCTTGGTGAGATTCCTCACATTGGGCCCCACTCATTAAAGCCACTACTTCCATGCATGGATTCTCCCTCCAAAACTGCGTTGTCCCTCAATGAATGCCACTCCTTCCATACCAGTGCTGTTTGATTTGGTCAAGGTTGACCCATTCTACATGCTTCATCCCCTTTTCACACAAAAGGGTCTTCAATCCAACTATTTAGATGACCTCCAAACACAGTAGGAGTGTTTTTATTCCTAATAAAGAGATTTATGGGTCTCCATACTCTCTTATTCTTCTAACTAAGAAGCAAAATCAAAATTTAATATTCCAATTAGTTGTATGCTATTTTAGGAATATTACAATCCTCCCCTCCCAAATGTTGCTTGTCCCCAAGCAACTGCAAGGATAGAATTTAAGAGCCTCCTCTCTTCCTCCTGTAGCATCCTCATATGATAAGTTCCTCCAATGAACAAGATGCTCTCTCATTAATATGTCCCCAAGTTTCTCCTCCCAAGTGTATAAGTAAGCCTTTGGTGATAAATCCAAATGGCCCTCGTCATGAAAAAGTGGGATATCCATGGAGGAAACTGTATGTGGTCTAGAAGCATTCTTGAGGCATGGAATCAGAAAATTATTGGGAACCTCCATTCCCATGTGAAGCTCCAAACCCCAAGCTATCATCCATACAAAGTAGTCACCCTCCAAGATGGTAACTCATGATAAAATTCTTCCACCTTCGGCTCCTGCAATGTAGGTGGGCTGCATAACTGAACATGATAGACCCAATGGCCTACCCCACACTATCTCTCTCTCCACTTATGAAAATTGTAGAGCTGAGGCTGATATTTGGTTGCAATAATGTTTCCCTCAAGAGACAAAAGGACAACTGGATCTTCTTAGATCCACTCTTTGGTTCTATGAACCTTGTTTGCCCAATCCTTCCCACATATACCAAATAGTACATCATCACAACATGGCATCAATATGAGAGAGTTACTGAGTGTTTTGTGAGATTTTGGATGATACCAATAGTTTCCCATGTGGTGACAGTGCAGTTTTACTGCTTATTGTCTCTGATCATCATATGGCAAGTGTTCTCCCAACAATTTTCTAGTTGTGCATGTTTGCTCATCTACTAGGAAGTAGTAAATGGAATTATATATTAGCTGAGCATAACAAGAAAAACACAACACTTTCCCAATGCCATCCAAGAAATGACTTCCTCGGTCACTGATATTGGTCTTGGAAATACCATGAAGCCAAAATAGAAATTTTTCCTCTTGTGGAGAAATGCACTGTACATATATGGCAAGAGAATGCAAATATTTTATTAGATGAACAATAAGTACAAAAATAAAACTCTTACCATACACTGTGAGTAGGTTGAAAATGAGGTCCATGTTTGAGCCTTACCATGAGAATCTCCTCATATTGGTCTGAAAAGTGAAGGGATGCATACTCCCCTTGGAACACTCCATCAATAGATACATACTTCCAAGTGACAGGGTTATTAGCCTTTGTGATAAGGCTCTTGTCACCTCATGACTCCATCCTTTGACATGCCACATGCCAAATTCATCCACCATAATGCCGCTATATGTGGGAGACACTTCCTATGTGGAAGTACCTCCTGATTTTCCAAAAATAAGGAGTATCCCCTTTGCACCATGATTGTGCCACCATCTACTCCTGCAACATCATGCAAGGTATGGGATAAAATCAGCCCATAATCTCCCAAGAGTATCCAAAGAAAAAACAACTCTTGTTGCCTCCTCATCTCATCATCATACAAGTCATGGAATAACGTCATGATAGTTGACTTGTAGAATGCCCCATACAACCAAATATGATGCTGCCATATCTTATGGGTGCCATGCAATGCCTCAAACCATAACATACCTCTAGAAATAGGATATGTCACATGATGGCCAAACTCTTTCAAGAGTAACCAACACAGTCGTGCCTCCTGTTTCCCTATGCCATAGATATGAAAGTGGCTCACCATCCTCACCCATCCATACAAATATGGGTGATTCCTTCCATGCTCAAAATTGGTATCCCTCTGATGGAGAATACCATCCTCCAAATCAAATTACTACCTTTTCACTTCATGGGATGTTGAATTACAACCTCCTAGAGATCTTCAAATGAAGATGACTCATCAATGACCAATTTGACCCCATAAGGATCCATATATGTTGTAGAAAAAAGCTCCTCATTGAGCTATGAAGTGCTCATCAAGAAGGATCCATCATAATAATGGCGGATGTTATCTATCATAAGATGTCCTCCATCAACCATCCGCCTATAAAATACTACACAAGTATATTGGTCATCAGAATGTCCCAATACTATATTGCTCCATGACAGCGTTGTTGATATCTATGCTGGTGCATTTTTTGTCTCATGATTATGCTCAATGTTGATCATATAGCTCTGCATTGGATTGTTTAGGACAATACTCTTCATATACCCCAAAAATATACACTCCAACCTCAAGAGTTTTGTGTAGCTTAACAATTACATACTAGGATGAATGTATATCTCCTCCTTGATCCTATCAAGGGTCCTCTGCACAGTGATAGTCTGCTACTCCAAATCATCAGTGTGTCTTGACCCTAGATCATTCAATGGCATGTCCCACACCCTTCCATAAGATGTGCTGAAATAAAAGAAAGTGGAAACATTTCCATACTTTGGTTTTTCTTGGGAACATCTTCTACTGCTACAAGGGTTCCTCCCACCAGTGTGATGAATTCCCCAACTACTAATGATGATGGATGCTCCTCTATGGTTGCACCAGCACTGGTATAAGTCTCCTCCTCCTCATGCATCTTCTGAATAGTGCATGGGACTCTAAATGTCAAGAGATCAAGACCACTTTGCAAAGGTGCAAGTGTTCCTTGCCTTGATGCAAGTACTCCTGCAGCAAGTGTTGGTGAAGGTCTCTTCTCCTCTGATTTCTTCTTGCCAAACTTCTTAATCAACCTTTGAGTAAAATTTGCATATGCAGTCACTCTTGCATGACTCAAATGGCTAAACCACCAAATGTTTTCTTCACCCTCAAGTTGCAGCGTTGCAATCTCAACAGCTTCTCTCTCTCCTATTGGATGTAGTAGGAATAATTCATCCAACTCAATTCCCCAAGCCTTTGTTGTGCATGTGGGTGACCCATCAAATGTAGAAAAAAGAAATCTATTATGCTTTCTCCTTCTATAGCTGCAAGGTCTCCTCTCTTCTTTGAGCTGAATGAACTGTGGAAGAGTTAGATTCTCCTTAAAAGCCCTTGATTGAGAATTGTACTCTACAAGATAATCACTTAGAATCTTATTATCTAATTTTCCTCCATCTCCATGCCTTTATCTTCTTCTTCAAAAGAAAAGTGCATAGTATATTTCTTTGGAGCTTTATACAATACCGGTTCTTCCTTCCGCTGATAGGAAGTGCATGGATCGTCCTCATCTTGAAACCCTATTGTGGTTTCATTGCTTTTCTCCATTTTTCTTTGCTTGACCTGCTTGGTGAGGTCCCTCGTAGATTTGAAAAGAGATGAGATAAAACTCATTCCTTCCATCATTTTGATCTCTTTCTCCTTCTTCTTATTCTCCTAATATCATAATGGCTAAGATCCACAGGCTGAGCCAAGATTATGCTATGATACCACTCTAATATTCCCAATGGGAAAAACAGAAATATAATGCATAAAGATGGAAATAGCAGTGTAAATCAACACATCAACAATTGAGACCAATATGGAGACATAAAATTATGTATAAGAACAGAAAATCAATATAAAAAAGTGAGGCACAAATCATATGATGTGAGGAAACAAGCCTCCCATAAACAATCACTCCCAAATATGAGATGTTGCTACAATACAAAATGTAGAAGAGCTGCTACAGTGCAGTAATAACATGCATAACTATAGCTATAGATCATACAATGATACAAATATAATGATATATGCCTTAATAGATGTTATACAAACAGATCTAGGCCCTATATCACCTTTCCAAGATAACCCAAGAGGGTTTCCGGGAAATGCATACAATATGCAAATGTAAGTTGCAGCCCTAGGGCTGAAGGTATGCTGCAACTACAAAAATGAGAAGATATGGTTGAAGCTGATGTAGAATCCTACAGCTCTTCTCCAATAGATCCTCCGGATGAAAGGATGTCCCCTCCACTGAAGAAATCACCTCCTAAAACACATATTGCAACCACCCCTGCAACTCCTCTCTAAAATAACGCAGATCCAGACTGAAATTGCGTTGTAGTGGATAATACCACCTTGGCCTGGTGCTAAATATTTCAATAAAGCCCAAGGGGCTTCTTTACTATCCTCCTAATGGAAGGAAACCTTCCTCCACTACAAAACTAGCTCAGAAAACACCTAATACAATCCTCCACTACTACACCCTACAACACAAACAACTCTAAGCAAACACTGCACTGTTGAAAAAATTTGTAGCTTGGCCAAATTCCGGAATGTGGAAATGTATTGCAAATACTTCTTCCGAGTAGGCACTCGAAGTCCCCCGAGGATGAAGGTGGGATTCCCACTCAGGAACACCCTATGCTAAACAGCACTACAATCTTAGCTAAACAGCTGAAGAGAGCCTCAAATCTTAATAGACCATAAACAAAATAATAATCCAATCATGCTCACAATGGCTTTCATCCCCTTCCTTATATTCTTGGTGATCTTCCTCACCTTGGGCCCTACTCATTAAAGCCACTACTTCCATCCATGGAGTCTCCCTCCAAAACTGCATTGTCCCTCAATGAATGCCACTCCTTCCATACCAGCGCTATTTGATTTGGTCAAGATTGACCTAGTCTACATGCTCCATACCCTTTTCACACATAAGGGTCTTCAATCCAGCTATTTAGATGACCTTCATTCACATTAGGAGTGTTTTTATTCCTACTAAGGAGAGTTATGGGTCTCCATACCCTCTTATTCTTCTAACTAAGAAGCAAAATCAAAATTTAATATTCAAATTATTTGTATGCTAATTTAGGAATATTACAACCTATAAGGAGATAAGCCAAAAATATAATTAAAAAAAAAAGTAGTTTTCTTCTTTTCCCTCCAAAATTCATAAGTCTTATTTTATTATTTTAACTATTATTTTAATATTTTTCCTTAGGAGGCCACTTTTAGGCCTAAAGTTCCTCTAATGTAAGAGATATGTAAGGACCTTTAAAAACAAACCTGTGCTAAAACGAGTTTGGATGGATACAATTAAATTCATATGTTTGGAAATATGCCTCATAAGGAACAAGTCTATATTTTAGTAATCTATATTCCCAAGAGCAAGAACAATCCATAAGGATTGTAGCCTATTATCATAAATAATTCAAATGAAAGGGTTGAAAGGTAATTTAGTGACTCAAATGGAACAATAAGAGGGTAATTGAATTGGTATCATAATCATTGAAAAACATGTTACAATCAGGAAGGTGATGCAATTTCCCCCAATGGGAGAAAAATGGAAAATCTAATTAGAGAAGGATGAATTTTTTAGATGGATGCATGAAGAAAAGAAGTGGATGATATTATTTTATGGAGATTTGAAAGGGAAAATAGGGGTGGAGGAGAGGGATGGATTATTTTAGATCTCTAAAGGAAAGAGGGAATTACTTATGCTTGGGAATTTGGCAATGTTTCTAACAATCAATTTGAGGCACTTTCCTTATTCCAAGGTCTTAGGATCACTAACAAAAGGAAACACATAAGAATTATTTTCATAAAGTATTTGGAATTTATAATCAAATAGAAAACATAAATCCATGAGATGAGGTCATAGTGTGTTATAGTGAATCCTTTATAGGATAAATAAATAACTACAAAGGTTTATAAAGGGTGGAGTTCATACGAGTGTTTATGGCATTGAGTAGGAAGATAAATGAGTTTGCTAATATGGCTGGAAGGTTCTATTAAGGAATTTTGAATGATAAAATGGGTCATGCATGAGCTACAATCCATTAAGAGTATGGTTATAAAAATGTTTATGAAAATTTGGAACACAATAATTGAATATCTTGATCTGAATGTAAAGGTGTTATCCTGCAAACCAGTTTATTTAATATAAAATTGTTTCTTTAAAAAAAATTATGAATATGATTAAAATCATAAATAGGGAAAATTTATGAGGGATAAAGCCACCAATCACTTTGACTTCTTATGTAATTAATTGTGAAAATCAATATTATTTGCAAGGAAACAAACAAGTCAAATCACATGCCATAAGCCAAAATATTCACTCAACATGGCTAGGCAAGGATTTCACATCACACAGGTTGAAGCTAATGCATATGATCATTCAACATCATGCAATCATAAATTTTCATATGCATCAGACAATGGATGGTTCCAATGGTGATGGTAATTTGTGATTCACTCGAAAGCTCTACATCAACAAGTTGGAGGGGTAATTGGGCCCTGGAACCTCCCGTCAACATTCCTAAGAATTAAACGAACAAAACTAGCATGGGATTGGTAGTATAAATTAATTGTTGCATGGATGATTGCTATTGTGTGACATTCATCTTCTAAAATTGGAATTTTTTAGGATTCCCTATAATTTAGAGTTGGAGTGAATGTTTGTGAGTCATGCAATGAAGTTGGTGTTGAAGAATGTAGCTATGGTTGGTCTTCTTAATCCTTGATGTCTTTATAATATTATGTAAAAACACTGTAGAAAATTAAATTTTAAATTAGAAGAAACAAAATTAAAATAAAGGGAGTCAACAAAACCACCTAAATTTAAGATCCTTGAAAATATTTCATACTCACTTAAATAACATATTTACCATCAATTACAACCCACCATAATTTAAGAAAGTATTTGCATAAAAGACAGAATAGGGATAAGCTGTAAATAAATATACTTACCAAGAGTTATTGTCCACCATTATTTTTCATTTTTAATACACACTTATCACTCATTTATTTATGTCACACACACACATTGTGATATTTACTTTCTTTTAATGGTTATTAGTTGAATTTTTAAAGTGTGATTTCTCGATGAAGATAAAATAACTAATATATACATTCACAAGTGATTACATAGTTCAGAAATAAAGTACTTGCATTAATTGTACTAAAAAATCAGCAGTTGGAAAGGATTGAAGGTGTTATATATTGTAGAAATGTTAAATTTATTTGATAGGGAGACCATTAATAATTTTCCAATTAAAACTTTATGCATCAATTTGCAAAAAATGGATGGAACACAAGATTCCCTGCCTACAAGCCTGAATTCTAAGAACCTAAGAAGCCAACATTACAAATAATATTTTTTTTTTATCTTCGATATTGTAGACCAAATCCAAGCACAAGAGGTAGGAACACACAAGGAAATTTCACTGCTCATGGTTGTAGTGAAAAATCAAGAAAAGGATATAGCTTATTCGAAGGAAAAATGTAATTTGATGAAGCACAATGTTAATGAATTAATGATTGTCAAAACGTGGATTATTCAAAGGCACATCTCTTTATTGACTCATTAGGAAACAAAGAAGGAGAATTGATGCAACAACATATGATAGATATGGATGTGGCACTTGGAGCATAGCACTTTGTCAAGACATAATTTAAATATTCCCAAGTACATTTTTCAAACAAATTCATGTATTTCAAAGTTTGTTTCTTAATAAGCTTGTGGGGGGGATTCAATTGGAATTCGCCTTGTTATTATGTATTGTGTAAACCATGAAATCCAAAGTTCAAATCCCCCATGGGTAAAACCAACCAAAAAAAAAATGTGTTTCTTAATAAGCTTCTATGTTAGAATATATCCCTACGAGAGTGGTCGAGAGCTATATTTTTTACTTAAAAATTGTGCCATAGATATTATGGCACAAAATTTTGATTCAATCTTCATCTTCTTCTTTTTTTAATATCAAAAAATGGATATCTACCATCTTGTTTATTTAACTTTATAGATATGAACTAAGTAAAATATTTGATGCATCTAGTGTTTGCTTAATGGCACCATCACCCGCGAATTTTATAGGGATTCATATTGACTAGTATCCACATGCACAGTCTCAACATCACCCAACCAAAAGAAATTTTTGTTCTAAAAATTATGATTACTCAAGCCATTTGAATTTCTACTCCTCAATTCCTTGATAAATAAAATCCCACCTCAAATCAACTCAAATCAACAAATATTTCTTCTTATCCCATCATTTTAAAGCTGAAAACTCCCTTTCCTCTTCCATACCCCTATCATTCATTTATCTTCCCAACATCTCGTTGATAATTTATCATATTAATATTTTGGTTAAAAAGAATATCGAAAATATTTTTAAACCCTATAGAACCCTTAAACAATTATTCAAATTGTTATACATAAATATGATCCTATGCTTAGCCAAGTAGTTTACCAAATTCCTTTGTTCTATGGTAAATTATACATAGGAAAAATAAGCAGATCGTTCAAATCCATCTCAAATAACATGTACTCGACACAATCCATAGCTACATCTCTAATTTATTTCAACTATAATCAAGCACTCCTACAATTCTAAACACCCCAAATTTCTTTGGCCAAACCAAAATTTGTTTTTTGAAGAAATATCACAAGGAGGCGTTGGAGATTGAAAAACACCCTAATAATTCAATTGTGTAGATAGCTACAAATTTAGTCAAGCATGGAAGCCCAACATACATCACCTCAGACAATAAACCCTCTACCTCTTTCCAAATTTTTAATTTATTATTTCTCTTCCATTCTAGGCAACTATTAGTCTTCTTTAACCACTCCCCACTTTTTTCTATCTTTATCTTTTCTGGCTACACTAAATTCAATATTTTTATTTTATTTTCTAATAATTTTTTGTGCCTAGAGGCACTCTACAGCCTAGTATATAGGGTACATGTGTAGACGTAATGTAAGTATGTAAACAATTTAATGCCGGCTCAATTGTAATCAATATATTTTTAATAGTTATATTTACAAACACTCTAAAAAGAGGTATGGTAAATGAACACATGTGTAGACGTAATGTAAGTATGTAAACAATTTTAATGTCATGTCAATTGTAATCAATATATTTTCAATAGCTATATTTACAAACACTCAAAAAAGAGGTATGTTAAACGAATATTGGTATGGTAAATAAATAAAACCTCTTTTTATACTTAGTCTAGAGGTATGGTAAATAAATAAAAATATAAATAAACTAGAGGTATGGTAAATAAATAAAACGTGTTTTTATATTTACTCCATAAACCTCTTTATACTTATGAAAACTCAAAAAAAAAAGTTTTATTTAAGTGAAGCCTATGGGCCAAATAACATGGGACAAATTATTATAATACCATGGGCTAAATAGCAAGGGCCAAATACCATATTTATAAAAGAGGTATGGTAAATAAATAAATATAAAAGAGGCATAAAGAGGTATGGTAAATAAATAACAATATATCAAATAGGATTAGAGATCAACATCTAATTATATACCAAGTATATGGGCCAAATACCATGGTAAATAGAAGAGGTATGGTAAATAAATAAAAATATAAATAAACGAGAGGTATGGAAAATAAATAAAGTCTATTTCCATATTTACTCCATAATCTATTTGTGGACCCTGAAAAATAGGTTTTATTTAGGTGAAGCCTATGGGCCAAATTATTATTAATACCATGAAAAAAACATTATTAATCCTAATTAATATTCAAATATTATTATTATTATTATTATTCTTAAATCTAATATTCATATTAATATATTATAATATTCATATTACTAAATTTAATAACTTTGGATTAATACAATATTAAATTTGTTCTATTATAATATATATTAATATATTATGATATATATTAACTCTAGATATATATGAGAAGAAAGAACAAAGACATAGTGTGGTATAGGTGGAGAGATAGGGGGAGTGACAAGCATAGATGGAGATAAAGTGAAGGAGAGGGGAGAGGAGCAATGAAGAGAGATAGGGAGAGGAATGAGAGAGGTATAGAATGGTAAGAGATGGAGAGGGAGACACAAATATGGAGGGGGGAGAGAGAGGAGGAGAGGCAGAGGGAGACAATGAGAGGATTGGAGGGCAGAGAGAGAGAGAGAGAGTGGGGGGGGGGGATGGATTTTAAGGGGGAGAGAGGGAGGAAAGAAGAAAGTCATAGAGAGTGAGAAGTTGAGAGAGAGATTGAGTGAAAAGGGAGAGATGGAGAGAGAGAGTGTATGTTTAGGTGTGAGATAAAGAGACAAAAAAGGAGAGATCGAGAGAAGGAGAGAAAATTAGAGAGGAAGGGATATAGTAACATGGTTGGAGAGAGAGAAAGAGAGAGAGAGAGAGAGATTTGGGGGGGGGAGAATATTGGAGAGAAAAGAAAGAGAGAGAGAGATAGAAGTATGGAGGGAAGAGAGAGAGAGAGATAGAAGTATGGAGGGAAGAGAGAGAGAGAGATAGAAGTATGGAGAGAGAGAGAGAGAGAGATGGGGGAAGAGAGATGGAGGTAGAAGAGAAAGGGAGAGAGAGGAGGATAGTAATGGGGGAATAGATAGTATTGGAGGGAAAAGAGAGAGGGAGAGAGGGGGAGAGATGGGGGAAGAGAAAGGGAGAGAGAGGAAGGATGTGAGGCAGGACTTGAGAGATAGGATGAGATAGAGAGGGAGAGAGGAGGAGAGAGGGATGTATAGAGAGATGGAGTTAGAGGGGGAGAGATGGATGGAAGAATAAATACATAGAGAGTGAAAAGTGCAGATAGAGGAGTGACAAGGGAGAGATGGAGAGAGACTGTGTATGTTTTGGGTGAGATAAAGAGACAAATAAGGAGAGATGGAGAGGGGGGGAAATAATGAGAGAGGGAGGGATATAGTAACATAGTTGGAGGGTGAAGAGAGAGAGAGAGAGAGGTGGGAGAGAGAGGAAGGAAGAGAGAGGATATGAGAGAGTGGAGAGAGGGAGGGAAAGAGAGAAGGAGTTGGAGGAGGTGAGAGGACAGAAGGAGGAAATAGAGATAGAAGCAAGGGAGAGGGAGAGAAGGGGAAGATAGATATATAGATGGAAGTTGAAGAGAGAAATGGAAAGAGGGAGGGAGGGACAGTGAGATTGATATATATGGAGTGAAGGAGAGTGTGTGTTTGTGGGCTGACATAGAGAGACAAAGAAGTAGATATGGAGGAGATATTGATATAGATGGGGGGGGAGAGGGAAGAATATTTCTTGCACTAGATGCATTGATTTCAGTGTATATTGTGATTTCTAATCTTATTTTATTTCTTGCACTAGATGCATTGATTTTAGTGCATATATTGATTTGTAATTATATTTGATTGCTTGCACTAGATTCATTGATTTCAATGTAGACGATTTATAGTCCTTTTTTATTGCTTGCACTAAATGCATTGATTTCATTGTAGATGGTGATTTCTAATTCTACTTGATTGCTTGCACTAGGTGCATTTATTTCAATGTAGATGTTGATTTATAATTATATTTGATTGCTTGCACTAGAGGCATTGATTTCAATGTAGATGATTTCTAATCATGTTTGATTTCTTGCATTGAATGCATTGATTTTAGTGTAGATGGTGATTTATAATCCTATTGGATTTCTTACACTAAATGCATTGATTCCAGTGTAGATGGTGATTTCTAATCCTATTTGATTGCTTGCACTAAATGCAGTGATTTCATTGTAGATGTTAGTTTCTAATCTTATTTGATTACTTGCATTAGATGCATTGATTTCAATGTAGAAGTTATTTTATAATCTTATTTTATTTCTTGCATTAGATGCATTGATTTCAGTGTAGATGTTGATTCTTGATTTGATGTAATTGGATGTATGATGGTACATTAATTTTAAAGTGATTGGATTAACAGTGTGCATCAATTTCAATGTAAGAAAAAAAAATTATTGACAATGTACATTGATTTTTGTGTTATAGTAATTTAACCTATTAATATTGGAGAGCAAGAGATACAAGGTATGATGTTTACTACAACAACTCGAGCTAAAGATTTAAATGGTTTACGATTTCAATTATCCTTTTCATATAATTGATATGAAAAGATGAAAAAAGTAACAAGGGTGACAATATGAATAGTAAAGAAAATAGTTTGAGATTAATCACAATGAAGACTACTTGTAATTGACTACATACTTATTATTCACATTTTATATCACTCAACACTATTATTGTCACTTTGCATTCAAAATTTGTATTTCATACTTTTTCATCATTAAATTTATTAACAATATTTATCATCTCAATAAATTGAGGTAACTAAGAAAATTTAAAATAAAAATGATCACATTAATCTCAAACATATTTAGCCAATTTAAAATTATTATATTAATATTAGATATATTTACATATTATTGATAAAATTAATCATATCTTCGATAGATTTTCCTTTGATGCACACGACTGAAACCAGCCTAGATCCATCTTAAATGTGGATCTATCAAGCGCCAAAGGGATCAAATCTCTCGAGGTGCAAACCTTTCCAGCCTAGATCCATCTTAAATGTGGATATATCAAGCACCGAGAGGGATCAAATCTCTCGAGGTGCAAACCTTTCCTCAAATTTTGCAATCAAAAAATAGGTTTGCACCTTGAGAGATTTGATCCCTCTCGGCGCTTGATATATCCAGAGTTAAGATGGATCTAGGTTTGTTTCAGTCATTAAGATTGAAAAACACCCTAATAATTCAATTGTGGAGATAGCTTCAAATTTAGTCAATCATAGAAGCCCAACATACATCTCCTTAGATAATAAACCTTCTATCTCTTTCCAAATTTTTAATTTATTATTTCTCTTTTATCCTAAGCTATTAGTCTTCTTTAACCCTTCCCCACTTTTTTTCTATCTTTACATTTTCTAGCTACATTAAATTCAATATTTATATTTTCTTTTCTAATAATTTTTATATTTAATATATTTTTTTAAAATAAATCAATTCAATTTTCCCATTTTCATTAATAATAAAAATATTTTATTAATTCATAAATTTCCCAATATTTCATTAATTGTGAAAAAGTTCCTTTATTGTTTTAAGTTTTTGTTATGCATATTTCTCATTAGTTTCTTTTTCACATTGCGTGTATTTTGATACTTACACTATAATTTTACCCAAACATTTTTTTCTAATATTTCATCTTTGATTGTTCCCTATGATGGGTAGAGTGTCCTAAAACATTGGACTTTTCAAATCTTTTACATAATTAATCTTCAAAGAGTTTAACCAAGGTCCAACATTATAACTAATTGTGAAAGCCTGCATACTTGGAATTCTAAGCCTCTATGTACCATCTTATTAAATAATACAACTACTACAGTTTTGCTTATTTTTAAAGAAAGCAAGTTTAGCCAAGAGATATTTATGAAGAAAGACTTTGGGTAGATTTTTTTGAAGAGTAGAATTTGTAAGCGATTATTTTTGGTCACATACAAATCTACTTCAGTTTACTTATCTCAAATGTTCCCTCGATCGATTCAGAAAATTATATAATAATTTTTAATTCATATTATTACTTAGAGGGCAATTTCAGGAAAATGGAAGGTCTTAGAGTTATCTTCATCGCTGCCTATTGCTTCTATTTTATTTGATGTTTCTACAACTATAGGATTAGGAGTTTAGTCTCCTACTATTTCACAATGAAATTTTTTAAGGCAATGAATGGTTATTGGCTTTGTGTAATTGTATATGAGGCTTTATGTATATGTTTGATTGAGACCTCTCATTGCATTGAATCATAAACTCTATTGCTATTGTTTTTCCAAGAAGCATTTTCATGATTTTATGGTGCACATTGTGCAATAACCATGCATAGATGTCTTTTTTATGTAAATAAAATTGTTGGTTATTACTGGTTTTTTTTTTTAAATATAGTAATGATGCACCAATGTTTAGGCACACCAATTCATATCATTGTATTATACGCACTATCTAGCTTGAAAATATTTTTAGCTAAAGTTATTTACTTAGTTTGTAAATCATTTTTCATTATTTTTGCATTTCATTATGCATAGGTTTAGTAATATAAGATGGTTAATAAAATATTAGGGAAAAAACTTATAGCAATGAACCACCTCTCAAGAAGAGAAGATACAGGTTCTTTTAAATTTAAATATAAAAGTAATATAGTCAATCATCTATAAGTTTAAATTTTGTATATTGGATAATGCATTCCATGTAGAGTAAAAACTTGAAGAAACTTTAAAACGATTATTAGGAATATGAGTGGAAAAGAACATAAGAGTTTTATGAAAATTTTATAAAGAGATGAATTGGGTGAATTAAAAGGTGATCACTATGATTTTTTTCTTTGAATTTTTATTAATAATGCACTTCTTAATAATTTCTAACATAGGGATGGCATAAGGGGAGGCAAGGGTAGGAGGGGTTATCATTTGCTCCGATGAAGAAATAGAGATTTAATTTGCATGGGGTTTAAGGAGTGCTACTAACAACAAAGCTAAATTTTTAACCTTGTGGCATGGGTTAGAATTGGCTATTTCAAGGATAATTCAACAACTAATGTTGTTTGGAGACTCAATGATAGTCATCCAACATGTATGGAAGCTCAAAGAGAATTCTAATATGGTTCAATCATCAATTCTACAAAGAATAAGTCTACAATTAGCAAAGTTTGAGAGTGTTGAGTTCTATCATACCAAGAGACATCTCAATTCAAATTTATATGCATTAGAAAATAAAGGAGTATGCTTAGAACAAGGGATTTTGGCCCATGATGAAAGAACAATTGAGTTTAAACCTTTGCCATGATAATCTCAAATATAAACCAATGTTCAAGAGTAATAAAAGTGTTAAAGGTGTAATAATTTGGTTGATCGTCTAACGACCTTATGTTAGACCTCAACATAGTGTTTTGATCCCCCAAACTCTCTCTTTGGTGTTTCAGGTGCTCCTATCCTCTGCAGACCTCTTGGTCCACGTGCACACATGGCCTCCCCATGCATTTACATTCAAGGGTTTGGATATATGGATGATATAAAAAGCACTTAATAAATGTGGGTGGATTCTGGGAACCAGCATTTGCACATCTAAGAAGTAGCATACACACTCGAAGGACATGGCTTTAATGGCGAGGGAGGTAAGTTACATTGAAAATAATTATGAATTTGAAGGCATGGTGAGGAGAACATACAAGGCATTCAATTACATTGAATGTGACGAGAGGAGTGATGGCCTGGTGGTGATGGGAATGTTTGGTTATAAGGCGAGGTTTCCATTCATCAGCTCATCTGGAATTAGAATTTGGCTCTTCAAAGTCTCTACAGGAAAGAAGGTTTGTTGCACTAGCATCCATATGGAGAGGTTGACTATCTCAGAGAAAGAATAATTTAGTCATCAACTGTATTTCCTTACAACCACAATGGAACACATCATTAATTTTCTAATGGGACAAGGGGAAATGGGGAATGTAGAGGTCCAAGCTCGTTTTTCCTTTTTAAATTTGAAAATTGGTCCATTATAAACCAAGATAGATAAATTGCAAGTGAACCATGACCCTGAATCTCTGCCTTGACATATTGGAGTATTTGTATGAGCATGGAGCAGTTGTAGTTGGTTTGGATGAGGATACGAGAGTGGAGATTGAGACGCAGTTCGTTGTGGCTCCTAAATAGAATATGTTAGAATATGAGGTGGTGACGGAGATTTTGGTTTTAATTCCTCTACTTCCAGGGCAGGGTGTTGAAGGAAATGACAAAGTCAAACATGAATTGAGTCTGAATGCCACAGTCTATTTTACTTCTTCTTTTAAATTATGTTATGAAAACATATATTATGTTTAGGGGTTTTTTGGAGGATATATTGCATATGTTATATTAGAGCAACTATATGTATAAAATGTGCTAGAATTACAAGTAATTTTTGGACACTCTTTAGCTCAATTGATGAAGATATTGCAACAGATGTAGAAGGTTTTTTCCTTGAATCCAAATTGAAATCAATAGAAAAATCATAGTCGTTTCATTTTAAAAAAACATAGGGATGGTAGGAGAAGGAAATTCCTCAAAAAATCAAGAAAAATCATATGCTTTACTACAAGTTGGTTTGTCTCTTGTCACCCAAAATTGGATTCACTCTCCAAGAGCTGGGAAGAAGATTTATCGATATGAAAATAAGTTTAGTGTCTTGGAAAATAAAAAGGATGAAGGAGGGGATCAGGGGTTTGAAGAACAATAGCACGGAGAAAGAGGATATTGTTAATCTCATGATGAGAGTAAATTTTCAAAACTGTATGGTGACCTTCTGTGAAATGTCTCGACGAAAGATGTGGGTTTGGAAAAGGAAGAAGATTTTGAATCTCCATAAGCAGAGAAATATCACCTCAATTTCTTTGCCTCGATTGATGAAAAAATGGAAAATTAAATGGAAAGTGGATTTGATCCCTTGAAATATACAAGGAAAGTGGGAATAAAATATAATCGAGAGCTCTGATTAGCTCATGTGGAAAAGGATACATAAAAATGAACTCAATTGGTGATTAATATTCCTTTCTCCATACTCCCTAAAAATCAAAATAAATATGGTTCCCCTAACCCTCATCCTAGTGGGAGGTCTAAAACTTCTAACAAGTAATGAATATTGTATCCTGGAATTGCAAGGGGATGGGTAGTGATAAAATGGAATCTTAAATCAAAATCTTAATTATATCAGAAAATCATTATGTCCTCCTTTTCCAAGAGACAAAATTATGGGAGTGTGAAGCTCTAACAAAATGAAAAATAATTTGGAAAGGGAGTAAAGCAATGACAGTAAACTTAAAGGGTGCTTTAGGTGGATTTTTCACCCTATTGGCATCCTCCTTCTTCAATCCTCTACAAGAAGAAAAATCTCAACATTGGATCATCACTAGATTTATTCCTCTCCCATCCGAGAAAATTTTCAACATAGTAAACATTTACATGCCAAATATGTATTATGAGAAGGTACAACATTGGAATTATTTGTTTGGAAAAAGGGAAACCATTCTCAAATCCAATTGCATTTTAGGAAAGGACTTTAAGGTTATAATTCACCAGTGGGAGAAGAAATGTGGCATTATTGTAAGAGATCAACTTCAATAAAATATGGAGGATTTGATTTCCTAGTTGGACCTAGTTGACATCAATCTTAAACTCTCCAAATTTACTTGGAGCAACAAAATTGTTGGCTATGGACACATTGCTGCAAGATTGGATCAATTCCTAGTAGGGAGCATATTTTGGTTCATAAAAAATATCACTCTTCCTTTCATTTGGCCTAACGTGGTTCCAACCATTGCTCACTCAAGCTTCTTTTAGAGTTTGAAAATTTAAAGGGCCTATCCCATTTAATTTTAACCATTTGCGGATGATTGTCATGGAATTTAAGCCACTAGTGCATCTGGCATGGTCAAGGTGGGTTATTGGTTCTCATATCTTCATATAGAAGTATAAAATCAAGGGCTTGAAATAGGAAATGGAAAATGGGTGAAGGAAAAATTTAAGTCTCAGAAAAAGAAAGTGGGGCAAATCAAATCCAATCTAGAGGGAATTGTTTTGGATATGGAAGAGGCTTTGGTCACTAAGGATTTTCTTGCTAAGAGAGAAAATCATTTGAAAAAATATATATTAAATTAAAGGAAGAAGAGGATAAGTGAGACTGAAATCAAGAAGTTTGTGGCTGAAATCAGGAGATAATAATTTCTTCCACAAATAATTAAAAAATGAGGGAATAGAAAAATAGAATCAAGTATATGGAGCTTAATGGATAGATTGTTTCAGATCTGGATAGAATAAAAGATGTCATTTTCAATCACTTTGAGTCCTTATATAAAGAATGTGGATACACTCCTACAAATTTAGTGGAATATTTTTTAGGCCATATTACCCAACTCATTTTAAAATCGGACAAATCCAAGCTTTTGCTCCCTATCGCAGAAGAAGAAATTAAAAATATGGTTTGGTCCTTCGATCTGA
Organism: Pinus albicaulis; assembly: GCA_034641835.2. Taxonomy (NCBI): domain Eukaryota; kingdom Viridiplantae; phylum Streptophyta; class Pinopsida; order Pinales; family Pinaceae; genus Pinus; species Pinus albicaulis. The sequence goes on along the minus strand of CM076574.1, from coordinate 129,241,361 downwards.
ATAAATTTCCTAGTCTTGATGGATTTATGGGACACATTTATCAAAAATTTTGGAACGCAATTAAATATGATATTATCATAATCGTGGACTTCATCCAAAAGTCTAACCAAATGGGGGGCACTCTCAATTTTTAATTCCTTGCTTCGGTTCCTAATATGTAATGTCCTCTTATTTCTCTCACTTCAAACCTATTTCTCTTTATGATTTCTCATATAAGATTATTACAAATATCCTTCTTGGTTGTGCCCTTGCATTATAGCGTGACGCTTCAAATCTATTTTGGATTATTTTGTTCGGGTCTAGCAAGAATTTTTAAATGAGGGTAAAAGTTGTATGTATTCTTAGAATTTTAGAAAAATATTACATGGAATGATCTTAAGAATTTTGGGGATAGTAAAAAGGGTTCATTGAACCAATTTTAGATATTTGGGCTTGCCCATATGTCTCCAAACTTTCCCTCAACCTTTTTGGGGTCATGGTAATAACAATTTTAAATCCAAATTTGAGAAATGGGGAGCTCATTGGATATATTTAGGTGGAATATCAATTATAGTTCAATTTTTCCTTTCATCCCTTCCTATATTCAATTTCTCAACAATTTTGGGCCTAATCTCAGTTAGAAAACAAATGGCTCAAGAACTGGGGCAGTTTCTCTAGCAAGGAGGCAAGACAAGCACTAAAAAGTTTCATCCGGTGAATTGGAAGGTGGTTAGGCTTCCAAAATCCATGGGGGGTTAGGAATAAGAGACCCCCTTCTAATGAATATAGCCCTTAGGGAAAACATGGTTTGGAAACTAATCATAAGGTATAATTCTTGGTGGAAACATGTGCTTCATAAAAAATATCTTAATAGGATGAGAGAATCTTGGATTCATTATATCCCTCACAATAGAGGGAGCTCCAAGTTATAATATTTGTTATTGGCTTATATTTCTTTAATTAGATCAAAACTAACTTATATTCCAAGAAATGGGAAAGAAATAAATTAATGGATTTGGAAAATTAGGGGAAATCCTCCTCTAGGCTCAAATCCCATATTTCCTCCCCTGTGTAATTGGTTGATTTTTTAGCATAAAATATATCTATGGGATATCTACTCATGGTCGTTTTATGGGAATTGGTTGACTTGGGCCTGGGGTAACATTTTGGGTCACCTTGTTAGTATTTACAGATCTTTTTTATCTGCTCTTATTATATGTGCTCCTTCCTCTTTCTCAGAAGGAGACTCTAGGGGTCAGGCAAGTGATTTATATTCTAATAAAAGGGGTTATCAATATTTACTATTCCCTTATAATAGGCCTCCCTCGTCTCATATTTGGGCCTTTATTTGGAGCTTGGATTACCTCCCAAAAATTAATATTTTTTTTTGGACATTATCTCATAGGAAGATCTTAACAACTAAGAATATATTTAAAAGGGGAATTGTTGAAACTTCATTGTGTGCATTTTGCAAGCATGCTTCTGAAAATATAGATCATATCTTCTTGGAATGTCATTTTCTCACTTGAATTCAAGGGAGTGATCTTCTCTCAATTAAAATCAAGGGTAATATAGACTTCTTCGCCGCAAGACTTGTTGCGAAAATGGGGAAAATGGGATAATGCTTCTTTTGCAAGGAAAAAAATAATTAAGAGAATTTGGAAAGTAAATATGTAAGTTAGAAAATTTAGCAAGCTAGAAATTGGGTTGTTTTTCAAGATGAAAGGGTGAATGTCATCAAGATGATGGGATCAATAGTAAGGCTTCTTGGAGAATCTTTTTGGGCTAAGAAAATAAATGAATAGGATCAAAAGTTGGATGGGGAGGAATTAGAATTGATTAAATTTTTTGATCCAAATCCGGACATCAGGGAGAAAACAAATCTCGATAAAAGATGGAAATTAAGGTTATCTAAGGATAAATTTGATGAGTGGCTCTTGGAGCATAAAAAATTCTTCTTAGGCTTCGATGGAGCAACAAAAGGAAACCTAGGGATGGCAAGAGTGGGGGGAGTGGGGTGGAGGTAAATTTTTTCCCTAAGAATCAAGAATAACATAGGCATGCTTTATATTTAGGTCACACTTCCAACAACGATGTTGAAGCCTATGCCTTATATCAAGGTGTTGTACGGTACAAAAACCCTCCCCATTTCTAATTTTTAGAATAAATTTCATTTAGAAATATGTCCCCTTTTTCTTTAGATAGGAATAAAAACTTAGAGGAAATCCAATCATTTTTTAATAAAACAATAAAGGTTCCTTGTTAAAAGGACATATATTGCATATCTTTAATAGAAAGTGTATATAAACAAATGCAACATTGAAAAATTTACGATCCGATGAGATATAAATACTTTATCACATTAACATAATACATGAAAGTATTCAATTGGAAAAAATTTTGATGTGATACAGTAATCGCAATCTCAAATCGCAGATATCCTTAAGTTGTATATTTGTTTTTGAAAAACTCTGATGTGATTGAACCAATTGCAATCACAAATCGTAGAAGTGTTAAGCTTTCACAATTGTTCTATAAAACTTCGATGCGATGTGATTGATCGCAATCGCATTTCAGAAGAACAATGTAATATGCACCTGTTTTATAATCTCTGATGCGATGGGCCCCATCGCAAATCACAATCACAAAACGAAAATGCAAACTATTCATTCGGTCATTTTCAAAACTCTGATGCGATGCGATTGATCGCAATCGCATTTTGGAGGAACAAACATTATATTCACTCATGATACTAAAATCTCTAATGCAATGGACCCCACCGTAATTGCAATCGCAAATCGGATATTATCATTTGCAACTCATTTCTTTTGAAAAAGAGCCGATGCGATACACCATCATCGCAATCGGAAATTAGCGGAGATTATGAAATTTTATTTTTTGTCCCTCTTGAAAATCCCTGATGAGATTAACACTTAATCTTTATATTTTACATTGCACGTATGTTATTTATTCATCGCAATCGCATGATTCAAAGGGAAAGTTTTTTGTTTTCATTTCAAAACCGTTGATCTCCAGTTGTACGTTTATTATTAATAGAAAATCAAAAGAATGATGGTTATTGATTCTATTTCAAATACGTTGAGTGTGACTTATAAAGAGAGCATTTAAGTTTAAAATACGGAATTAATAAATGGAAATCAATGAATAGATTTTTCGTATAGTGGTTCTCTTTATTCTCTTTTTACTACATCTGAAAGCTTTTTCTCCATTTTAGAACAACATAACATCCAATCCTTTCATTCGCCGAGCAAGAGAAATGTTACCAGAAAACGAAATTTCTAAAAGATCTAGGAAAGCAAAGTCCATTGTCGCTATGAAGACCCCTATTGTCACCATGGTACCTAAAAAGAAACCAGCCAGAATTAATATAGTTACAAACACATTGTGCCAAGGTCTTGGAAAACTATCTTGGGAAGAGGTATATAATCTGATTGAAAGGGAAAAACCTAAGGTCATTGTGGCGAAGGCATCAGTTCCTGATGAAGATTACTTAGAGTCCGATTCAGAAAATTCTCTTCAAGCACTTGCGAATTCATTCCTGCACCGAATTGCAGCTCGGGCAAACATTTTCCCTTACTATGATGTAATCCGGTGGATGATAGATAATGTCACCATCCAGAACAGGACGTTTGTTTCAGCTACTGGGACAACATTTGGTTCATTTAAAGTAGAGGACATTAAAGCAATGTACCACCTTCTGGACCCGCAGAAAATCTACAACAAAGCCTTCATAAAAAAATTTGCTGCAAATAATGAAAATCAGTCGGAGCCAATCAGAGAATGGAGAAGAGCTCCATAGAAGCACAAAACCGAGGCATCATCTATGTACTATGTGGAGTCCCTTTTTCCTCCATACTGTTACGCTGCCGCAATGATGTGCAAGATATTTGGAAATGATAATTCAGCTAGGTTTTCGCTACAAATGGTACCTTTAATTCATTCTGCTGTAAATTCCGAAATCATGGACTAGGTTGTCATCCTTTCAGATAAGATAGCCAATAGAATCCTCTAATATATAAAGGACAAATACATAGGAAACACAACCCCATTTTACTTTTGTACCTATATTCTAGATGCCTTATGTTTCAACTCTAAATTTCCCATGTTAGGATGGAAATGGACCCCCAAATATCCTGCTCCTATTCATATATATCATAAATTATTGTGGAAATTTCATTTTAAAAACACGTTTATAGAATTTGTCATGGTTTCCTCATCCATGTTTATCAAACCATTTTTAACTGATTCCCTACCAGGCTTTCTGAAAAAGCTAAAATTGATATATCCTTGATTGGGGACTATTTCGGAGAAGAAAGATTTATTTATATCAGAGTCTTCGAGAGCATTGTAGAGCCCCATATTCTACCTCTATATGTTTCTGATAAACTGTTATCACAAGATATTTCCTATCAATTAATAGTAGAAGGCATTTCTAGGTCTTTGAAGAATAATAAAAAGTTGATGTGGCCTACTTTTCCCTTCCACTGTGGGGATTATACTCTCAATAACTTCACACATGCTGAGAAGAAGGTTATCAAAATAAGAGATCTTAAACTCTCTACAGTCCTAGGCAGGCAATATGACCCAAATAAGGTGGTGTTTGATTTTACTACTTCAATTTCAATTGCTCAATTTGAGCATGAACCATATGAGTTTGATGATTTGTTCATTTTTTTTGATAATTTGTCCCAAGTCTATAACTTAGCCAAGTCTAAATTTCAAGCTGAAGAGATGAATAAATTCATGTTATTTAGAAGCCAGAGACTGCTCAAAGCCCCTCTAGATCAATTACGAATTCCTATGAAAGAGTCTGAAACACAGCAAAAGGAAAAAGAAGATGCATTTGATAAAGCAGCCAAAGAAACATCTACCAGTGGGGCCAATGTACAGACACAGAAGGAGGTCACAAGAACTTATCTTGTTGTGCATAAAGAAAACACTAGCAGCAAACCCAATGTGCAAAAAGAGAATACTAATGGTAAACTCAATGTACATATTTATTAGCAATATATAGCTCAGACATAAAAGAAAAGCATAGGTACTGAGACCAATGTGCATACCGAGAAAAAAGGCACAGGTAGTAAGCCTATTGTACAAGCAGTAAAAGGAGATATGAGCAATAATCTAGATTCTCAACTTGGAAGAGAAAAAACTACTGAGAAAGTAATGGATTCTACTGAACTTATAATTTCTTTCCATTTGTTGAGCCAATATAAGAAATTTTCCCACCAAATAGGACAACAAAATAATCCCCAAGTTAAAGCTCTAGAAGATCAATATATGGAAGTTATTCCTAAACATCCTACACGTGAAATTTTGTTGAAAGTAGAATAAATTCCTCCTCTAGACATATTTTATAGTCCTAAGCATAGGGTTGTTGTTAGAAAGCAGAGGAAGAGGAGAAGAACTTACCAGGATCCACTTTCAACATCACAAGTGGAATTTATGAATATTGTTTATAAAAACGCTGAGGTGAATCCATCGGAGGATCTCACCAAATTATCTCAATACACAGGTGCCTATAGTGTTGCAACTATAGACAAATCTTCTAAAGTCTCCCAGTTGATGAAACAAAAAGACTTACAGATAGCTATGTTGGAGGAATAGGCCATAGAGAATCAGCAAAATATTGTTCAGCTAGAAAAACAATTGCAAGATAAGGAGCTCAGATCTAAATAGCTGGAAGAACAGCTGAGCATTGAGAAGAAGAAAATTGATGAACAAGCCTTGAAAAAACAGCAGCAGTTGAGTCAAGAGGTAGAAAAATTACAAAATCTTCTGCAAAATGAGAAAAATGCAAATATTGAACAAGAGAGAATATTCCAATCAGCATTGGACAAGTTCAAGGATTACCCTAAATTAGATCAATTCAAAACTGAAGCTCTTGAAACAAACAAATAGGTATCTCAGCAGTTAAATGAATTTTGTCTAAAGTTGACACAAGTTGAGCCCTTGTGAGAAATAACATCATATTTGATAGATGAAGCAGTCACTCTCAAGCAAGAAATTGATGATGCTGATGACAAAATTTCGGAATTTCTTTCATGGCAGGATACAGAGTGAGGAAGAAAAGCTAATCTTCCTAGAATTGAGGAAAGACACAAGGAAATTTTTTTGTGGAATGGGAACAGCAGCTGATGAAATCAGAAAGAGCCATATCAAGAGCTAAAAGTATGATGAATAATATTACACAGTTGATTAATGATAGCTTGTATGCCACTAATTTGAGCTCAGATTGTACCCCAGGCAAATTACCAAAAGTAAAAGAAGCTGATTCTAGGTGGAAGGAAGAGATAATCAATAAGAATCAACAGATTAGCAAACTTCAAGGAATTTCATGGGATATTATGTGGACTTATCTAATCAAGCCACACAGTCAACAAATGGCCATCAAATTCCTTTCAAATGCTATTCATTGTATCATTCCTGAATTCTCTAATGCTACGTATACTGGGCAGTTACATTCAAGGCTAAGTCATCCAACAGAAGTCAAGGATATGCTCAAAATTTTCCATCTGGGAACATTGAACGCGGGAGATAATCAATGAATCGGTTTCACTTCAATATAGCAATTATGTTTAGAGATTTCCGATCAGATAGATTTTAGCAGTAGTGTTAGTTATTTTGTTTTATTTTAAGTTCCTATTTAAACCCCTTTCATGCATTTAGAAAGGGTCTTGAATTTCTAATATTTTGGCTTGGATGTTACATTTTTGTACTCCATTGACTCTTATATTTTTATAAAGGATCACATCTGGTGATTTTATGCAAATTGTCTTTAAGAATTGCATTTCTGTATCTTGGAGTCTGTTTTACATTGAAGTGCTAGATTTGGATATTGAATTGCATCGGAAAAAGTATCAAGATGGATATGGTACTTCTATCTATTCACTGTTGATTTTCTTATGTTATGAGATATTCTCTTTAAAATTTGCTATCATTTATATGTACTTGTTTTACAATATTTCTTTATACATATCATTTATGAGTGTGTAGAAATATTCATCTCTTTCAGTATATGCAAATGATATATAAAATGATGAATACAATGTCCTATTATAACTCTGTTTAATTTCTTAAACAGAGTTATCTTTATTTGTTACTGCATATTTCAATTAAAATATAATACATTTTCATGGTTATTGGTTTAGTTGAAACAATTTTAAATTTGTATTCATATTTTATATCCGGGTTTAATTCTAGATTTATTTATAAGTTATAGATTAGATTAGATAGTTTATTTCAGTCATTTAGTCCCATTTTCCATTCATCCAATCATTCCATCACCAACCCATTTAAGTTATTAGGAAACTAGTCCTATCAATCCAGTCGGAGCCACCACACCAAACGGAAAAGGAGCTATCCTAAGGTCCCAACCAGGTGGTTTTCCCCTAATGTTTGAAGCAACAATTTCCGAGGCTTCAACATTTTTGGCGCTAGAAGGAGGGCTTAAGCTATGAATGGCAGATAAATCCAATCTACAGGCCATTATAAGAGAGACTCACCCTCATCACCTTCTTCAATTTCTTCCACATCTCAAATCACCAGAGAATAAATTGGTAAGAGTATTCAAACACCCACTACCAAAGTCCCAAATCAATCAGACAATCAACCTCCTGAGTCTCCTGAAATTGAATCTTTAGTTCATAAACTTCAAGGGTTATGATTATCATTAGAAGAGTCTGAAATATCTAAAGGTATTGTTGCCTCACAATTTGTTTCTTCCAGACCTCTCACTAGGTCACAAAGTGAAAAACTTGGTATTCCTCCAAAGGAAATTCCTTTACCTAGTAGAGTTAGAACAAGAAAAACTCCATCGGAATCAGAGAGTGATATTAGTTCTTCATCGCAGATTCAATCATCAGTTTCCCAAAACCCAACTCAAAAAAGTGCAGTTGTCTCATCATCATCATCTGCTCAAGCAACATCTATCCAAACACCAACTATCTCTTCTAGTCCTTCAACTGTTACTATTCAAACACCAGTTTTTTTTCCAAATCCTCCCATTGTTATCCCAACGATGGCACAAGCAGCACCAAGACCATGGGCTAGACCCGGAGCTGTTAATATGTCTGCACCTTTACATGATTTACCAGATCATGCTGAAAAATGGCTACCAAAATTCAGTCCGTACCTGAACATACCAGCTGAAGAACACATCAATAATTTTATGCTTGCTGTAAATTTGAATGGAGTTGAGCATGAAGATGTTGTAGCCAGATTATTTCCCTATACTTTGCAAGGTGCAGCAGGATCCTGGTATTTTTCATTACCTTCAGGATCTATTACAAGTTGGGATATTTTCTCAGATCATTTCTTGACCAAATTTGGAGATGACATATCCATAGCTACCCTAATAAATGATCTTTCCAACCTAAGGACAGAACCCAAGGAACCCATTAAAGCTTTTAACTCTCGATTCAACAAAATTTTGAATAAAATCCCTACAGATTCAAAGCCTAGTGAGCAGGTTAGAAGTGAATGGTATATAAATGCTTTGCCCTCAAACATAGCAATTTTTGTAGATAGAGCTACAAAACCTACTTTAGCTGAAAATATGAAAGAAGCTATCGTAGTTGAAAAAATGATTGTTGCTTTAGATAAAAAAAATTCCATTGAAGAAAGAAATCCAAGAAATTCAGCTTTAAGGATGATTCAAAGAAGAAGACACCAAGAGATCCATATGACATGGAAGGCTTACATAAATTTCTCAAAACCATGTCTAATGAGATGGTTGAGATTAAAAAGCAAGTAGAAAAGACTTTTACCAAGAGACCATTCAGAAATTTCAAGAGAAATCAAGCTGAATCTAAACCTCCCAATTCAATCTCCAATGCAGAATCAGAAGAGGAAGAAGAAGAAGATACTCCTCTAGTATCAGATGAAGAAGAATAAAAAGAGGAAATAGCTAAATTACATGGAATGTGGGATTTCATTCTCCCTAACTCTAACAGTGAAATAGAACAAGAAGCTATGCCTGTAAGTACAAGGAGAAAATCTACATCAGAACCTTTTCAATATGTTCCTAAGAAGAAAACTACAACTCCAAGTACCAAAGACAAATCTCTTGCAAAGAAAAATTCTCCCTTACCCACCCAAAATTAGCCATCTTCTTCTAATCCTCCTACATCAACATCTAAGACTTTGGTGGTATCAGATCCTGTGGATTATAACATTGTTGAAGACATGAAAAAGACTAGAGTGAACATTTCTTTACATGAACTCGGCAAACTTAAATATCAACAAAAGCTGCTATTAAAAGAATTAAATTCTACACCTATTGCTCCTCTACCAAGTGGTGTATTTTCCAAAGCAGCTAAAGGGACTGGTAAGCCACCAGACAAAGTAGATGCCACAGATACTGTTCTTATTGGAGAAAGATAAAATTCTCAGACACCTCATTTTCTTTTGACTTATGAAATCTATAACAAGAATTTGCATAATTGTTTGATAGATTTCGGAGCATCCTCTAATATAATGCCTACTTCAGTCTGTGCAAAATTGAATATTGAACCACAAAAGTCTGCAGTTTACATTGTTCAATTGGATTTCTCTAAAGTTCAAGTTGTAGGAGAAATCAATTCAGTTACCATCAGACTAGCTTCTGATCCTAGGATTGTCCAAAGAATTGATATTCTAATTGTAGATATTCCCGAATTCTATGGATTAGTCTTAAGCAGAGATTGGTCTGCAAATCTTAATGTTTATATCGCAATTGATTATTCACATATGCGGCTTCCCTACAAAGGGAAACCAAATCAAATCAAAGTTGAACGAGAAAAACACATGATGCACACTGTAATTGAATTTGAACAACCAAATGAACCTGTATCTTTCAACAACAATATCCTTGGAGGATATTCTGCTGAGTCATTCCTTGGGAATTTCACTGCACCACAATCACCCTTTTCTGTAAATACTTTTGTTTCGCAAATTGATAATTTTTCACAATCTGATTCTTCTAGAATTGTTAATTTTTCTGATACATCTGTAGATAAACTTGTAGATAAATCTTCATTTTGGTCATTATATTTCAATGGATAAAAATCTAGTGATGGAGTAAGAGCAAGATGCATTTTAATTGATCCAGATGGAGAGAAAACCATGCTATCATATAGACTAGAATTTGAGTGCACAAACAATACTGCAGAATATGAAGCCTTGATTCAAGGGCTTTATAAAGCTATAGGGTTAAATGTAAAATACTTGAAAGTATATGGTGATTCCGAAATTGTCATAAGACAAGTAAGGAATATCATCCATTATCTTTCGGGACATCTCAAACATTATCAAACCCTTGTGCAAGACCTTACCACTCAATTTTTAGCCTTTAATATCTCTTCTATCCCTAGAAATCAAAACACGTCAGCTGATTTGTTAGCTAATGTTGCATCCAAAATCCTCCCTGCTGAAGATTGCAGTCCTGATATATTTTCAGGAGAATTGATTTTTCGCCCATATGTTCCCGATAATATCACAAACTGGAGAGTATTCTACCATGATGAAGATATATTGAATTTCTTGACTTCGGAGAAATCCTATAATGAACAAATTATTGATGAACATGATCATGATCTGAAAATTACTTCAAAAAGTAATGAAAATCCTATTCCTAAATCTGTTGTTAAACTTGAGGATCTATATGATATAAAAGACAGATTCAAGAAAGTTACTAATGCTAAACTTCAAAGTTCTACTTTGAAGTTTGAATTAGTAAATCTTGGCTCTGACTCTAAACCTCAAAATGTTAATCTAGGACTCAATTTAACTCCAAAGGAAAGAACTGCTTTCATCAAACTTATGAATAGGTATAAAAATATTTTTTCTTGGAATTATGAAGACTTAAAAACTTATGATACTTCTTTTATTCAACACACAATTCCAATGTTGTCTGATGTCAAACCTATTCAACAGAAGTTAAGAAAGATTCATCCAAATCTTGAAAGTCAAATCAAAATAGAACTCAAAAAACTTTTGAAAGCCAAAATTATTTTTCCTGTAAGGCAGTCTAATTGGGTTTCCAACATGGTTCCTGTCAGGAAGAAGAATGGTGATATTATAATTTGCATTGATTTTAGAAAATTAAGCAAATCATGTCAAAAGGATAATTTCCCATTGCCAACCATGGAGAAAATACTCCAAAAGGTAGTTGGTTCTGAACTCATGTCCTTCCTTGATGGATTTTTCAGGCTATAATTAAATATTAGTACATCCAGATGATAGATTGAAAACCACTTTCAGAACCAAATGTGGAACCTATGCTTATCGGAAAATGCTTTTTGGTTTAATAAATGCAGGAGCTACTTTCCAAAGAACCATGGACATATTATTTAAGGGTCTAATTAATAGATCAGTTGTTATTTATCTTGATGACATAACAGTATTTTCAAAAAAGAGAGCCAATCATCTAATGATCTGAAACAAATATTTGAAAGATGTAGAAGGTTTGGTATTTCTTTAAACCCAAAGAAATCCTTCTTTGCTCTCAATGAAGAAAAACTCTTAGGGTTTGTTGTGTCAAAAGATGGTATATATATCGATCCTAACAGAGTGAAAGAAATTTCTGATATTTCTTTACCTCATAACAAAAAATCCATGGAATCATTTCTAGGGCAAATCAATTTTGTAAAAAGATTCATTCTCGATTTTTCTCAAATTGTTTTACCTATGCAGAATATGATCAAGAAAAATTCAGTATTCAAATGGGGATATAAAGAGAAGGAAGCCTTTTATTCAATCAAATAGGCAATCATTAATGCACCTGCATTGAATACTCCTTATTTTTCTAAAGATTTTATTTTGTATACTTTGGCCACCGAAACATCCTATGTTGTTGTTTTAACACAACTCAATGATAAACAAGTAGAAGCACCAATTTCTTTCTTCAGCTCGAATCTGCAAGGATCTGAACTTAATTATTCCGATGTAGAATAACAAGCCTTCGTTGTGTTTAAGTCAATCAAACATTTTATACCTTTTCTCCTAAAACACATACAAAAATTATTGTCCCATTCTCTGCAGTGAGACAATTATTAGTTCAAAAGGAAGTAGGAGAAAAGAGGGCTAATTGGGTGACAGCTTTGCAAGAATATGATATTGATATTAATCCAACCAAGATTTTTATAGGTCAAGGTTTTTGCAGATTATTAGCAGGAGCTCACAACATACCAAAAAATCAAGATCCAAATAATGTTGTTCAAGTAAGTCAGATAAATGTTACAGATTTTGAATCTCAGTACGCTGATCTGATCTTTTACTTGAAAAATGTGTATGCTCCTTCTAATATCAGCTATAAAAACAAACGTGCTTTAAGATTGAAGGCTACTAAATATGAAATCATTGATGATGTGTTATTCAGAAGGAATTATGATTCAATCCTATTAAGATGTCTTGAAAAGACTGAAGCAAAAAAGGTATTGTAGGAATTACATGATGGACCAGCAGGTGGACATTTTGGAGGTGATACCACAACTCACAAAATCATCCATGTTGGATATTATTGGCCTACCCTTTTCAAAGATACACATGATTATGTGAGGAAGTGCAAAATTTGTCAAACTACTAGTGGAAGACAAAGGAAGCCAGCTTTTCCTTTGCAACCAGTAAGTATTGAGAAACCATTTGAACAATGGGGGCTTGATATTATTGGTGAAATAGTACCTCATTCTTTCAAACAGCACAAATACATCCTTACAGCAACAGATTACTTCACAAAATGGGTAGAAGCAATTCCTTTAAAGGTAGCCAATTCTAACGCAATTATTGATTTCATCGATCAATTCATCATTACCAGGTTTGGTGTACCTAACGCTCTTGTCTTTGACAATGCATCTTATTTTTCTGGAAATAGTGTAATGGAATGTGCACTCAAAAGAGGTTTTAAATTGAAATATTCAGCAAATTATTATCCACAAGGTAATGGTCTAGCTGAATCTATTAATAAAAATCTCATCAAAATCATTAAAAGGACCATTGATCAAAATCAAAAGAATTGGCACAAGTCTTTAATATTTTCATTATGGGCTGATCATATTACTCATAAAGCTTCAATAGGAACTTCACCTTTCAATTTATTTTATGGAAAAGAAGTTGTGATACCATCAAATCTAGCTCTCCCATCATTAGCTCTAGTGCAATTTATTGAATAAAATCCTTCTTCATCTATTCAGTTGAGATTTGATCAAATCCTTAAATTAGAAGAAGAGAGAGAGAAAGCAAAAAGTATTCATGAAAAACATCAAAAGCTTGTAAAATCTTCTTTTGATTCAAGTTCCACCGGCTCAAAATATTTTTCAATTGGCGATCTTGTTCTGAAATGGGATAAAGCACATGAAGAAAAAGGTAAGCATACCAAATTTCAGAAAATGTGGCTTGGACCATTTTAGATTGCTGAAAAGATAGGCTCATATACATTGATACTCCAAGATTTAATAGGAAAGAGAGAATCTCTTCCTATGAATGGGCTTGTCTTAAAGAAATTATTTTCATAAGGGGGTAACCCCTTCTTACTCGTACATATTCCTTTCTACAATTTTTGTTTGTTTTGTAAATAAAAGTTGTTAATAAATCTCTAATTGACTTTTTACAATTAGAAAATGTCTTAGGAAGAATATTATAAATATTTATTTTATGTAAATAAGAATTTTTAGGGAAATGATTACAGTTTTGGATAGTTTAAAATAAAATGTCAAACTTTGAAATTTTGTTCAAAACATTTGCATGATCTTTTGAAACCTTGAGAAAATGTAAATCATTATAAGTCTATTGAGCAGAGAAAGGTTATCTTTAAAAAGTAAAGACTTTTTCAAGCTTTGGCACTCAAAAAACTCTGAAAATTGTCATCCATTGATTCTTAAGGATAAAACCATTTCACCCCATCCATTTAGGTTGTGATTTTTTAGAATGTAATTCTAAGAAATTATATGAAAATTTAAGAGATAAGAGGTCTCATTACGAGCCTTCTTACCATGATCACAAGAAGTAATAAAACTGACATTACCAACACTGCATACCAAAACAAGGTAATGGCTTATAAATATAAGACAAGGGGTATCATCACGAGCCAGCTTGTTCAGTTTAATTACAACTAGTGAATGGCATTGTTATTAACTGGCTACCAAACCAGAACAATGGCTCTTAAACTAAAAAATAAGTAAAAGACAAAAAAACATGAGATAATATATCTTATGAATTTATTTTTAAAGAGTCATAATCTTAGTTGGATGGGACAATAAATGGTTGATGGTTAAAAGGTAACCTTGTCGAGACTATGAACGTTTGCAAGCAGCAGAGGCAATTCCTATGACAATAGAGTATATTACAAAAGCTAAACTTGGGAAGGCCCCTTACTTCATTATTATAAACCAATAAAGGCTTGAGAAAACCAAAAAATGTTTTTATCTTTCTGGAAATAGAAAGAAACTGTAAGTGATTTTTATTCTTTTTCAGAGTTAGATTTTATTTAAAATTTCTCTAAGATAGTTTTCATTACCTTTAGAAATTTTTACTTACTAGAAATATAGTATTCATTTTATTTTTTCAGAGATAATTGTTTCTTCCAGTGAATCGACAATTGTTGTACGGTACAACAACCCTCCCCATTTCTAATTTTTAGAATAAATTTCATTTAGAATTAGGTCCCCTTTTTCTTTAGATAGGAATAAAAACTTAGAGGAAATCCAATCATTTTTTAATAAAACAATAAAGGTTCATTGTTAAAAGGGCATATATTGCATATCTTTAATAGCAAGTGTATATAAACAAATGCAACATTGAAAAATTTACGATCCGATGAGATATAAAGACTTTATCACATTAACATAATACATGAAAGTATTCAATTGGAAAAAAGTCTGATGTGATACAGTAATCGCAATCGCAAATCGCGGATATCCTTAAGTTGTATATTTGTTTTTGAAAAACTTCGATGCGATTGAACCAATCACAATCACAAATCGCATAAGTGTTAGCTTTCACAATTTTTCTATAAAACTTCGATGCGATGTGATTGATCACAATCGCATTTCGGAAGAACAATGTAATATGCGCCTGTTTTATAATCTCCAATGCGATGGGCCCCATCACAAAACGAAAATGAAAACTCTTCATTCGGTCATTTGCAAAACTCCGATGCGATGCGATTGATCGCAATCACATTTCAGAGGAACAAACATTATATTCACACATGATACTAAAATCTCTGATGCGATGGACCCCACCGTAATCGCAATCGCAAATCGGCTATTATCATTTGCAACTCATTTCTTTTGAAAAGGAGCCGATGCGATACACCATCATCACAATCGGAAATTGGTGAAGATTATGAAATTTTATTTTTTGTCCCTATTGAAATCCCCGATGTGATTAACACTTAATATTTATATTTTACATTGCACGTATGTTATTTATTCATCGCAATCGCATGATTCAAAGGGAAAGTTTTATGTTTTCATTTCAAAACCGTCGATCTCCAGTTGTACGTTTACTATTAATAGAAAATCAAAAGAATGATGGTTATTGATTCTATTTCAAATACGTTGAGTGTGACTTCTAAAGATAGAATTTAAGTCTAAAATACAGAGTTAATAAATGGAAATCAATGAATAGATATTTCATATAGTTGTTCTCTTTATTCTCTTTTTACCACGTCTGAAAGCTTTTTCTCCATTGCAAAACAATAGAACATCCAATCCTTTCATTCACCGAGCAAGAGAAACGTTACCAGACAACGAAATGTCTAAAATATCTAGGAAAGCAAAGGCCAGTGTTGCTGCGAAGACCCCTATTGTCACCATGGTACCTAAAGACAAACCAGCCAGAATTAAGCTGGTTACATACACATCGTGCCAAGGTCTTGGAAAACTCTCTTGGGAAGAGGTATATAATCTGATTGAAAGGGGAAAACCTAAGGTCACTGTGGAAAAGGCATCAGTTCCTGACGAAGATGACTCACAGTCCAATTCAGAAAATTCTCTTCAAGCACTTGCGAATCCATTCCTGCACCGAATTGCAGCTCAGGCAAACATTTTCCCTTACTATGATGTAATCCGGTGGGTGATAGATAATGTCACCATCTAGAACAGGACGTCTGTTTTAGCTATTGGGACAACATTTGGGTCATTTAAAGCAGAGGACATTAAAGAAATGTACCACCTTCCGGACCCGCATAAAATCTACAACAAAGCCTTCATCAAGCAATTTGTTGCAAATAATGAAAATCATTCGGAGCCAATCAGAGAATGGAGAAGAGCTCCAGAGAAGCACAAAAACGAGGCATCAGGTATGTACTCTTTGGAGTCCCTTTCACCTCCATACTATTACACCGCCACAATGATGTGCAGGCTATTTGGAAATGATAATTCAGCTAGGTTTTCGATACAAATGGTACCTTTAATCCATTCTGCTGTAAATTCTGAAATCATGGACTGGGTTGTCATCCTTTCAGATAAGATATCCAATAGAATCCTTGAATATAGAAAGGACAAAGACACAGGAAACACAACCCCATTTTACTTTTTTACCTATATTCTAGATGCCTTATGTTTCAACTCTGAATTTCCCATGTTAGGATGGAAATGGACCCCCAAAGATCCTGCTCCTATTCATATATATCATAAATTCTTGTGGAAAGTTCATTTTAAAAAACATGTTTATATAATTTTTCATGGTTTCCTCATCCCTGTTTATCAAACCATTTTTAACTGATTCCCTCCCAGGCTTTCTAAAAAAGCTAAAATTGATATATCCTTGATTGGGGACTAGTTCAGAGAAGAAAGATTTACTTATATCAGAGTCTTCGGGAGAATTTTATAGCCCCATATTCTGCCTCTGTATATTCCCGATAAACTATTAGCACAAGAGATTTCCTATCAGTTAACAGTAGAAGGCATGTCTAGGTCTTTGAAGAATAATAAAAAGTTGATGTGGCCTACTTTTCCCTTCCACTGTGGGGATTATACTCTCAATAACTTCACACATGCTGAGAAGGAGGTTATCAAAATAAGAGATCTTCAACTCTCTACAGTCCCAGGCAGGCAATATGACCCAAAGAAGGTGGCATTTGATTTTACTACTTCAAATTCAATTGCTCAATTTGAGCATGAACCAAATGAGTTCAATGATTTGTTTATTTCTGCTGATAATTTGTCCCAAGTCTATAACTTAGCCAAGTCTAAATTTTAGGCTGAAGAGATGAATAAATTCATGTTATTTAGAAGCCAGAGACTGCTCAAAGCTCCTCTAGATCAATTACGAATTCCTATGCAAGAGTTTGAAACACAGCAAAAGGAAAAAGAAGATGCATCTGATAAAGCAGCTAAAGAAACATCTACCAGTAGGGCCAATGTACAGACACAGAAGGAGGTCACAGGAACTAATCCTGTTGTGCAGAAAGAAAACACTAGCAGCAAACCCGATGTGCAAAAAGAGAATACTAATGGTAAACTCAATGTACATATTGATCAACAATCTACAGCTCGGACAGAAAAGGAAAGAACAGGTACTAAGACCAATGTGCATACTGAGAAAGGAGGCACAGGCAGTAAGCCTATTGTACAAGAAGTAAAAGGAGATATGAGCAATAATCCAGATTCTCAACTTGGAAGAGAAAAAACTACTGAGAAAGTAGTGGATTATACTAAACTTATAATTTCTTCCCATTTGCTGAACCAATATGAGCAATTTTCCCAGCAAATATGACAACAAAATAATCCCCAAGTTAAAGCTCTAGAAGATCAAGATATGGAAGTTATTCCTAAACATCCTACAGGTGAAATTTTGTTGAAAGTAGAAGAAATTCCTTCTCTAGACATATTTTACAGTCCTAAGCATAGGGTTGTTGTTAGAAAGCAGAGGAAGAGGAGAAGAACTGACCAGGATCCACTTTCAACATCACAAGTGGAATTTATGAATATTGTTTATAAAAACGTTGAGGTGAATCCATCGGAGGATCTCACCAAATTATCTCAATACGCAGGTGCCTATAGTGCTACAACTATAGACAAAGCTTCTGAAGTCTCCCAGTTGATGAAACAAAAAGACTTACAGATAGCTATGTTGGAGGAACATGCCACATAGAATCAGCAAAATATTTTTCAGCTGGAAAAACAATTGCAAGATAAGGAGCTCAGATCTAAACAGATGGAAGAACAACTTAGCATTGAGAAGAATAAAACTGATGAACAAGCCTTTAACAAACAGCAGCAGTTGAGTCAAGAGGTAGAAAAGTTACAAAATCTTCTACAAAATGAGAAAAATGCAAATATTGAACAAGAGAGAATATTCCAATCAGCATTGGAAAAGTTCAATGATTACCCTAAATTAGATCAATTCAAAACTGAAGCTCTTGAAACAAACAAACTGCTATCTTAGCAGTTAAATGAATTTTGTCTAAAGTTGACATAAGTTGAGCCCTTGTGCGAAATAACATCATCTTTGATAGATGAAGCAGTCACTCTCAGGCAATAAATTGATGATGCTGATGACAAAATCTCTAAATTTCTTTCATGGCAGGATACAGAGCAGGGAAGAAAAGCTAATCTTCCTAGAATTGAGGAAAGACACAAGGAAATTTTATTTGTGGAATGGGAACAGCAAATGATGAAATCAGAAAGAGCCATATCAAGAGCTAAAAGTATGATGAATAATATTACACAGTTGATTAATGATAGCTTGTATGCCACTAATTTGATCCCAGATTGTACCCTAGGCAAATTACCAAAAGTAAAAGAAGCTGATTCCAGGTGGAAGGAAGAGATAATCAATAAGAATCAATAGATTAGCAAACTTCAATGAATTTCATGGGATATTATGTGGACTTATCTAATCAAGCCACACAGTCAACAAATGGCCATCAAATTCCTTTCAAATTTTATTCATTGTATCATTCTTGAATTCTCTGATGCTACGTATACTGGGCAGTTACATTCAAGGCTAAGTCATCCAACAGAAGTCAAGGATATGCTCAAAATTTTCCATTTGGGCACATTGAACGCAGGAGATAATCAATGAATCGGTTTCACTTCAATATAGCAATTATGTTTAGAGATTTCCTATTAGATAGATTGTAGCAGTAGTTTTAGTTATTTTGTTTTATTTTAAGTTCCTATTTAAACCCCTTTCATGCATTTAGAAAGGGTCCTGAATTTCTAATATTTTGACTTGGATGTTACATTTTTGTACTCCATTGACTCTTATATTTTTATAAAGGATCACATCTGGTGATTTTATGCAAAATTGTCTTTAAGAATTGCATTTCTGTATCTTGGAGTCTGTTTTACATTGAAGTGTTGGATTTGGATATCGAATCGCATCGGAAAAAGTACCAAGATGGATATGGTATGTCTATCTATTCACTATTAATTTTCTTATGTTATGAGATATTCTCTTTAAAATTTGCTATCATTTATATGTACTTGTTTTACAATATTTCTTTATACATATCATTTATGAGTGTGTATAAATATTCATCTCTTTCAGTATATGAAAATGATATATAAAATGATGAATACAATGTGCTATTATAACTCTGTTTAGTTTCTTAAACAGAGTTATCTTTATTTGTTACTGCATATTTCAATTAAAATATAATACATTTTCATGGTTATTGGTTTAGTTGAAACAATTTTAAAGTTGTATTCATATTTGATATCCGGGTTTAATTCTAGATTTATTTATAAGTTATAAATTAGATTACATAGTTTATTTCAGTCATTTAGTCCCATTTTCCATTCATCCAATCATTCCATCACCAACCCATTTAAGTTATTAGGAAACTGGTCCTATCAATCCAGTCAGAGCCACCACACCAAATGGAAAAGGAGTTGTCCTAAGGTCCCGACCGGGTGGTTTTCCCCTAATGTTTGAAGCAACGATTTCTGAGGCTTCAACACAAGGTTTGAGGCAAATTATGAATCTAGGAATTTAGGAGATGATTGTTTTTGGTAATTCCTTTAATATAATACAACATTTATATTCAAGGTCTCTCCTCCATATACAAAGTTAAGTCAATTTTTCAAGAATATTTACCAATTGTATCAGCCTATCCCCTAGAAAAAATGTCTCCATATTCTCAGATCAAAAGACTCTGAGGCTAATTATATGTCTAATTTGGGGTCAAGGATAAATCAAGGTGAACTTTGATGGTAGGGGAAAAACGGGCATGTCCCCATTCCTTAACCCCACCCTATAATGTTTTTTATGCTCATGTAATCGTTAAAATTGTGTGTGTAATATCCAAGTTTTTCTTTTTAGGGGCACCTCGTGGAACATATCTAGGTCAACTTGAATGCAATGAAAGGAGATCGCATGTATCTTTGGATGAAGGCGGTAATTATTTTCGAGAAGTGGGTTTTGCCTAACTTTATGAGAGTAAGATGTGGGTTGATGCAAAAGTATGAGTTGAATAAAGGAATTGTGTGGGAGTGTCAAATCTAGATGTATGTTGAGGAATTATCAAGTCTAATCCCTTCTGAAAGTATGATGGCAATGAGGAATGTTTGTACTTTATTCCTACCTCACTCCTTCTTATCTAGCATGTGGCTTTAGGCACATATTTATTTTATTTTGAGCCTTCAAAGGTTGGATGTTACCCTATTCCTTTTTTGGGAAGTTGTGGGCACATGCATTCCACCCTAGGCTCTGGTATGGGAGGTGGTGATGAATTTTGTAGTTATGGTCGGTCTTCATAATATTTTCGTGTGTACTTGTAAAATTAGAAATAAACTATATTTTTTTAGGCATGTTCTTAATGCTTGAAAGAGAAAGAAAATTAATTATTTTTGTATTCAAAAGAAAAATATTACAAGGCTCATAAGAGTGGGAAAATAAAAACAAAGTTTTGTATTTTTCCTCCACAAAGAATAAGTCGGCCCTCCAAATGAAAATTAAGCTTGCACATAGGACACACTTTCTTTCATGGAACAAACACTATAAATAGAGCCAATTCATATCCATCAAACACAGACTTCAAATGATCTGATATGAGGCAGAAAGTGTGAGGTTCCTCAGGTAGAAAGTGTTAATTTACTAAGGCAAAAGTGTGAGGTTCCCAAGGTGGAAAGTACAAGATTCCTGAGGCAAAAATGTGAGGTTCCTGAGGTAAAAATCTGAAGTTCTTGAGATAAAAGTGTGATATTCCTGAGGCAGAAGTGAAAATTATTGAGGCATATGTTTGGTGACATCAACTGAGCTTGAGGATGAGATAGAGGACCATTTTATTCCTCTCTTGAGACCTTGTTCCTTTGAAATATCTTTGTGGTATAGTGCACATTCTAAGGCAGAGTTGTGGGACATCTTTTTTCTCTCTTGGTGACCCTATTGTAGAGATCCTTATGGACATAATTGTAGAGGGTTGACTTGGTCTTTGGTGGTTGGTCATCTTGTTGGTCAGTTAACTTTGATGTATCTTTTGTTGCACCGATTCTCTAAGGAAAAGGTTGGTTGGGTTTTCCCCATTGTGGATTTTCTGAGGGTAATATCTTGTGTTCCTCATTTGGTTTCTTCTTCATGGTTCTATTGTCATTGTACTATTGATGCCTTTTTTATAATTTGCTTAATAATTTAATCATTTTTAATAATTTCCAAAAATATCAGTTAAAAAGAAAGAAATTATCGATATAAAATAAATTTAAAATTCAACAAGTGGTAGCTGGTTATTTTGGTAATCTCATTTCCCTGTAGGTATGGTATTTTTTACGCTCCAAGTGTTGTCTCGGGTAGACATGTATTCGTGAAATCTCAAAACTTATAATAATAAATTCAACATAGTGTTGATTGGCATGAATTTACTCCTTGAAGTGCAATGGAATTGGTCCTTTGATTCCAAACCCCCTCTTATAAATTGTTTCTCACTTTCCGTCAGTTTGATTCAAATTATGTCTCATGTGGGAGATGAAACTAATATGGAGGTTATCCTCCAACTTATCAATTAGGATATTTCCATGATTCTTGAAAATATACTCTCTCTGTAATCCAAGATTCGATGAATGAAAGACGAAATTGACTCTATTAGATCCCATATTGAGTCAATAATTTTGAATTTGAACGAAATAAATGGTTAATCAGAAGACTCAGGATTTAAAGCGGAGGAATAATTCCTCATGGTTTAATGTAGCATGTTGATGCTTTATAAATTTTGGTTTTTGTTAGGTCAGCACTGGTGAATGTATACGTGCAATATTGTAAATATTATAACATTTTTTTCAAAAGCTTCAAGGTCAAAATTTTGTACATGGTCGTCGATACATACTCCATTCTGACTATGTTTATTGGTTTCAACTTACTTATGTAAATCATGAGTCTAAACTGAGCTTTAGCTCAGTGTCTTTTAATATAATATTTATTAATGGGTACTTTAGTTCAACAAAAGAAGGGAGTGTAGTTAGATACATCCAAACAAATAATTCAACTAGTTTATCCCATGGGGATATCAAAGAAGAGGATACTTTACGCTAGAGGATTGATGATGTGGAGATGGGACTATAGGGCTTGGTTCCTTCAAATGTTGGATTGGATAAGGTTAGTAGTCACCGCGTATTATGTTAAATGTTTCTTTATTTTTATAAGTATTTTAGGATTTCTTTACATAATCTATAATAATAGGAAATATTGAAAAATTTAACCCATAATATATATATATATATCATGTGTGTAGTAAACTACAAATTATATTTAATATTTTGGACATATAACATGCGTATTAGTGTTGTTAGCTCGGCCACAACCTTTTATTATAAGGTAATTTCCCCATTTTCAACTAAAAATAAGCAAATAAATGATTGCTAATATGTTTCAAGCATTTGTTTTCACATTTGTTGGATGTTATGGAGGGACTAACAATACAAAAAAATAAGGTCATCCTAAGAAGATAAAAAAATTTGAATAATGTAAATCACGTTGAATTGGTCTTCATTTTATGTAGATTGGTGCTACAAGTTAATAAGAGGGAGGTAAACTATAAAAGAAATGTTGGAAACAATGTATGAACATTATTTTCACTTACGATACAAATCAATCCAATGACTCCAAGAATTAGGTTATATATAAAATATGACAAGTGTTTTTAGAGCAATTGTAAATATGAACTATAAAACTTGCAATAGAATAAACATACAATAACAAAAAGAATAAGTTTAAAAGTATTATTATCAAACATGTTTTTCTTAATAGGCGTACACTAATCCAAAAAAAACCTAGATTACTATTTTTGCTATATTTACCTTCATATAAATATTAATCATTTTTTTTTATTGTGCTTTTTTATTTTCAGGAATATTAATAAAATTTCAAAAGACAAATAAGTTGATATTTGAAACATGTTAATAGGGATGTCAAAAACAAATAGAAGGAGATGGTCAAATAAATTGTAGGTTTTAACTCTATAAAGTTAATTTTTGCAAGTAGATTCTTAATAAAAATATAGAAGATGCAATGGCACATACACACATTAACATAGATATTTTACGTTGCAAGCCTAACCCAGGAAAACAAAAAAAAAAATCAATATATTTTTTTATTTACAATGTTGCAATACAATATGTATATCTCACGGCATTCATGAACAACCAATCCATTTACCCTAGATTAGCATATACATGTGGTTCCTTAACTAGAATTAAAAAACCATGGGCTAAACAACCATGTGACATAAAATCACTAAAAGTGAACCATGTGCTGAAAAATGAAAAAAATTGGATGGAAAAAAGCGCTTAGATATTTTTTTCGAGGGCATTCCTTTCCCCTGCCATGCCCGGTGTTAATAAATTTAATTTCTTAAATACTTGACATTAAATTTTCAAAAAGGAGGCTATTAACTTCAAGATACAACATTGTATGTGTATAGGTCATATTATTGATGGGTCTGTAACCCATAAAAAGTGGGTAACCCTAGGAGAATTGTTCTCATAATCATATTCTTCTAGTTGGAAGCCAACAACCCCTAACATCCACCTTGTAGATGATTTGATGTGCCTTTTTATCTCTACCACTTGCATCAGCCATATTTTTCCTCGCTCTTTTTTCAAGAGAACATGTTAGAAGGTGGGAAACCCAATCTAAAGGTATGTTATTCATTGTGCAATCGGGTGCTTATGCTTATTTCTCATTTAGGAATTTGGCATGGAATATTGGGTGACTTGGAAAAAGGAAGGGATTGACCATGTTATTTGTCCCTCACCTTAAATGGGGGGTTAAACTTCAATCCTATTCCAATGGGACCTCCCTTAATGTCCAATGTCTTTAGGAAGGGCACTACTTGGGAAACATTGATTAAGATAGTGTGGTCGTGTTTTCCCATTCCATACTTATCACTTCCCTTTGTACATTACGAGCCCTATATTCCACCTCCCCTATCTGGTTCCACATAACCATGGATCTATTGGGTTCTAGCACCACCTCTCCTCTTGTCCATATATCTAGTTCAAGCATGGAAACTTTGCCCTGGGAAGTTGATCCAGCTAAAATAAAAGTAAAAATCATATCATGGCCAAAAGGAATAAATGAAAGAAAAAAGAGATTATAAAATGAAAAAGATGGTCGGCACATTAACAACAGCACATGGGAAAAATCCAAGCATGATCTCTATCCCTTATCATTATAGCCATCACCTAGTTCTTAGGGCCAAGTTTCCCTGCCACATCATATAAATTACCCTTGCACGTCCCAACCCCTCATGGGAAATGAACGGCCCCACCTTTAAGTGGGTAATCCACTGCTAGAAATCATTCATAACATACTCTCATTTTTCTATAACTGTGAGCAATAATACAAAGAAAAATCAATAAAATTAAAAAGGAAATAAGAGGGGTGGAAAAACAAAGGTCAAGGTAACTCATGCATCCACGATTTCTTCATCCTCACATTTGTATGCCCAGAATGTGGATTTCCTCATCATTGATACCCCTTTGACCATGGCATATGGCCTTGAGACCCCTTGTCCCCTTCGTTCCATCATTATTCACATGACACCTATTGATTGAGGTATGTACCAGTGGCCTATATTTCCCCTTAGGGGCTGGGATCACCTAATAGGATTGTCCATTAGCCACTTCTACCTAGGGAGGTAACAATATTGCATTATCAAAGCCCAAAAATTGGAAGGGAAGCCTTGTATGAAGTGTCAATTTTCCTTTGACTAGAAAGCTTATTCCACTTAAATTTATTAATGATTATTGTACCTAATGGTGAATATGCAACACTAGACATTATGTGTGATTGGCAGATGGTTTTCATCATGGGTTGGGAAACTTTACCGGGGCCCAAGTCCACTAAAGGAGAATTATGACACCTTACAGGTGAAGTGTTGAGAGCCATGGGATTCCTATCATTTGTGTTTCATCATTCCATTCCATGGGCACTGATAGCACCCCTAATAGTGTGCACTTTTACCCACATTATTCATGAGATGATGCACTTGGACCAATGTGCCCCAACCAGCTTAGCAGTTTACACATGGTTTGGGAGTTGATATGAGGCCCATATGAGGCTTGTACCACTCTTTGAGACATGGGAGGGCTAGCACCATCCTATTATGGACCGGAATTAGACTATTTTATCATCAAGAGACCCATGAGACATATTTTTTTCACCTGTTGGAACACCTAATCCTACATGGGTAGGTGTGGAATGCAAAAAGTCACAATGGAGTCCAAGTGACCTTGGAATGTGAAACCAATAGTCACACCATTGTACTATAAATGTACATCATGTATAATGGAAAAATAAGAAAGCCTCATGCTTATCTTTCATTGTGTGTTGAGTCTCTTGTGTGTGTGTGTGTTTCATCTCTCATACACCATGTGTGTGTTTCAACATGGTGTTTAACATGGTATCAGAGCGGGCGATTGCTGGCCCTGCTCCAATTTGAGTGAGACATTTTTTTTTATGGCCTGTGCATATCTGCAAAAATTCTTGACATTTTTGCAGCACTCAGAGATTGTTGTAGCAGTCATTTTGCCGCATTCAAAAGAAGCAGCATTCAAAATTTGTCTTGAAGAAGAGCAGCAGGTGTTTTGAAGAAGAGCAGCAGTGGTTTTGAAGAAAGAGCAGCATTCAGAAATTGGCAGCATTCAGAATTTGTTTTAAAGAAGAGCAGTAGTGGTTTTGAAGAGAAGTCGCACTGCACATCTAAAGGTTGATTTCTTCCTGCAATTTTTGCCCATTAAATTCTGCATTTTGGAGATTTGTTGAAAAATTGTTCAAAGTTGGTTTCTGAAGAAGTTTATGAGTTTTTTAGTGAAAAAAAATTCTGGGTTTTATTGGCAATCTGTTGTTGCATTTCAGTACTTGAAATTTGTACTGCTGCCCTCATTTCTGCATTTTGTCCATTCTGCTGTGTATTTAGAAGAAAAATCTACTTCTGTTTTAAAGTCTCCTATCTCTACTCTACTGTTTTAATAATAAAAATAAATAATAAATAATAAAAAAATAAAAATAAAATAAAAACTTCAATGTTCTTGGCCACACGGCCTCCCCAAACCCCATTCCACATCTCTGCGATTTTAATTACACAGCCCTACCTCTACTCCCTCTACGCAGAACCACCCTACCCGCGCGCCCTCTCCCTTCCCTCATGGTCGCACCTCACATTATTCCCCATGCCATTACTCGCCCCTCTCCTCAATACTCTGCTCCCCTCGGCGCCTCACTTGACACCTGCGGCCCCCTACACCCCTCCTACTCTGTTGCCGCCCCTACACCCTTCCATAGACTCTACCCCCCTCCTCACAGAGCCGCTCCCTCACTGCGCTCTTCCCCAATCAATAAACAACGCTCTCTCCTACCCTTACGCACTACCCTCGCTCCAAGCAACGCTCCCTCGGCTCTACACCTATCCCACCTTGCAACGTTCACTCTCCCCTCACGGTTACCATACACTCCTCACCGCTTACACCGCTCCTTTAACTAACCGCGCCCTCCCCTCACGCCGGCACACACCCTCCCTACTCTCCCTAACTCCGCCTCCCTTGTTGCTTACGCACTACAAACTCCCTCCGCCCTCCCTGCAATAACCGCCTCCTTTTTTAATTCGTTTTTCATATTTTTAAAAAAAAAATCTAATACCGCCTATTCTAAAGTTCACCTCCTTTTAAATTCGTTTTTTTTAATTTATTATAATACTCCTCCATATAATATATGCCCCTCCCACTTCATGTTCTATACTTTGCAGATTTACCATACCGCCCCCCACATAATCAATACCACCTCCTTTTTTAATAAACTCCCTCCCATTTTTTTTAAAAATCCCCACCCTTTTTAAATTCCCCTTCCCATTTAATTTCCCTCCATTTTTATATTCTCTCCATTTTTAACTAATTAATTTTTAATTAATTTTTAATTTTAAAAAAAAAAAAGCAGCAGAGAGAGAGAGGAAGGACATTGAAGACGAGAGAGAGGAAGAGCTCAAAGAGAAATGAACAGCAGAATTGAAGAAATGGCATGGACTATACTTAGAGAAAAGTGAACTTGACATTGTGTGATTTGTGGCATAAGGGTGATTTTCTGAAGAAATTGACATTTGAAGACAAGTTTGCCATCATTTCAAAACAGTTATTTGAAGAAAAATTTCAGTTGCATAGTGTTTTCAGTTGCACATTTACAAAATATTTTGCAGAGATTTTGTATTGAACTCACATTGTGAGTGAATATTGCTTCTTCATTCATAGTTGCAATTAAGACTTGAAGTGTAAATTTGAGTTGTTGATGTAACTCATTGTTGATTGCCCTCCATCATTTGAGGAGCACATTTTGTACTTTGAGAATTCCTTGGAGTCATTTGTATTTTTTGAATCACATTGTAAACGGGTGCATTTTCGGTTGAAGCCGACACCCTTTCATTTTTGAGCCTAAGTTGTTGAAATGGCTAAAATCAATGAGGCATTAGTGTTGTTGAATAACCTCATTCATTCAAATGTTTATTTATATGCTAAAATATAAAGGCTGTTTCTTTATAATATCTTAAATTTCGCTTACAATATACAAGAAAAGATTGGTGCTTTACAAATGGAATCTCGGGCCCAACAAGATGAACTTCAAGAAAAGAGTCACCATTCTAACTGCTTCTGTGGCCTAAGATCAGAAGGACTCTCATCAGAAGAAAGAAGATAAAGTTGCAGATGATTCACATTCAGTTCCTTGTACTAGAGCAGATGTACATGCAGATGCAGCAGTTCAACCTGCACTTCCTAAGCCCATCATCAGACCTTGGGAAGAGCGTGTCCACAACAAGCACAGAACTGGTCTTGGATATGACAAGGATGTGTCCTTTCATATTCCAGACTACACAAAGCCCATCATATTTCAGAGTGTCGGATTCCTATATGACAGTTCACCTGCAGCTGTTCCAGATCCTGTTCCACAACCACAACAGATCGTAAAATGCCAACACTGTGATCGAGTTGGCCACATGAAAGATCATTGTTTTGATCTTCATCCATGTAAGCACTATGGTCGGCACACTCATTCTTCAGACAGATGCTTCAGACACAAGCCTCCTGCAAGAACCAAGATTCATCTTGGATGGATCGCTTCTTGGCAATGGGCATCAGCAGCCAAGAATATGTTTACGACACATGTTAGAACTTGTTCAAGAATATTGAGCAAACTTGCAGTTGAGTTTTCACCATCATCTCACCTTGTCCCTGACAGGGGGGAAAATGGTGGTCATGTACAAGCTTCGACGTCAGATCAAGCGAGCCTGAGCCACAATCTCTCATTCCATGTTTAGAGTTGTAGCTAGAGACACAGCAGTTCAAGCGAGCCTGAGCCACAATTCATCATTCCAGATTCAGAGATGTAGCCAGAGACACGGATGCCCATGATCATGCCTTCGGTTGGTGGACAACATTAAACCATCATCTTTGGTTGGTGGACAACCTTAAACCACCACAAGTAGTAGACCTCCCTTCTTTTAGGTTGAAAGTCTCCCTTTCATATATAAGGAACACTTCCTCTAGCAGAAGCCTTCAGCTTAGCAGCCTTCAGCTTCTTGCCAACTTTGGTTGAGTTCCAGGAAATGCTTCAAAGCATTCTAGAGTTGTTGGTAATCCTAAAACCATCACAGGTAGTAGACCTCCCTTATTTTAGGTTGAAGGTCTCCCTTTTTTATGAGGGACAATTCCTCTAGCAGAAGCCTTCAGCTTTTTTCCAGTTTTGGAAGAGTTCCGGGAACTGCAACAAGTATTGTGTTCCAGTGTTGGTGGTCATCCTTAAACCACCTCTTTTTTCCAACATTTCAGAGAGTTGATTCAGCCCAAGGGCTGCCATGCATACTTTGTAGATTTGTATTACAACTCTTTTCTTGGACTCACACATACCCCTTCGGATTAAGGGGGGTGTTGGAACACCTAATCCTACATGGGTAGGTGTGGAATGCAAAAAGTCACAATGGAGTCCAAGTGACCTTGGAATGTGAAACCAATAGTCACACCATTGTACTATAAATGTACATCGTGTATAATGGAAAAATAAGAAAGCCTCACGCTTATCTTTCATTGTGTGTTGAGTCTCTTGTGTGTGTGTGTTTCATCTCTCATACACCATGTGTGTGTTTCAACATGGTGTTTAACAGCACCAAACACAAAATTGGGGTCCACGTGATGATTTGCATGGAGATCTAGAGGCCATCTTCGAGATCGTGATTTTTGGATACCTCTTCACTCACTTTTGGCACTGAAGGATCACAACACATGCCCTAAAAGGTACTACGCATGCTTACATCAACATTTCAGCTTCTTGTGGGTTAATTCTTATGTTCACACATTGGTTACTAGGTCAACATTTGACCTAGAGTGATTTTTCACATTACTTTATGACTTAGGATGGGCTTCTTGATTTAATTCGAGTTAGTAGGACATGTATAAATAAGATATCACTCATTTGTGATCAATAATCATCAAACATGTGAATTTAAAACCTCTTAGTGAATTCACACTTACTTCTTGTGGGTTATTTTGGAGATATTTGGATGTATTTTGATATATGGAAGTTGATTTTGACATTCTTTGGCTCTATTTCTTGGTCTAATGGAAGGATATATTGCATGTTATTCTGTATGTGGAATATTTTGTTGAATATATTTTTCTTTAATGACTAATGATGGAACTATTGATTCTAGGTGTAAATTATGTGCCCTAATTTGTAGAATATCAAATTATTGAAGAATATCTAGATGAATGTTGTATGCATTACTCATTGCAAAATGTAATGAATGTTCCTAGTGGAATACTTCTTATTATTCTCCATCAAAATCCATTATTCCATTAAGTGGGTAATTTTTGAAACTTTGATAGTTAGGGAATCAAATTTCGACCTCCTTAGAAGGAATTTGGCTTATCTTAAACATCCTAGACTCCATATCCCCATAGGACAAAGCACTGTTCCTATCACTTAATGATCAACCATAAATTTTCTCCATAATTTTTCTTCTAAAATTAGTCCTTTTAAGGCTAGGGAGAAAAATTAGGGCTTGGAGTGAAATTTTAGGGAGGATGATTTTTAGTGATTTGAGAGCCTGAACATCAAGAGATGGGTCTAGGCTACCTAACCTATTGATTTGGTGGGAATCTACTCAAATTTCAGCCATAAAATCTCTTTCCGTATGTGTTGCCATAAAAGGGAAAACCCAGTTACTTATTCCTCAACTTGAGGAATTGTTTATGGTTTCATGAGCCTTGTATGAGTTGATTATCATCACAAAAAACCATTTCCCTTTGGAATTGACCTTGTGAATACCTATTACCATCGAAAATCCTCAAAACCATAGGCCTTGAGACTTCATTTCTAGGGATTTTCTTCGAGACTAATTTTCTTGTTTGAAGCCTTATACCTTTATTGTGCCTCTCTTTGAATGAGATCTAGTTGGGAAACTTTGTACCTTATCATTAGCATACCTATTTTAAGTTATTCCTCCATTACTAGGACTCCTCCCATTAGTGAAAATATGTAAAGAGCAGGGGGGTTTGGTTGAGGTGACATTGGGCCTCTACCTTATTGTTAGCACTTTGTCTAGATTTTGTCTTGTAGGGTTTCCCTCTCAAAGGCATACTAGATTTTGTGGTAATAGAGTCTCTATGTTGAGTGTGTTGGAAAATTATTGAGTATGTATTATCATTGATGTCAAGTACAAGGGGAGCTTGTTGAGTGTGTTATGTTTCATTATTGTAGTTTTCATTGTTTTTTGAGTGTAAGTTGTCTAGCTTGATGTCATGGTAGCCTATATTTGTGTTAGATTGTGAGTCCCTAAACAATCCTAAATTTTGATACCTTGAGTTGTAATCCTTATCTTGATGAATTTTTATCATGATCACTAATGAGTTTTCAGTGAGATCTAGACCTATGTCTAGAAGATCTAGAAAGGACATTAATGTATTATAAATTCATACTTTGAGATAAATATAACATAATAGATTAGCATTCAGTATTTTCTACCACTTTCTTATCTTGTCTAAATCTTTCCAGATATTAACATGGTATCAAGGCCAATTCATGAAAGGTTTGATATCAACTCCATTAGAGGTGTAGCCAATGGTGTGATTCATGGGAGTGTTAAATATTAGATTCTTATATTCGAATGTATTTTATATTTATTTCAAATTAATGAAGCAAGTTGAAATATGTTGTTCCACAATTACAACAATGAGCAAGTCAAGATCATTGATGTAATAAGGTAGGTTGTATTGTAGAAATTTGAATAACTGATATATTATTCACCGAGATTCTCCTGATCACACACTATTTTAGCTTCATGCATAATACAGAATCTCTTCTACCATTGATCATCACATGCGGAAATAAAATCAATTGCATGCATACATTAAAACCACAAACAATCACATATATGAACACAGTATTTAATGGGAAAGCTTAAAGCTGAAAACCCCAACTATCTGTATATTATATGTCATGGAGATCATGTAACAATCATAGTACAAAATCTCCTCACAAGCTCTCATGCACACCCTCAATTGCTACACACTATCAAGCTAGATCTAGCAAAACACATGCTCCAACCTTTTGCCACTTTGATAGCCAACCTCAATTGCGTATTTCAAAGCTATGGGATGGCCTCTTTATATAGATAAACCACCAGCCTAAACTTTGCAATACTCATAGCTTACTCCACCTATCTATGTGTTGCAAATAGCAACCGTATAATGGCTAAATCATAGTTAACCCGCTTCTTTCACCTGGTTTCTGCACTGCTCCATCTTCAAACTGTCTAAAAATCAAAAATAGTTACTAATGCGATTTTAGTTGATTAATGAGTTTATAATTAGTGAATTAATTAATAATTAATTCACACCACTCTCACTAATTGTATCAATTCGTTAAACTAGATAAAAATAGCTCAACTATGTTTAGATTAGTTAAATTGAATACAACTCCACTAACTTCCTCAATCAACTCCACCAAACTCTGTCACATGAGTTCTAACTGAAGTATCCATGCAATAGCTCCACATAACCCCTAAGAATAGCGTAATTCCTTCTGTCAGCTCCTGTGCCACATCTGTGCACTTAACTCAAGTGCTCCAAGAGAATAAGATAATGTTTATAGTTCAGATATTATTAAGAGCTAATAAAATTTGACATATCTATTTTTAGACTAGCAATCTAAAAATAGATTCCACCCAGTATGTCTAAAAATAGAAGTCCATCTATTTTTTTCGACTTGACCAACCATCCACAAATAGCATCCTGCAACTCATAGAACATGATCCATATGTTTAAAAATAGACTTTGTGCCAAAAATAGCCTGCGGACCCACTTAGTGAAGGCGACTCCTTTCCACTAAGCTCATCATCTTGTTGCAATCTCAACATGTATGTGAGTGTGTAATCTAGGTAGCTCTGGAGAGGCTCAATTTTTGAAATTCTTGAATCTCAACAACATTGGCATCAAGTTGTAGAGTTTGTCGATACAATTCCATTGGTGCATATGACAGTCAAATTTGAGCCCATAAGATCAACTTATTTCATTTTAAATTTTGACAAGACAAGGAAAAAGTGGGGCCCACAGTGTGCTTCATGGCATCCCAGTCAGCATTTGGGACCCATAACATACATGGAAGCCCATAAACCATTAACACCTAGCACTCCATCATTGCCTCATTTCCTTGTAGAAAAGAAAAAAACAAAATAATATTAAATCTCAAAATTTAAAAAAAAAAGTAAACCACATAACAAAAATCATATGTATATAAAATGTGGTTATAATATCCAAAGCATTAAAAAAAACATTAAAATATGGTTTATGAAGTTATGTGATATTGGGCATAAATATGGTTCATACATATATTTGTAACCATATTCAAAACGTTGCCCTTTAAATATTAAATATGGTTATGTTAACAACAATAACACCGAACAAAAAAGTCATAAAATCCAATGAATATGTCAAAAGGTCATATGGTCAAATATTATGGTGGTTATAAATTTACCATATTTATATGGTTATAAAACCATATGTATTTTTATCCAAAAAAAAATTGATGCGGTTGGCCAACACCATGTATTAAAAAACAAATAGTCGTGGGTCTACAGGGTTGGAGCCCCCAACCCCCACTCAACAAGATGCCTTAATATTACACTTTCCAACCATGCGACCTACAAAGTACTGGAATATCCACCAGGCACGTTATATATATACCCACTATTTTCATTCACTGGAGGGGGGCGCAAAAGATGCACAGAACCCAGAGCCAAGGAGGAACCATTTTGCACTAATTTTGAGACATATTCTCGGGGAATATTCACAATAATATTATTTGATGCTTTAGGAATATTTAGATTCCCTTAGAGCCAAAATTTTCACAATGTCAAAATTATGTCGAGTTTATACTCAAATTAATCATATTTCACAGGGAATGCAATGGTGTAATCATTTTCCTCGTCTGAGGAGAAGATCTTCAGTCAACTTACAAAGAGGAATCTTTGTGGAATCATGAGGAATCTGAAAGATACCCTTCAGGCCAAATTTTCACAGTGACAGAATCATGCCAATTTTATACTCATTCTTCTTAGTTCTTCGCAAGGAACGCAATGTTGTAATCTGATTCCTCATCTGAGCAGTCAAACTCCAGTTAACCAATAAGAAAGAATATTTGGAGGAATCTTTGGGATTCCCGAGAGTTCATATTTGACCGAGTCATAAGGGAGTCGAGTTTATACTCTTTTGAACTAGTTTTTTGCCAGAAATTCAACTGTGTGGTCCATTTCCTCAACAGAGGTGTGCATTTTTAGGCCATCCCTAAAAGTGGAGGTATAATATGCATTGATGCCATGTCTTATTTTAATTTTTTTTTTAGATGATGATTTGATGTTGAGATACATGTATGTCACATTGTGAGAGGATCTTGGTATGCCACTTCATGTGAGAGATTGTTATTTTGTCATGTTGGAGGAGAGATTTTA
The DNA here is from genome assembly GCA_034641835.2 of Pinus albicaulis. Taxonomy (NCBI): domain Eukaryota; kingdom Viridiplantae; phylum Streptophyta; class Pinopsida; order Pinales; family Pinaceae; genus Pinus; species Pinus albicaulis. Next base: position 129,206,956 of record CM076574.1, on the reverse strand, counting down.
TGAGTGAGATTTTTTATAGAAGGGTGTCTCATGGAGATACATGCCATTCTAGTTAAGGGATTTATTCCTTGTATTGATAAAGAATAAACCATGTACTCATCATCATCTTGCAGCATTTAATGAAGTGTCCTCCCCACTCTTGACACCAGGTCTAGAGACATAACCCACGCTAGGTGAACTTCTTTATCAACTTGTGTGTGTTCTTTGATTTTATGGTTGTATTTATGTTTCCTCTCCTTTAAAGTATGCACATGTGGTTTTCCATACTCTTTCACATGAAATTATAATAACATCATAGAAGTAATATATCTTGGTTAATTATGGTAAATGAGAGAATCCAGATCAAGTTTGGTAGTAGAGTGGGTCTTATGTTGATGTGAATTGTAGGTGTATGATAACTAGGCAAAACTCCAAAGAGGTGAAGGAAAACTTAAGTCCTTTGATCCATAAGCAAGGCATGAAACACAAAGAGGGAAAATGGTAGATGAAGATGCTCAGTTGGAGGAAGATCGAAATTATTGCAAGGCCTTCTATGCCATGGCTGAAAAAATGGAAAAATTGTTTGTAGACTATGAGAATACAATGGTGAAACCAGAGAATAAGGAAGGACCGAATGATCATGCCTCGTTGAATCATGAAGGAGGAGGAGAAGATCCTCCTGAACCTCCCTCTCCATCTTCTAGTGAAATTTATTTTTCTTCCTCTTCTCATCATTCTAGAGGTAGAAAAACTCATAAAAAAACATTTTTTCAAGTTGGATATCAAGTTTGGTTTTCCTGTGTTTAGTGGAATATCTAATGTAGAAAAGCTAGTTAACTGGATCAAATGGGTTGAAGCATAGTTCCGCATAAAAAAAATCAAAGAGGATGAAGCCAAGATCCAACTAGCATCCCTTCGATTGAGTGGAATTTCTCTCATTTTGGTGGGATGGAAAGTTGCATAAAGGTGGTAGAGTAATCGTAAGCTTCTTTCATCTTGGTATGACTTTGTTTCTCTTATAAGAGGACAGTTTTACCCATTGGGATCAGACATAAAGCCATGATGGAATGGAAACATTTGAAACAAAGTAAAGGTGAAAATGTTCATAATTTTACAAAGGAGTTTAGAAAACAAGCATTAGCATTTAATGTTCCATTAGACTCTCATGAGACATTAATGAAATACATTGGATCTTTGCATAGTTATTTGCATCATTCATTATTATTATTTGAACCTAAAACTCTTGATGAAGCTAGTGTGAAGGTTGTGCATATTGAAAGCAGGGGGGAGCATGAGAAAAATGACTTCCCAAAGAGGACGGAAACAACTAAGAGAAAAGAATCAAGTCCCTCTTTTACTCATTGCAAGAAAGAAGGGCATGATGAAGAGCATTGCTGGAAATTGCATCCAAAATTAAGTCCAAGGAGGAATGGAAAAAAAGAGAAGTAGAAGACGGTCGTTACCGTGCAACAAGACCAAGAATATTAATTAGAGGATGAAGGGAAGAACACAGCTGCGGGATTTGCAAGTGTTGGACCAATTGACCTGGGATCATACTTAGGCGATGAAATGAAGATTACATGTCTTAGGATTGTTGAAGATGGACCCATTGGCTTGGGTTCTGATTTAGGCGATGAGGCAAACAATTTAGCAGATGTTGTGCCAAATATAAGGAGGGCATCAAATACTACATGGCTCCAAGAACTCGAAGAGATCAACCAAAGCATTTAGACAGACAAGCCAATGAGGAGGCCTTAGAAATGTTGCAGCGTAACAAGCCTGAGGTAAAAATTGATTCTTCAATTTCATGTTCTTTTTATGATGATGATTTTGCTACTTTTGAGAAACATGTTATAGGAACTAGATCAAAATTGTTGAGGAAGATGGGGTATCAAGGAAAGGGCCTCAGCATTAACGGCTAGGGCATTGTGAATCCCATAAAAGTTGAGGAATTGCCTCATTATGTAGGACTTGGGTATGTCAGAAAAGAGGTTGGAGAATGCTCCAAGACAACTAGTGACCACCAATGACGGATGATGGGAGCACCTCATCACATTCCATTCATAGTGAGGATTCCACGGGCACTTATTAGAGGCATGCCAAGAATAATCATTCCAAGATTATCTAAAAATCTTGGAGGAGAAAGAATGATTACAGTCATTGCAACAAGGATGGGTATCAAAGAGCCACATGTCAAATACTTCAGGACCAGAAAGCACCTATAAAGGAACCAGCTAGTGAATATTTCAACAAGTGAATCAGTCGCAGGGAGATGACCCATTCACTTTTTTTAGTGAGAGATGGTTTTATTAGATATAGTAGCTTGTCGTGGCGATATTATTGTAAATCATATGTTGTGAATTATTGTAAAAGTGATGATCTATTTTCCATCACTTATGAAAGAAACATGATGATGTTTTGGTATCTTTTGTTGATAGTTGGGGTATTGGTTTCTATTATGATGTACACTTTGTTGATATTGCAACAAGATGATGAGCTTAGTGGAAAGGAGTCGCCTTCACTAAGTGGGCCCGCAGGCTATTTTTGGCGCAAGTCTATTTTTAGACATGTCGATCATATTCTATGAGTTGCAAGATGTTATTTGTGGATGGTTGGTCAAGTTGGAAAAAATATATGGACTCAAGTTGTAGATATTGTCGATATTATTTCGGTGCCATAGACAACACTCAAATCCGAGTTTGTATGATAAACTTATTTCAGTTTAAAGTTTGATGAGATAAGGAAAAAGTGGGGCCCACGGTGTGCCACATGGAATCCCTGTCAGCAGGTGGGACCCATAGCATACTTGGAAGCCCATCAAGAATTGACACAACACTCCATCATTGGATCTTTTCCCTGTCGAAAAGACAAAACAAAAAAATATTAAATCTCAAAATAAAACTAAACTAAACCACATAACAAAAATCATATCTATATAAAATGTGGTTTTAATATCCAAATCATATAAAAACAAAAACATTAAAATATGGTTTATGAAATTATATGATATTGGGTACAAATATGGTTCATACCATATATTTGTAACCATATTCAATGCCTTTCCATTTAAATATTAAATATTTTTATGTTAATAACCATAACACCAAACGAAAAAGTCATAAAATCCAATGAACATGTCAAAAGGGCATATGGTCAAATATTGTGGTGGTTATATATATGCCATATTGAAATGGTTATAAAAACATGCGTATTTTTATCAACAAAGAAAAGATCGATGTGGCTAGTCAACACCATATGTTAAAAAACAAACAATTGTGGGTTCACGACGTTGGAGCCTCCGACCCCCACTCAACAATATGCCTTAATACTACACCTTCCAATTATGCGACCAACAACCTAAGCGTTGGAATATCTGCCATGCACATTATATATATATATGCACTCTTTTCATTCACTGGAGGGGGGCATGGAGGACGCACAAAACCCAAAGCCAATGAGGAACCATGTTGCATGAATTTCAATACAGATTCTCACGGAATCTTTGTAGAAATACTCTTTGATGCTTAAGGAATCTTTAGATTCCCTTGGAGCCAAAAATTTTATAGTGTCAGAATTATGTTGATTTTATACTCAAATAAATCATAATTTCACATGGGACGCAATGGTGTAATCAGTTTTCTCATATGAACAACAAATCCTGAGTCAACCTGCAAAGAGGAATATTTTTGGAATCATGAGGAATCTAAGAGATTCCCTTGAGGCCAAATTTTCACAGTGACATGATTATATCGAGTTTATACTCATTCTTCTCAGATTTTCACAGAGAACGTGATGGTGTAATCTGATTCCTCATCTGAGCAGTCGAATTCCAGTCAACCAATGGGAAAGAATTTTTGGAGGAATATTTGGGATTCCCGAGAGTCCAAATTTGACCGACTCATAAGGGAGTCATGTTTATACTCATTTGAACCAGTTTTTCGCCAGGAATTCAATTGTGTCGTCCATTTCTTTAGCAGAGGTGTGCATTTTTAGGCCATACCCGGAAGTGGAGGTATAAGATGCATTATTTCCATGTATTATTTTAATTTTTGCTAAGATGATGATTTGATGTTGATATACATGGATGCTACATTGTGAGAGGATCTTGTTATGTCACTTTATGTGAGAGATTGTTATTTTTTCATGTTGGAGGAGAGATTTTATGAGTGAGAGTTTTTATAGAAGAGTGTCTCATGGAGAGACATGCCACTCTAGTTAAGGGAGTTATTCCTTGTATTCATAAAGAACAAACCATGTACTCATTATCATCTTGTAGCATTTAATGAAGCATCCTCCCCACTCTTGGCACGGGGCCTGGAGACGTAACCCACACTGGGTGAACTTTTTTATCAACTTGTGTGTGTTCTTTGATTTGATGGTTATATTTATGTTTCCTCTCCTTTATTTTATGCATGTGTGACTTTTCATACTCTTTCACATGCAATTATGTTAACATCGCACAAGTAAAAGATCTTGGTTAATTCCGGTAGCTGAGAGAATCTGGATCAAGTTTGGTATCAGAAACCATGGAAAAATTGTTAAGTCCCTATAGTAATAGTGTAGCCCCTTAGTATGTTAGTGTAGCCCCCCTTATTGTTATTATTATACCCTTGTAAACCCCATTTTGTTATTATTGTGCCCTTAAATTATTATTGTTAGGTCGGCTAGGATTACATTGTGGCCCACTAGGATTAGATTATGGCCCCATGGACTCCTATATATAGAAAGGAGGTTTTGTAAATTGTATCATCCAAGAATTGTTCATTTATGTAATGTATTGGAGGTTGCCCCCTCGAAGTGGCTCATTTCTAAGGCGTTTATATCTCTTTTCTTCTCTTTTTGATTTGGTTACACAACATTTGGTATCAGAGCTTTGGGATTCTAGGGTTTCGCTGCTCCAAACAGGTCATCGTGGCATTTTCGCTATAACTTTCTCTGACCTGAACTGAAATTTTTAGGGTACCAACCAAAATCTGAGAAGTTTGTATAAAAATTTCGAGCTTGGTTCACAATATTTACTTGGATATATCATCTGTGGAAGTTAGGTATTTTTTTAGGCTCCTAAACAGGTCATCGTGGCATTTGCGCTATAAATTTTTTTGTACGAAGGTTCAGAGTCTGAAATTCATATGGTGCGAAGCTGAAATCTTGAGGAAATGTGTAAAAAAATTTCAGAGCTTGGTTCGCAATATTTTTGGAGATATGATCTGTGGAAGGTAGTGCTTTTTCAGGCTCCTGAATTTCATCTCAAAGAGGTGATCGTGGGAAAAGTTCAATAACTCTCTCTGGGCATTGGATTGGAGTGCCGTAAAAAGTGGTCGCAAGTACACAGACTATAGTTTCTTGGATATCAATTTCAGAGACAAAGGACGAAACAGTGACACGTGGCAAGTCGTACAAGTTCACTCTACTGAACCAGTCCAGAATTAGGTCATTGTGGGAGATTGGACACAACTTTGTCTTGGGGAATCCAAATCAGGTAAGACCTGTGGCATTAAAAAGATAATTCAAAGGGATAATTCAGTGCTAAAATTAAAATATTGAAGTGCTTCAATCACAGATATAATCCAATTTCAATATCGAGCTCCTCAAAAGCAAGAAAAAGGTGTGTATTGTTTTTTTTCCGAATTGCATAAGTCTTGTTTGAAGAATCAAGTTGAATTGATTCCAAGGGCATATTGGAGAATTTTTGTCAGTAATGGGTTCTATTATGCCTCCAAAAAATAATTCCATACCCATTAAGCCCTCAGAAATCTATACTATGACACATGAGGAGGAAGAATTACAATATGAGATATCAAAATTACGGTACCAAGTGCAACAAATTTCGATCTTACGAAGAGCAACCGAAGATGAAAAAGATGGTTTAAAAGCAGAAATGGAGGCTAAGTTGGATGGTTTGAAGGATCAAATAATAGCTAATATGGATGATAAATTATTGGAAGATCACAGCGATCATCAACAACAAGTTCTCGAACTCTCAAAGGATAACCCAACTTTGGTGCAGAATCTAATGAAACAACAGGAAGATCAACATCATATCGAAAGAAGTTATGAAGTAATCATAGAAATAAGAACTAAACAAGTACGATCAATTTCAGAGTATCTCAGCAAGTGGAAGAACTTTCCTATAGAATATTTCACATGGGAGGATGAGAATTTTATACAGAAGCATCAAGAAATAATCAAGCGTTGAGGACAACACTTGTTTGAAGGAGAGGGGCATGTTAAGCCCCTATATTAATAGTGTAGCCCCTTATTATGTTAGTGTGGCCCCCCTTATTGTTATTATTGTACCCCTGTAACCCCCATATTGTTATTATTGTGCCCTTACATTATTATTGTTAGGTCGGCTAGGATTACATTGTGGCCCACTAGGATTACATTATGGCCCCATGGACTCCTATATATATAGAAAGGAGGTTTTGTAAATTGTATCATCCAAGAATTGTTCATTTATGTAATGTATTGGAGGTTGCCCCCTCGAAGAGGCTCATTTCTAAGGCGTTGATATCTCTTTTCTTCTATTTTTGGAGCTGGTTACACAACAAAAACTCAAAAGTGGTGAAGGAAAACTTAAGTCCTTTGATCCAGAAGTGGGGCATGCAAAACAATGAGGGAAAATGGCAGATGAAGATGCTTGGTTGTGTTATCACACATAAAATTTAAATTTTTGGTTCATAGGGTCATTAGCCTAGGTCTCATTTTGTCTCATAAAAATTGGTGAAAATTCATGAAATAGTCATTATCCTCAGTCTAAAATAGCCTAGGGTCATGTCATTAGACTCAAATCCATCAAAATATCCAAAAGGTTTACATGCATTGGTTTGGATTGAGGTAGTGACGACCTGTTTGCTTTTTCACGATTCTGCAGCAAATATAACTGCAAACAGGCAAATTTCGCTACGGAATCACCTGACCAATCTGTAGAAAATCTACCAGGTTTATAACTGAAAACACTGCGGACTCATGTGTTTCTACACCAATAAAGGGGATTATGAGTTTTCAATTTTTTAGAGGATTAGGATGAATGTGAGGTCACATGATCGGTTATTAGACTCATCCACACCTGTGTAATCATGAATGTCATCATCATTACACTTCACTCCTCCCATTTTTCATAATCCCTCCCATATTCGAATTTCATATTTTTAAACTCACCTCCAAAGCACCTCTTTGTCATCCTCCCTTTGAGATTTGCATGCATCAATCGATTATCATCCTTGAAGAGTCTAGTCCCACCACAAGCAGCTTTTTATTCAATCTTTTTCCTTGCAAGTGTCACAGTTCAAGAAGGCAGCGTGGTTATAAAAGAAGATGGCCATGAAGAAGAAAACAAAAAAAGGAGGCTCATGTGTAATATATGAACCTATGGATCTCAAGATGCTCAATGAAGACCCTAGCTTTGTAAAATCCTTCAGCAACGTTGGATGCTTGAAAAATTTTCAAAAACTCCAAGGTTTTCATGCTCAGATATCAAAGGATTTTACAGTAAATTTCATAGGTACAACTTCGAATGTGGGGGTGCTAATTTTTGTAGTGTCACCAGAGACAATTGTTGCAGCCATGGAGATACTAAGAGAAGGTGAAGAGTGGTTTAAAGCCACTAAGTTTAAGATGCATAACTGTGATGAATTTATTAAACCAAAGAACATTGGAGCAGATATGACTTCTGGAAATCTAAGGAGCTACATGAAAGAGAACTAATCCAAATTTCTTTTTGTGATCCAAAAGTACTTTACTTGTGAGAGGAGATTTCATATGGTCTACCTGTACCATTTCAAGATTTTGTTGCACTTTACTGGTAAGTAGTCTCTTTATCTTCCATTTTTCTTATTTAGGAGCTTAGGAAAGATGTCAGATAAGGTTCAAGCCAGGGTAGAAATCAGTGAGACCTCAATCTTCCACCATGGTTTGATTAAACTCGTGGTGCTGGAGGAGTTGAAGAAACTAAATAGGGACTGGGCTACCTTTCTTTTTCTCAGTGGTTATGAGGTTGATTCAGTAACACCCAAGAAAACTCCAAAGTCAAAAGCCACTCCTTCAAACAAGAGTGAAAAACCTGTAGATGAGACAGAGGGTGTCAATGAGGAGGAGATAGAGCCCATTTTAGAGCCAATAGATATTGAAATAGAGCCTGTACAAGAGACAGAAACGCCATAGCCTACACCTGCAATCAGAAAATAAAGGATCAGCAAGAAAATCCATGGAAGGGTAACCAAAAGTCAAACAATTGGAAAAGGAAACCTTGAATATATTATTCAAACTATAGACATTGAGGAGACACCAGTGGTCAGAGCTGAAGATATTAAAGGTGAAAAGAAGAAAAAGAAAGGTATGATTGCTGATCAGGAGCTCAAATCTGAGCTTGGGAAAAAGCTCAAAAATGAAAGTGCTCAAATTGATTTGGAACCTGAGCGACGGGATAGGCCTCGGCAATACGATCCCAATGCCATGAACAGCACTAAAAACTGACGCTATATGAAGAAGTTCTTCAACTTTGAGGTTCTTCAATTTCAGTAAAAAAAAGGTCAGTTTGACTTTAGAAATTGGAAAATATTTAAAAAAGAATATTCCTCAAAATATTCTGAGAATATTCTTTGAAATATTCCACGGAATATTCCCTGTGGACCAATTGCATTGCGACAAGTGGCAATCTGTCATTTTCTACAGATTTGACTTTTCATAAGTTTGACCAATTACGGGTTGCCACGTGGTAGGCCCGGAGGGCGCCACGTGGCACCCTGGTTGGTGAAATGGTGTATTAAAAGTTATGCGTATTTGTGGTTTGAACACGCGACCTGCGATTCTCAAGTGCAACGTTTTACCATTGGCCCACCACCTTTGTTGTTGACATATGAACCACAAAAATTATATTTGAGTTTAATGTGACAGTTAAGCTCACGTTTAATGCGTCGGTTTCCACGTTAACACATGTGTTCGCCACTAAATCCAACATTAAATTTGACTGTTAGTAGTTACGCTTATTTTGGCGGAGCGTGCCAATTTAGGCGGATTCTCCACATTTAACTGCAGTTAACTACAGTTGGCCCACAATTAGTGGGATTTTTGCCTAACATTGGGCAAAGACTGTTTTGATGATATCGTTCACATGGGAGATCCTTTTGGAGTGATTTTTTTTTTTTTTTTGGGTCCCTTAGACATTCTGGACTCAATGGAGTAGGTCTGAAATCTAACAAAGGTCATCTTTAGAGGTTTAAGCATCGAAGAAGATGAAGGAGCCATCAGGGCCTGGAAGTAGAAGGCTGTGTTTTGGACTGTGTTTCTCTGTTTAAGGTAAATGAATAGGAATTCTTAGCTATTTCATGCCTTTTGAATCTGTTTAGATGTTTTTCAGAGCCTGTTAAGAACTTTAGAAAGCCAAAAATCTTCATTTAAGTTCTAGAGGCCATTTTCCAAACAAAGTGTATAGGCGAAACCAGAGCAGCCAGAGGCCGTTTTTGATGAAAAAAAACTCTATATTGACTATTTCAGTCATTCTGGAACCAATGAAAGTGGTTTTAGATCATTTTGAGTACTTATACAGCTCGAGAAGTTGATATGAAGTTGTGGGCAGCCCTGGGCAAACCGTGGAGGAGAGCTATTTTTGGGGATGTTGTGCTTAATGTAAGAAATGTATCAGTTGATATTTGATGTTTGATCATTATTGGATGTAGCAGTAGTGGTTTCAAGAGCAAAAATACAAATCTGAGGGAGTTTGTGCCATTTAGAAGCTCAGAGAAGCTTAGTGCACCGACAGAAGGATGTGTGTCCATGGAAGTCTAAAGTTGTTTGCAGGAATTGGACAGCCATTAAAGGGATTTAAAATGGTATTCTTAGCCCTTTGAATCATTTTCGTATTCATCGTGGTTAAGTGTGGAGCTTGTAAAAGAATTTAAGTACCTTAATCCCAAAGAGTCTAGTCATGTTGACGAAGCTCAAAGGAGATGTAGCCCAAGAGTTGGGGTGAACTCCTATATTATATTGTTGTTGTGTTTTGTTATTCTATGGCTGAATTATGTTGCTGATATACATGTTAAGTTTCATAAAAAACAAATAAAATTAAAACACATAAACAGAAGAAAATACTTACACCTCTTCCAAGCAAAAATTTTGCATAATGTCAAGTTTGAGTAAGGTCATTTTAATTAAGTCTGAGTGTTTACTTCTATTATTTCTTTAGGCAGAGTCTGTAAGAGGGCCAGGTAGCTTTCTAGATTCATTCTGATTTGTCTTCAGTTTCCTCTATTGAAAAGTGTGTTGGTTCTTTTGAAAGGCATACAAGAGGTATTGGGTCCAAATTGATGTTGAAAATGGGCTATCAAGAAGGCAAAGTTTTGGGCAAGCATGCACAAGGAATTTTTTAGCCTATTTGTGTTGTGGAGCGTCCCAAGAATATTAGTCTTGGCTATGAGCAACTTAATGGCAAAGCTTTGAGCACATGCATTCAAGAATGTGAAGCAAATTTGAAGAGAACATTTCTCCCAAGTTCTCAATTACATCAATGTCATGATGGCAATCTTCCTTACCATTGTTTTAAGCCTTTGTTGCAGCAAGAAGATGGTAGACATGCAGCTTATGGCAAGCATGCAATTTTAGGCAGTTTTCAAGACAAGAACAATGATGTTAGTCTACAATTGAAAGTTGGAGCCTCTACTAGTTCATCTCCTCATGGAGGCAAAAAGGATGAACATGCAAAGCAGCATAATAGGTATAAATCTTATCATGATCAATTTGATTGTGTTTCTGCAAGGCATGATAATTTTACATGCTTTAATGGAAGAAATAATTCTTGTACATTTTGTGGTCAATTTAACCATCATTTTTCGAGATGCTGGATGAGTAAGAAGGCACACAAGAAGCAGATGAAGCAAAGACTACCTTCAAACAAGGTGCATATGATTTGCACTTTTTTCCAAAAGAAGGGACATGTTATCTCTCATTGTTGGACTTTGCATCCAACTCGTCGTCCCATGCACATGCAGCAAGAGGACAAAAATATTGGCGAAGGTGGAACCTCAGATTCCATTATTGATGTGGAAAGGGAAGTTTCACATGAGGAAAAGTTGCAGCAGCAAAAATCACCATGGAATTGGCTTGGTGAGAAGTGGATGGACTTCTTGACACAGTAAGACATACTCCTTTTGTACATATGAAAATTTCGGATGTATGCATCTATTTTGTTGTAATATATTTTTTGTTTTGAGCCACCTTAGGTCATTGATCAAGGCTGCGTTGTATAGTTTCTCTCTGTAAATTTCTCGCTAGAAATTTATGTGTGAGTTCAAGAAGGTCAATTGTGGACAAGCGCATTCAGAAAGGGAAATGTCGATTTCTTTTCATTTGTGGTTCAAATTCACTTGCTTTGTAGGGAAAAATTGTTTGAAGGGCTGAAGAGAAGAGGATTTTTATTCTCTCATTTGTTGTACTACAGTTTAGTTCTTCATTTCAGTAAGATTTTGGGGACCAAAAGCCTCTCATTTGGGAGGTGTGATCAGGAGCTCAAATCTGAGCTTGGGAAAAAGCTCAAAAATGAAAGTTCTCAAATTGATTTGGAACCTAAGCGACGGGATAGGCCTTGGTGATACGATCCCAACGCCATGAATGGCACTGAAAACTGACGTTGTATGAAGAAGTTATTCAACTTTGAAGTTCTTCAATTTCAGTAAAAAAAAGGCCAGTTTGACTTTAGAAATTGGCAAATATTTAAAAAAGAATATTCCAGGAATATTCCTCAGAATATTCTGAGAATATTCTTTGGAATATTCCATGGAATATTTACTGTGGACCAATTTCATTGCGACAAGTGGCAATCTATCATTTGATACAGGTTTGACTTTTCATAAGTTTGACCAATTACGGGCTACCACGTGGTAGGCCCGGAGGGCGCCACGTGGCACCCTTGTCAGTGAAATGGCATATTAAAAGTTATGCGTATTTTTGGTTTGCACACGTGACTTGCGATTCACAAGTGCAACATTTTACCATTGGCCCACCACCTTTGGTGTTGACATATGAACCACAAAAAATATATTTGAGTTTAATGTGACAGTCAAGCTCACGTTTAATGCGCTGGTTTCCACGTTGACACATGTGTTCACCATTAAATCCAAAATTAAATTTGATTGTTAGTGCTTATGCTTATTTTGGCGGAGCGCGCCAATTTAGGCGGATTCTCCACATTTAACTGCAGTTAACTACAGTTGGCCCACAATTAGTGGGATTTTTGCCTAACATTGGGCAAAGACTGTTTTGATGATATCTTTCACATGGGAGATCCTTTTGGAGTGATTTTTTTTTTTACTTTGGGTCTCTTCAACATTCTGGACTCAATGGAGCAGGTCTGAAATCTAACAGAGGTCATATTTAGAGGTTTAAGCATCGAAGAAGATGAAGGACCCATTAGGTCCTGGAAGGAGAAGGCTGTGTTTTGGACTGTGTTTCTCTGTTTAAGGTAAATGAATAGGAATTATTAGCTATTTCATGCCTTTTGAATCTGTTTAGATGGTTTTTAGAGCCTGTTAAGAACTTTAGAAAGCCGAAAAGCTTCATTTAAGTTCTAGAGGCCATTTTCCAAACAGAGTGTATAGGCGAAACCGGAGCAGCCGGAGGACGTTTTTGATGAAAAAAAACTCTATCTTGACTATTTCAGTCATTATGGAACCAATGGAAGTGGTTTAAAATCATTTTGATTACTTCTACATCTCGAGAAGTTGATATGAATTCGTGGGCAGCCCTGGGCAAACCGTGGAGGAGAGCCATTTTTGGGGATGTTGTGCTTAATGTAAGAAATTTATCAGTTGATATTTGATGTCTGATAATTATTAGATGCAGAAGTAGTGGTTTCAGGAGCAGAAACAGAAATCTGAGGGATTTTGTGCCATTTAGAAGCTCAAAGAAGCTTAGTGCACCGACAGAAGGATGTGTGTCCATGGAAGTCTAAAGTTGTTTGCAGGAATTGGACAGCCATTAAAGGGATTTAAAATGGTATTCTCAGCCCTTTGAATCATTTTTGTATTAATTTTGGTTAAGTTTGGAGCTTTTAAAAGAATTTAAGTACCTTAATCCCAAAGAGTCTAGTCATGTTGATGAACCTCAAAGGAGATGTAGCCCAAGAGTTGGGGTGAAATCCTATATTATATTATTGTTGTGTTTTGTTATTCTATGGATGAATTATGTTGCTGATATACATGTTAAGTTTCAGCAAAAACAAATAAAATTAAAACACATAAACAGAAGAAAATACTTACACCTCTTCCAAGAAAAAATTTTGCATAATGTCAAGTTTGAGTAATGTCATTTTATTTAAGTCTGAGTGTTTACTTCTATTATTTCTTTAGGCGGAGTCTGTAAGAGGGCCAGGTAGCTTCTGGATTCATCCTTTCTTTGAAAGGTGACATATCCGGTAAATGCCCCTACAGTCTATCTCTGTATTAGAAATAAGAAGTTCTCACATTTTTCAGATTTAAAATTTCGAGCATTTGCACTCATTTACATAAATGAAAATGGATACCTTGCACCCTTTTCAAGTACATTCCATTTTCAAAACAATTGCTAAAAAGCTTAATTTTTCAGGAGAAGATGTAGGTTTCATATTTCAGCCAAGGAAACCACTCACTAGACTACAACTTTCCAAGGGTTTCATGGCAAATAAGAATACAGAGGTTATTGAAAAAGGAAAGCATCCTATTATAGAATATGTTATTGATTTGTCTCCATATGCAAAGGAGATCAATGTGCAAACGAAAGGTAAGGAGAAAATTGTTGAGAAAACTGAAGTGCAGGTGTTAAAAGAGCAGTTGAGAGAGGCTATAGAAGAGGTAATTGAAACCAAATTGGAGTTGCAGGAAGCCAAGGTAGACAGGAAGTTGATGGAATATTTCAAAGAAAAGGTAAATGACCAACTAAATCAATATGATGAGTCATTAACCAATGCCAAGAAGTTGTTGAAAAGGACACTTCCTTTGATAAGGATAATGAAGCACACAAGAAAGAGAAATTTGTGGTTACACGCTGAAAGGAAGAAACTCAAAGTTTAGGTCAAAGATCTAGAAGAGAAAATAGAGATGATAGATGTAGAGTTAAAGAAAAAGGGCATCAAAATCACAGTCATAAATGAACCTGATGGTGTTTAATTTCCTACTGCCAAAGGAGAAGGTTCCAAAGCTTGAAGAGTAGACCAATTTCCTTTTTGACATTTTTTCATCCTTTAGAATCAGCATTAGTAGATCTATAGGAAAAATTTTGAAGAAGGACATTTTTTGGGTTTTCTGCCAATTAGGCAATTTCGTAGCGAATCCCAGGCGTGAAGCCTATATTTCGCTACAAAATTGTCGTGGGTGACTTTTTTCTTAAAATCATAGTTATGGTTAAAATAAATGAGGGAGAAAAAATGTATTTATCTCATTTGATTCAAAAATCATCTCCAAATAATCAAATAGGGCTAAAAAGTGACATATATGGGTGAAGTCAATTTGCTACTAAAATTCGCTACGAAATTGCCTTATTTCCCCTGTTTCTGTAGCGAGCAACTTTTCGTAGAAAATTTTTTGTTTTAATGGTTCATTGGAGGTCATCCAACCACGTGGAGAGTTTAAAAAGTATCAAAGGAATTTTCTAGCAAAGGTTTGGTCTTCGACAAGGCTGTCTAGTTCACTAGCTCAGCATAAAGACAATCAGCAATTATCATTACACCACTTCCTTAAAAATAGGATGACTGGTTTCCTAATCTAGAGGGGCAATTAATGGCTTGATCATGGTTAGTGCCACTTAGGCACATAACCATATTTGACGTAAATATTTAGTCTCTTCAATTAGTAGATGTAATAAATAAGTGGAAGAGTCCTAATAGGTCTCTAAGTCATAAAGTCAGTAGGTGTCAATTTTATTCCCATGTATTTTGATTCTTGTTAAGATAGGTGTCATGCAAATTAGTTCGATGATCTAGCCATGTAGGCAGATCTAATGTAAAAGACTCAGGATTATTAATAGGCAGGATTTCAAAGAATACACGGTTGGAGGATGTTATTTTATACTACTAATGTTGTAAACTTTTTCTGATCAGTGGTATACAATGGTTGTGGGTTTTCTTCTTCACTTGAGATTCATTTGGTGTTTTCATGAGCATTTTTCCTATGTATATTTCTATTTTTCTTTCAGTGTCTTAATGTTTGATTACTCAGAATTCATGTACATCATGCTCTGACTTCCTTTAAGCATTAAGCTATTGTATGTCTATGTTCGTTGTCCTTTCATTAAAACATCTACATGCCTCAGCTTCCACAAGGAACCATGTCACTGAATTTCCTAGCATTGACTCCATAATCCCAATAGTAGTAAACCCTATACATGTTTCACCTACATACAAACACATTCAAGACACTATTACAGAGTTAGCCATATGTTTGAATCATATTTGAAAAAATCATATTTACTTTTTGAGAGATCCCTCTCAAGCTGAAAAGGATCATTTTCAGTCAAAAGTTGGTTTGAAAGAGTTACTCTAGGTTGTCTGGTGGAGCAGCCCATCAGTACCAACTCAGTGATAATAGGTTGGAGGAAGAGCGAAATTATCACAAGGCCTTTTATGCCATGGAAGAAAAATTGGACAAATTTTTTGCAAAGTATGAGAAGGAAATGGTGAAACCAGAGAAGAAGGAATGACTAGATGATCATGCCTTGATGAATCATGAAGGAGGAGGAGAAGAGCCTCCTGAACCTCCCTCTCCATCTTCTAATGAAAGTTCTTTTTGTTCCTATTATCTTTATTCTAAAGGTATAAAAACTCATAAAAAACTCTTTTTCAAGTAGGATGTCAAGTTTGATTTTCCCGTGTTCAGTGAAGAATCTAATGCAAAAAAGATAGATAATTGGATCAGACATGTTGAAGTATATTTCTGCATATAATGAATCAAAAATTATGAAGCCAAGATCTAGCTAGCATCCCTTTAATTGAGTGGCATTGATCTCATCTAGTGGGAAGTCAGGCTGCAAAAAGGTCGTAAGAGTAGTCATGAACTTCTTTCATCTTGATATGACTTTGTTTCTGTTATAAGAGGATAGTTTTACCCATTGGGATACAGACAGAAAACCATGATGGAATGGAAACATTTGAAACAAAGTAAAGTTCAAAATTTTTAGAATTTTACAAAGGAGTTTAGAAAACAAGCATTAGCATTTACTATTCCATTAGACTCTCCTGAGACATTGATGAAATACATTGGCTCTTTGCATAGGTATTTGTGCCATTCATTGTTATTATTTTAACCTAAGACTCTTGATGAAGATAGTGTGAAGGTGGTACATATTGAAAGCGGGGGGAGCATGAGAAAGATGACCTCCCAAAGAGGACAGCAACAAATATGAGAAAAGAATCAAAGCACTCTTGTACTCATTGTGAGAAATAAGGGAATGATGAGGAGCATTGCTGGAAATTTCATCCAGAATTAAGGCCAAGGAGGAATGGAAAAAAAGAGAAGTAGAATATGGTCATTACCATGCATCAAGACCAAAAATCTAAATTATATGATGAAGGGAAGATAACAGCTACAGGATTTGCAAGTGTTGGACCAATTGACCTAGGATCATACTAGGTGATGAAATGAATATTACAGCCCTTGAGATTGTAGAAGATGGACCTATCGAATTGGGTTCTGATTTAATAAATGAGGAAAATATTTTAGCATATGTTGTGCCAAAAATAAGGAGGGCATCAAATACTACATGGCTCTAAGAACTCAAAGAGATCAACCAAAGCATTCAAACAGAGAATGTTGAACTAAGGAGAAACCTACAAAAAGCAGAGGAGGAGAAACAAATTTTGCAGCATCATTTACAATCCAAGTAGGAGGCCATTGCAGCGTAACAATCCTGTGGTAAAAAGTGATTCTTCAATTTCATGCTCTTTTTATGATGATTATTTCGTTGCTTTTGAGAAACATACTATAGGAATTGGATCAAAATTATTGAAGAATATGGGGTATCAAGGAAAGGGCCTCGGCATTAATGGCGAGGGCATTGTGAATCCCATCAAAGTGGAGGAATTGCCTCATTATTCAAGACTTGGGTATATCAGAAAAGAGGTTGGAGAATGCTCCAATTTAACCAGTGACCAGCCAATGATGGATGATGGGAGCATCTCATAACATTCCAGTGATAGTGAGGATTCCACGGATACTTATCAGAGGCACACCAAGAATAATCATTCCAAGATGATCTAAAAATTTTGGAGGATAAATAATCATTGTAGGCACTGCAACAAGGATGGGCATCAGAGAGCCATATGTTAGATACTTCAGGACCATAAAGCACCTATGAAAGAACCACCTGGTGAATATTTTCAACAAGTGAATCAACCACGTGGAGATGACCCATTCACTTTGTTGAGTGAGAGATGGTTTTATTAGATATAGTAGCTTGTCATGGCCTTATTATTGTAAATCATATGTTGTGAATTATTGTAAAGGTGATGATGTGTTTTCCATCACTTATTAAAAGAAAAATGATGATGTTTTGGCCTCTTTGTTGATAGTCGGGATATTGGTTTCTATTATGATGTACACTTGACCAAAGAGTGTGTTATAAACTCTTAGAAAGTATGGGGTTTTCTTGGTTCATGACAGGTATTGTAATTGAACATGTATTTTGCATGATGTACCACAGGTTATCAGAGAGAGTAGGTGTTGGTTCATCACTTATGGCTCCGAAGAACAAAAGTTGAAGGAGAAGGAAGTGTGGCATGTTAGGGAACTTGTTGTGTAGACAAGGGAGTATATCAGATTGCATATTGTGTTCATGCATTTGGAGGTAAAATTTCCTCAGTGGGGAGGAATGATCAAGGTGGCTCTAGAGAGGCTCAATTTTCAAAGTCCCTGGATCTCAGAAACATTTGCATCAAGTTTTAAATCATGTCGAAAAAATTATGGTGGCATAGACAACACTCAATTCCAATTTTGCATGATCAACTTATTTCAGTTTAAAGTTTGACAAGACAAGGAAAAAGTGGGGCCCACAGTGTGCCACATGGAATCCCAGTCAACAGGTGGACCCACAACATACATGGAAGCCCATCAGGCATTGACACTTAGCACTCCATTCTTGGCTCCTTTCCCTACAGAAAAGACAAAAGAAAATAATATTAAATTTCAAAATAAAACAAAACTAAACCACATAACAAAAATCATATGTATATAAAATGCGGTTATAATATTCAAATCATATAAAAATAAAAAGATTAAAATATGGTTTATGAAGTTATATGATACTGGATATAAATATGGTTCATACCATATATTTGTAACCATATTCAAAACATTGCCATTTAAATATTAAATATGGTTATGTTAAACCACAACACCAAACGAAAAAGTCATAAAATCCAATGAATATGTCAAAAGGGCATATGGTCAAATATTATGGTGGTTATATATATACCATATTGATATGGTTATAAAAACATATGTATTTTTATCAAAAAAAATTCAATGTGGTTGGTCAACACCATATATTCAAAAACAAACTGTTGTGGTTCTGCGAGGTTGGAGCCCCAGACCCCCACTCAAAAATATGCCTTAATACTACACTTTCCATCCATGCGACCAACAACCTAAGTGTTGGAATATCCATGAGGTACATTATATATATACCCATTATTTTCATTCACGAGAGGGGGGCACGAAGGATGCATGGAACCTAGATCCAATGAGAAACCATGCTGCACAAATTTTCAGACAAATTCTCGAGGAATATTTGAAGGAATATTCTTTGATGCTTGAGGAATCTTTAGATTCCCTTAGAGCCAAAATTTTCATAATGTCAGAATTTTGTCGAGTTTATACTCAAATTAATCAGAATTTCACAAGGAATGCAATGGTGTAATCAGTTTCCTCATTTTAATAGTACATCTTAAGTCAACTTGCAGAGAGGAATCTTTTTGGAATCATGAGGAATCTAAAAGATTCCTTTCATGCCAAATTTTCACAGTGACATAATTATGTCGAGTTTATACTCATTCTTCTCAGTTGTTCGCAGGGAACATGATGGTGTAATCTGATTCCTCATATGAGCAACCTAATTCCATCCAACCAATGGGAAATAATCTTTGGAGGAATCTTATTTGACCGAGTCAGAAGGAGGTTGAGTTTATACTCATTTGAACTGGTTTTTCGCCATGAATTCAACCATGCAGTCCATTTCTTTAGCAGAGGTGTACATTTTTAGGCCATCCCCAAAAGTGGAGGTATAAGATGCATTATTTCCATGTCTTATTTTGATTTTTTCTGAGATGATGATTTGATGTTGAGATCCATGTATGCCACATTGTGAGAGGATCTTGGTATGCCACTTTATGTGAGAGATAGCTATTTTGTCATGCTAGAGGGGAGATTTTATGAGTGATATTTTTTATAGAAGAGTGCTCCATGGAAATACATGCCACACTAGTTAAGGGAGTTCTTCCTTGTATTGACAAAGAATACACCATGTACTCATCATCATCTTGCATCATTTAATGAAGTGGCCTCCCCACTCTTGACACTAGGCCCAGAGATGTAACCCACATTGGGTGAACTTCGTTATCAACTTGTGTGCGTTCTTTGATTTGATGGTTTTCTTTATGTTTACTCTCCTTTAACGTATGCACATGTGGTTTTTCATACTCTTTCACATGCAATTTTGCTAACATCACAGAAGTAAAAGATCTTGGTTAACTCTAGTATCTGAGAGAATTTGGATCACTGTGTGGATTCTTGAGTTGTATTGTTGATGTGCGCTTGGTGGTTGATACATTGTTAGATAGCCAAAAACCTTCTTTATATGTGATCATATTTGTTTTTTGGAATATCAGTGGAACTTAAATTGGACCTAGCTCTAGTATCCAAATTTGGATTCTATGAAATTGGACTCTAGTATCCAAATAAAAGGAAATCGCTTTTTAATATGAAATATTTGGACCTTATCATGATCGACAATATTGAAATATATCTCCTTACTAATTTAATTACAAAGATCATTGTCATAAGAAAGATCTAAATTTACAAAGGATTAACCTTCAAGAAATTATTTGCAGCTTACAAATGTGCTAGAAATTTGGTCTTGGCATAATGCCCACAAGAAAATGTGTCCTGCAAAGAAGGTAACATGATTTGAATTTACCTTTATATGCAAGCCCAAATTCTTATTACATAAATGGATTTGGCTTCAAAGAAAAATAATATAGTGGGGAAATTTGGGAAGGGGTAAATCCAACTACATATTAGGAAGCATGTTAGATCATGGAAGGAGAGTAGCCAAACAAACATGTGGATCTATGATTTGAGAGATATAAGATATAATAATCTATCGTGTGCTTATAGGTTATAAAATTTTCTTGTTTTGATTTTCTAACTAGTATCAAGAAATATTTATGTTGAAATGGTGTAGTTTCAGTACACACACTAGACACATTTATTATTGTAACGTGTTAATTGAGTGGTAGAAGGTCATATCCATTCCAAAAATGTATCAGATATTTTCATGTTGAAGCCAAGGTTGATCTGAAATATTTATGATACAGATCTGTCACCAAATATTGTTCTTTTCCATCCAATAAAAAATGTTAATGGAAAAAGGAAAACACATCCGACATATTATTCATCTTAATATAAGGTAGTGACTTCAACAAATTTCTATTTGGAATCAATAAATCCCTTCTTCATATTTTTTCTCTGAAAATTACGTACAAAGTTTAGTGGGAGTGGGAGAGCTTATGACTGCCCATTGTAAGTGAGGCTGCATTTATTTTGGCTTAAGTACGCAACTAAATTTTGGAGGTATAAATTTTCAATGCCTTATTGGTTCTAAATGAGATGTCATTTAATTTGAATAATTTATTTGTTTAAAGAAGAGGAATTACAAACATAACTTTTGTAAATTGATATGTATGACATGAATAAGGAGGTCAAGATAGTTATCGAATTAAATTCCTGTAAAAGTCACACTTTAGGATGCATGATCGATAATACCCAACATCCTAAGGTGACATAAAACAACCAAGCATGACAAGTGAAAAATGGGTAAAGGAGGAAAGCGTCCATATAAAATGATTCTCTGGAAATTAAAGATTTGCAGGACTGCAACCATGAATTTCAAAATAAAATTAAATTACTTGAGTGGAAGTTATAGCAAAATCAAACCATAATTGATCAAATGATTGACACACTAGCATATGCAAAAGATATTCAAAGAGAAATAAATATCAAGGATCAATTACATGATTCACTTTAAAGTAAATTAAGAGAAAAGTAGGATCATATTATTGATATGATTTATGAAACATCTATAATGAAGTTCAATGCATTTTGTGATACATAATATATAATCCAAAAGGCTAATGCATCTTCTAATACAAATTAATTCATACATACAATTGATGTGAGTTGTGGCACAGGGGAGCTAATAGAATAGAGTGATTCAACATGTTGTACATAAGATCTTATTCAAAAGTGTGATGCAATATGTAACACAAATTAAATAATTCAGACGGTTGATGCTTTTTGTGATACAAAATACCTGATGATTGGAGATCAGCCACCGGAACAAAATTACAACATGAATAGCAACAACAATGAATTTGAATATGAAAAGAACAATATCAAGACCTTTCCAAGATCAATGTCAGACCTTGTGAAGAAATATTATTCAACAAAAATCAGCATGGATTGGGATACACCAAATATGATAACATGCATATTATAGATTACTCTAAACCAATTCAGTTTGTGAGTACATGATTCCTTAAAGATGTTTATATTTTTGTTAAAAAGTGTTAGCATTGTAAAAGAGATGGTCATATGGAGATTCAATGTTTTGATCTCCATCCTTGTCTTAATTGTTGGAATAAAAATCACCTATCAAAAATATATTGAAACTAGAAGAAATCTAAGAAAACAATCCATTGTGGATGGATAAATACTTGGAGATGGAATCAAGAAGTGAATAAACTACATCAATCGTATCGCCTAGTTAAAACAAAGGTAAAACAAAATGATAAAAGAAACTCTCCTACACCTTTAAGGGGAGGAGTAAATTCATGAAGTGAATATGGTTAGTGGTAAACTATATTCCATTGCATTCTTCAAAGAAAATTGGTTAGTTTTCATCCAAAAACCACTGCATTATTAAAAGCATATTGGTTAGTGGCCATCTATAAACCACTACATTATTTAAAGCAAACTAATTAGTAGTAAACCATAAACAACTAGTTTCCAAGGAATATAGTTAGTGGTCAAAAAAAAAAACCACCAACTAAAGAATCCAAATCCCTACCCTGGATCCTTTCCATAATGACTATTGCAAAAATTCTCACCTTCACCTGACAAGGGGCAGCATCATATATCAAGCTTCAAGTTTTTGTTGAGGAGAATAATTTCTATGTTGGAATTCCTAATTGTTGATTGAATGTTAATTGTGACAAGACTTTGAAACTTGAAGCTCGATATATGATGTCCCCCCCAATTGAGGAGACTAGTTGTTGTGATGGAATTCCTAATTGTTGATTGAATGCTAATTGTGACAAGAATTTGAAATTTGAAGCTTGATTTATGATGTTTCCAAACTTGAAGCTTTCACTTGATAGGGGGGACATCATATATCAAGCCTCAAGTTTCTAAGTCTTGTCACAGTTAGCATTCAATCAACAATTAGGAATTCTAGCATAACAACTAGTCTCCTCAACAGAAAATATTTTCAAATATCAATGGAAATGTTCAAACATAGCAATTGCCACTTCCAAATATTCAGATATTGGTGTTTTTAAGGAAAATATTCATTGAATCTTAGTTCAATGTCATATTGAAGATTACAAAACTTATTGGTACAGGTGTTGTACAATTATTCAAATGTGTGATTGAAGGGGGGAATGTTAGAATGTGAGTCCCTAAATAATCACAAAGTCTGAGACCATGAGTTGTAATCCTTATCTTGGTGAGGTGTTATCATGGTACACTAATGATTTTTCTATGATATGTATGCCTAGATCTAGAATATCTAGAAAGGTCGTTGATGTATTATAAATTCAAACTTTGAGAACATAACAACATAATAAAGTAGCATTTAGCCTTTTTTCCACTTGCTTGTCTTGTCTATCTCTTACCAATTATTAACACTTTGAAGGAAATACTTTTTCATTTCCTTAGTTCAAATGAGAATGAAAATTGTATAGTTGTCTAGTCTTCTCAAAGGTATTTTCAATGGTATATGGCACTTTGTTTAACTCCCATGGACTAAGGAGAAATTAGGTTTGAAGTGATGTATTATAAGCAAGGTTCCAACCTGGTTATAGTTCTAGATAGGTATGTATGTCAATGAGGTGGACCCCATACACAATTGGTAAGTTAAAGGGGCTCAGATGATTATGTGTCACCACATGACAAGGACATGTGGCAGCCATAATTAGTGGACAAAGCAGGTCAACCAAGCAGTAAAAGGTCATGTTGTTGGATCAAGTTTCTTGGTTAGATCCAGGACGGGAGGCGATCGAGGCTCATCTGAAATTTAAGACGGAGGTACCCCCTATGGTAGAAACCATCATGGTTTACTGTTGTCCATGTGGCATCCTATGATTGGTCCCCCCCCCCCCCCCACACCTTGTTCCATACCAAAACCACAAAATACCCACATAATAAAGAAAATAATGAATATGAAAAAAAAGAAAAGGATAAGTATAAGATATTCGAAAAGGAAAAAAACTTAAAGAACAAGAAATTCTATACCCAAGAGGACAATATATCCTACGAGGATGAGGACTAATAGCCTTTTATTGAAGAATGAATGAATGATTTCATGCTCATAGCTATAGAAACCCAAGATAAAGAGCAAGGTGATTATCAATTGGATGAAGAAGAATTTGTTGTAGATCTAGAAGGAGAAATAGTTAGTGCCTTGGAAGAAATAAATAGGCTCAAGAAAAATAACAAGAACCAGAAAGAGTTATTGATGAAATATGAAAAGGAAAAGTATGAAACTAAAGACTTGCCACCTCTTCATCTGACAGTGGAGCTGGAGGAATCCAAGCAGATTCATGACACTCTTTTAGAACATCTGAAAGAGAAAGGGAAGGTAATGTCTGATAGAATGATTATCATTGTATATTATAATACAAGTGCTATAAGTATGAACAAGAACCTTATTCTTCATTCAAAAGCCAAACATATACCCATAAAGTGCCACTGTATTAGAGTTAACACGTAGCTAATTAGATTTTAAGGTTGGAATATTAATCAACAAAGGAAAAAATAGTTGATATATTCACTAAGCCTCTTACAAAATAACCTTTTAAATATTTAAGGTAGAAGTTGATAGTTCTATCTCCCTCGTCCCTCTCATAGACCCTTTCTATAGGAAAGAAGGCAGATGTTCAACTTTGTAAGGGATGGTTGCATGCCACAAGGTTAAAGAGAAGAACATGAAATAAGCTCGCAGGGAGAAAGATCAACGATAGTAGGACATACTCAATGGGATTTATTGGAACAAAGTTCCATCGCTTGGTTTTCCAAATAAGGTAAAATGATCATCAAGGCCTCTTTTCTATTGATGTCAAAGGGGGAGAATGATAAAACATTAGAGAAGCCTAGTATTATTGGGAAAGTGAGCAGACAACCTGAGAGAGTGAGAAGATAACAACTTGGGAGGACAATAACCTAACAAGGGGAGTGCTCGATGTTGAATTTTATACAAGATGCATAATAGAAACCAATATTTAGATACAATAATTACTACCTAATGATATTCAAACAATTTATAGCATGCCATTGATATCATTGAGTAATTATACATAAAAAAATCTCAACAGTAAATACAATGGAAACAATAAAGATAATAAATAGACAACCATAATAAAGACAATATTTTTACCCTGGGAAACCCAAACTTGGGAGAAAACCAAGCAAAATTTCGTAGGATAAATTATTATTCATAAAGTTTTACAAATCAATAATTTGTCTAGAAATTGATGCCAATATCCAAGTCAAAATACTAGGCAAATTTGGTTCAAACTCTAGCAATTCTAGGTTGTTCAAGCTGTTCAAAATAGTTAGAATTCAACCTTAGTCAAACTACCAAAAATATGTGGTCAAACCAACCTAGTCAAACTTGGACCTACAGTCAGCTCTGCAGTCAAATCCAACCTTGTAGCTCCTGCGGTCAAATACAGTTGACTGTGGTTAAATTCAGCCTTACAGATCTTGCGGTTGACTTCAGTCAAATTCAACACAAAATAAACTTTGTATATGTTAGTCAAACGTGATCACACTATCCTCTTGTAACTTGGTCAAACTCCAGTCAAATCAACCTCTTTTTGTCACATGTGTTGTTACTCTAGGAGAGAGAAGATGTGATGAATGAATTGAACAAAAATAAGTGTCATGTCATGTATATATATTGATTGAATGGGTGTGAATTTTGTCAAGGGACACACCCTTTCATGTTGTGGCTGACTTATCCTTGGACTGGGTAAACATCTACACAATTTTTTTCAAAAGTTTTCTAACAAAAAAAAAAATTATTTAATTTCTCTTAGGTTGACTTGGATATTTCCTTTAGCAAAGCGAGAATACCTCCCGATGCTACACAAAAATACGAAGACTTGATACAGGAATTTAAGCCCAAACAAGCTCAAGGCCATCAATGATCAATGATGTGTAGTTTTTTTTCCATCAGTGTCAAAGGGGGGGATTGTTGAGGGTGTTGGCAGATTGGTGAGTATATGTTGTCATTGATGTCAAGTTTAGGGGGATTTTGTTGAGTGTAATTTATCTATCTTTATGTCATGGTAGAATATCTTTAGAGGTAATGCTTCTTTAGATCCTTATTTCAAATTAGAATGAAAATTATATAATTCTCTAACCTGCTCAAAGATATTTCCAATGATATGTGGCATTTTGTCTGAGTCCCATGGACTGAGGATAAATTTGGGTTTGGAGTGATGTAGTACAAGCAAGGCTCCAACTTGGTCACAGTTTTAGAAAACTATATATGTGGATGAGGTGGACCCCAGATACAGTTGGCAGGTGGATGAGGCTCAGGTGATGATGTGGTGCAATATGGTAAGGACATGTGGTAGCCACGGTTATTGGATCGAGAAAGACAAGTAAGTATTAATATCTTGCACCATCGAATCATGCTTCTTAGGCATATCTACGATAGGAGGGGGCCTAAGCTAATTTTAAATTTAATAGGGAGTTACTCCCCATGGTCGAAACCATCATGGTTTACAGTCGATTGCGTGGCATCCTATGATTGGTTGTGGGACCCATCCTTGTTCCTACCAAAACCAAGAAGCCCCCTTGCAATACTAGCAGTTTCCTAGATGAACATTGCAAGTGGACCCCAGGTGTCATGGATAAAAGGTGGTGATGACGACATGGCACACAAGTGGAAGTGTTGATGGTTTAGTTGAAGAAGTTAATGTGGGAGCATTAGGGTAGTGGCATGTGGCATGTGAATTCAACATTTTTTTTAAGATAAGTGGACGTTTGGCAAGTGACATGTGGCAGACACATGTCAACGGGAAGAAATGTGGTGAGTTCTTAT
This sequence comes from Pinus albicaulis, assembly GCA_034641835.2. Taxonomy (NCBI): domain Eukaryota; kingdom Viridiplantae; phylum Streptophyta; class Pinopsida; order Pinales; family Pinaceae; genus Pinus; species Pinus albicaulis. The sequence continues at coordinate 129,180,412 of CM076574.1, read as the reverse complement.
TGGCTAAAATAAATTATGTGTATGCATGATGTGGAAAATGAGATGGGATGTAGTTTCCTCACCAGAGCACCTGATTTGAATAAGTTGTAAGCACTAGCAAATGCATCTAACAAGCGATGATTGACAGATGGGAAATTTTCTACTGCAAGTAATGGTAGAAAGTTTTCACATCAAGTAACATATCCCATATCATACCACCATGTTTGAAGGTGCGGTAAACATTAGTGAATGTACTCAATGGGCAGTGAGTGGTAAATGAAGAAATCACCATCAAGTGTAGCATGCAAAAAGGGTAATGTCAAGTGACGTATTCGTTTATTGAACTACCCAATATGAGATTTTTGCAAACAACAGTGAACTTGGCCAATGAGCGGTATGTGACAGATAGGAAACAGTCTACAACAATTAAAGGGAAATGATCAACAACAAGTGACATGTATATTTTTCGACTCACCTAGTGTGAGGGTGGTGTAAACAACTGTGGACTTGGTCGACGAGCAATAATAAATCAAATGAATAAAGCATTGTTTAATCCCATGGTCACTACTGAGATCACATAGGGCCAAACATTAGGTAATAAAATTTGTCATGGCTAGAGTTTTGGGCGCCAAAGTTATTAATGAATTATATTGAAACTAGTTGAGTGTAAGAGCTCTATGTATATAAATGGAAACAAAATGGCATGAGACCAAACTGTTCACATGCAAACTAATGATGGAACTATTGTGAACGAGTAAAACAACTAAGACAAGGTTCAGGTCAACTCACGATGCCATGGATAAAATCCATGGATCAATACCCATGGTAATAAATGTAGTAAACTATAAATGCAAATCGATGAGTAGGAGCTTGGTGCACATGAAAAGGCACAACCGCTTGATTCAAGAAAAGTCGAGAGCAACACTGTGAAGCAATGACAGAGATGTTTAGTGCCAATTGGTACTAATCTAAGTGCCAAATTTTAAATTAGAACCATGCAAATGTTGAGAGATCAGATTGGTTGAAAACTAAAGCAATTATGCAAACAAATAATGCACATATGAATCGTTGTGAAATAAATTGAAAAGTTTAAAGTTGAAAAAGGAATCAAATTTGAGATTAAATATTGTTGTAAGAATGATGTTTAATTGTGGTGCCACAAATATGAGTTTGAAATTTAGATGAAAGAGGGACTTGAATGGCTACATCAATTTTTTGCTTGCATATCAGGGGATTGGAGTCTCCTTCAGGTTCAATATCATGGGGTTGATACCTCCAGCAAGTTGGTGCTTACAAACAAGTGGGAGTTGGTGCTTCCAACAAGTGGGTGCTTGCAAATAAAAAAGGGGGTTGGTCTCATGGTGTTACTATCTCTTTTTAGAATTGGTCTGTTATGATCTCATCTAAGAGGAATTCGAAATCATCCAAATTGTGGTTGCATGTTGGGCCTTTGGTGCTCACACCCTACATCTCTTATGTAATCCCTCTAAATCATTGGTTTTCCACTGTTGGTTTTTCTATTTCAATTTGACCTATTATAGTTCCAGGTATGGTAATTGTAACCCCCTATTTTCGAGGATGTGTATTGGGAATATTTATATTTCTTCACCACTCTATTTTCCCTATGTTTTGTCTTCAAAGCTCCTCCCCTGTTTTTGGGCTATGACATTTTTTTTATCTAAGTTTCTCTATCTGATATCTCAGGGTTGATTTTATTGGCCTCCTTGGTGGGTGTTGAGCTATGGAGTCCCCTCTGCATGCTTTATGGAAGCATCAATTCATGGTTGTTGTTTCTATGACTTAGACTCTGAGTTGTGATATCACGGAAATTAGAGTCCCATCTTGCATGTTGGTTGAATTATCTATTTCTTCTCTTACTATTGGGAGTGTGGCACACAAGGATATTTGGAAAACTCCTCCCTTAGAGTGGGAAAATGTTACGAAGTAAATACAACAATATTTACACCTTCGTATTCAAATCATTGCTACGGAATTGGTGGTTGAGGAGATAGTCAAATTTCAAAGTGCTAAAAATGAAATTGTGGCCTTTTATTAGCAACTAAATGAACTCTAAATTTTTGTCATTCAACTTGAACAGGGATGGTCATGGGCCAGTAAATTCAACAACTCAAGGCATTGGAAGCCTATCAGATTAAAATGTGCCCTCTGAAGACGAGTATGCTCAGGGAAATGAGATTTACCCCCCCCCCCCCACCCCGCCTTTCCAATCTAGTATATATGTTGTTCAATGTATCAAATTTTAGTAGTTTTTAGAGGCATTATGTTTCTAGGCCAATTAGTTTTTTTCTAGATGTAGTCAAAGAATTATGGTTTTTGTACTCAGATAGGCCTAGATATTTTTCCAAACTCAACCGTGAAAGATTCCATTTTTGTATTCTTTGATGTAAGGTCTTGTCCCCAAGTATATATTTTTACAATAAATATTCAGAGCTCTTGTTAAAACAAAATAAAACTTTTAGTTTTAATATAAGTTTAAAAAAATTCTAGTAAAGAGTAAGCATATTTGAAAAAAGATCAATAAACATAAAAATGTTAAGGCTTTTTTATGTCATATTGTCTTTTCGTGTAAATTTGGAGGATATTTGAGTGAATCTTTAAAGATCCCCTAAGGTTTTCATTTATTTCATCTAGTTCTGATTTATTTTTCAATATTAATTTAAGTGATACATACATCCAATAGCAATAACAACATTTATTAGAATCATAATTAAAGTTTTTCTCTTAGTTTTTCAAACAAGAACAAATAGTAATCAAGGTATGTCTTAATAATTCATGTACGATGATGCATTTGAATCACAATCAAAGCTCCCTTATTAGTTTTTCAAATAAGATATATAAGTAATGACCATGGTGTTCCAATGAATTATTTCCTCTATTAATATTTGATCTCCTAAAACTTGCATTAAACCAAAAAGTATTACGTAGAATACATTCATCGTACAAGACACAACTTGAATGTGATTTTTCACCTATAAGGAGAACAAAATGAAATATTGTTAAAATTAGAGCTAAAATTCATTGCAAAATTTTTTTTTTTAATATTCAGTTACAATATCTAGATAAATATACGCTTTTCATGACAATTTGCTTTATCTTGTGTTGTTGAGATAAATGTTTTTATCCTCCCCATCTGAGTTTAATTCTCGCAAGTGACATGCCTTTATATTCATTTTATGGAATAGAAAGATATTTATCATGGAATATATACACATGTGTGTGTGGATACACACACACCTCTCATAACAAAATAATGTTCATCATTGCTATAGAATATGCCATAATGTCTTTGACTTAAATAAAAATAATAGTGTTAAATTGTTCTTATCTCCAATTTTTATGATTTTATCACTACTACACGATTTACATTGCACCTTTTACTCGTATGGTGTCTACTATGAAATAAAATGTGATTGACATGACATTCACATTTGAAATAGATCTCACTCAAATAAGAAAAAATGCATCATTTGAAATTTATAAGGCTTCTACTTCCTCTTGAAAACCAAAAAATAAATAAATCACACAATCAACTTATAACTAGATATTCATTTTCCTATCAACCATTATTCTTTGTGTTAGGTACTCATTGAAGATCATAACCATGAACTTGTATCTTAAAACACTCACTTCAAAACAAATCATCCCCTTGCATGCAAGAGCTCCAGTCTCCTTCTTAAGTGTTATAGTGCTTCAAACAATTACATTGACCATACCTCCTAGAATCACTTTTAATTAATACACTTGGTCCACTATATAGAAATTTAAACAAAAATTTGAACTCGTTTCCTTTTTCCATATTAGGAGTCATTTTCCTCCTATTACTATCAACCATACCTCCTAGAATCACCTTTAATCAACGCACTTGATCCACTTTATATAATTGGAAACGAAAATTGTAACCACATCTCCTTTTTCCATCTTAAGACTCCCTTTCCTCATATTACTACAATTTTCTTGTGGTCATTAAAATATTAGCATTTTAAAGCATATATTTAACTATAAACATAGGTCACAAATAATTTACCTACACAAATCCATCCAATGAACAATAATATTAAACATGTGATTTAAGGCAACCTTAGTGGGCTTAATGGTTAAGAACTTGTGATTTCTCTTGGAGGTCACAGGTTGAAAATTGGCGGGGGGTAGGGTTGTCTATGGCCCGTCATGACCAAGCTAGAGGGATAGACGTCCCGTTGGAGTTTGGGATCTAACCATGGTCTCTAGATGTCTCGGTGGCTTGCAGGATGTTGCATATACCCGAGGAGGTTGCTTAGTTCCTTGTCTAAAAAATATGAAACATGTTGCATTAACTTTTTGTCAAAGTAAATATAAATAAATGATTAAATGATCAAGATGAACAACTTTGAATCATGTTTATTTGGGACTTGAGCAACAACCTAACCTATGATGAGAAATCCAAGATGGTTTATCCAATAAACAACATCACAACAAACATCACCTTTATCCACTATTTAAGAAAACACAAACATGCAACAGAGTTTATAAGGCTTTAACCTTACATAATTGCTAGAGCAATAAGTGCTGATGATATCCACCATCAAAAGAGGTGTCCATACTAAAAAACATTAAATTTTACATTATTATAATGTTTTTTTTCATGAAACACTAATTACAATATTATTAATGACAATTATTCACCCTTTATTTTATATAAATAATATATTTATGTAATAAAATCTTATTTTTAAAGATTATAATTACACACAACTCAATATGGGGAAGATGTTGTAGTGCCTGAAAATGAGTGTAAATATTTTAATTTCAACCATATAAATGAGTGTAAACATTTAAATAATGACTCAATAAAAATTCCTTTTAAAATTTATTGCACTGAGAGGGATAGATCTCAAGCGTAAATATTTAATATTTAACACATTTAACATTTAATTAAAATTTAATCTAATGTCGGCCCAAATTAATTAATATAATGTGGGCCCTAATTATAAATTCATCTAATTATTATGTATAAACATGATATAAATTTAACACGGAAAGCAAAGTGTAATTGGTTTCATCTCACATGTAAAGTGGAATTCTATTTGTGAGAAAGGATTTATGTGTATTATTAACTTATAAATAGGCTTTTTTACAATACAGCTTAAGTGGGCCTAATGGTTAAGAGCATGGGCAGAAGAGAAAGATAGAGAAAGGGAGGGAGAGATGGAGAGGAGGGAAGAAAATCATAATACCATGGGCCATCTAGGCTTTTGACCATTATGTTATGGATCTAGGATTTTAATTATTTTGTTACAATACCATGGGCCAATACCATGGCTTATCAATACCATATGCCCAAAAAAATTATTTCAAAATCAAAATATTTACAAATACTTTATTTTAATTTAATTTTATAAAAAATTTTAATTAAATATAAAAAGAAAAAAGATTATATTTTCTTTTGAGGTATATATAAACCCTCTATCCTCACGACTAATCAAAATATTCCCATAGAGATTAAATTAAGGTTTTAATAAATTAAAAATGAGAATAATTTTATAAAAAAGAGAGAGAGGATGGGGGAGAGAAGAGGAGAGAGGGAGGGAGGGAGATGTATTTGGAGGGGGGAAGAGAGGTATGAAAGAACAAATACATTGATATATAGAGGTGGAGAGAGAGGGAGTGACAAGAGAGAGATGAAGATGGAATGAGGGAGAGAGGAGATGAGGGAAAAGAGAGAAAATGAGAGGATAGAGATAGGGAAAGAAGGGGAAGAGAGAGTCAGGGAGACATATATATGGAGGGGGGAGAGAGTGGGAGAGCGAGAAGGAGAGAGGGAGGGAGATAGTGACAGAGTTGGAGGGTGGAGATACAAAGAGTGCGTAATGGGGGGAGAGACAGAGGGAGGTGGGAGATAAATGGAGAGAGAGGAAGGAAGAGAGAGAGGACTTGAAAGAGATAGGAGAGAGAGGGGGGGAAAGAGAGATGGGGTTGGAAGGGGAAGAAATACATAGAGAGAGAAAGGTGGAGAGGGAGAGGGAGTGACAAGGGATATATGGAGAGATAGTGAGGGATAGTGAGCGATAAAGGAGAGAGAGAGAGAGAGAGAGAGAGAGAGAGATAAGGAGGAGAGAGAGAGAGGAAGAGGAAGAGGAAGAGGGAGGGAGGGAGAGAGAGAGAGATATGGAGAGAGAGTGTGTATGTGTTGGGGATGAAAAGGAGATACAAGGGGAGATAGAGATATAAATGGAGGGGGGAGATATAGTAGAAAAGAGAGGCAAAGAGAGGGATGGAGGAAAACAGATATATATGGAGAGAGAGAGGGGGAGAGGAATAGGGAGGGAGAGAGAGAGAGGAAGAGGAATAGGGACAAAGGGATAGAGAGATAGATAGATAGATATTGATAGAGAGAGTGTATTTTTGGGGGCTAAGGTAGAGAGACAGTGGGAGATAGAGATATAGATGGAGGGGGAAGGGAGAGAGAGAGAGTATGTTTTTGGTCTGATATAGAGAGATAAAGAAGGAGAGATAGAGGGAGATAGAGATGTAGATGGAGGGGGTGAGAGGGAAGAATATAGAGAAAAATAGAGGGAGGAAGGAAGATCTATAGATATGGAGAGAGAGAGTGTGTGTGTGTGTGTGTGTGTGACATGTGTTTAGGGGGATGAGATAGAGAGACAAAGAAGGAGAGATGGAGGGAGGTATAGATATAGATGACAAGGGAAGAGAGGGAAGAAGAGAAAGCTACAAAAAGAGAGGGAGTGGCGTAGAGAGATAGATGGGGAGAGAGGGAGGAGCAGAGAGAGAAGGAGAGAGGGAGGTAGATAGACACAAAATGGAAGGTGGAGAGAGGGGGAAGAAGAAAAAGACACACATAGACACACACAAACATCGAAGTTAGATCTAGAAAGTCAGGAATATTTTGGCTTTTCACTAAAATAGATGTATTGATTTTAGTGTAGTTGTTCATTTCAAATCCTATCTGATCGCTTGCACTAGATGCATTTATTTCAATGTAGATGTCGGTTTCTAATCTTGTTTAATACTTTACACTAGATGCATTGATTTCAGTGTAGATGTTGATTTCTACTCCTATTTGATTTCTTGCATTAGATGCATTGGTTTTAGTGTAGATATTTATTTCTAATCAAATTTGATCGCTTGCACTAGATGCATTGATTTCAGTGTAGATGTCGATATATAATCCTATTCAATACCTTACACTAGAAGCATTTATTTCAATGTATATGTCGATTTCATATACTATGAATACCTTACACTGTATGCATTGATTTCAGTGTAGATGTTCATTTATACTCATATTTGATTGCTTGCACTGGATGCATTGGTTTCCGTGTAGATATTGATTTCTAATCCTATTTGATTGTTTGCACTAAATGCATTAATTTCAATTTAGATGTTGATTTATGATTTGATGCAACTATATGTATGATGTACATTAATTTCAAAGTAATTAGATTAATAATGTGCATTGATTTTAGTGTTAGCACATATCTTCCCCCTCCATCTATATCTTTATCTCCCATTGTCTCTGCTTCTTTATCTCTCTATCTCACCCCCTAGACATATCCACTCTCTCTCTGTATCTATCTCTCTCTCTCTCTCTAAATCACTCCCTTTTACCCTCCCTCTCTCTCTTCCCCTTCTCTCTCTCTAACACTTCTCTCTACATATATATATCTCTTCCTCCCTCGTTGTCTTTGCCTCTCTCTTCTTCCCTCTCTCCCCCCCCTTCATTTATATCTTTGTCTACCCTTGTGATCCAAACTTATGCAGGAACACAATAAAACATAGAAATGCACATAAAGGAAGATATGCAGTAGAAATAAAACTTTATTTCATTAATATCAAATAACTGAAATATGCTTACACATAGAATGGAAATAAACTAGCTAGGGTGTTGGTTTCTTATCTCTAAGAAGGGATGTGGCGGCTACAAGCCTCTATTTTGTGTTACAATGAGGCTCAGGGGCCTTTTTATTATTTCACAACATAGGAAAACCCTAAACAACCAAAACCCTAACCCCGAGAGATGAAACGCCAAGAGTTTGTGGGCCCCGTTGAGGTTAGTTGGGCAGCCAACTTCCCGGTGTTGTAACTTGGTCATATTATCTCTATTTGGCGTGTACGATATATCATCGGAAATATCTCTCCGAATACTACAAATTTTTTCGTAATCACCTTCCTTCAGCTATGGGACTACAGCAGACCATAAAAAAACGTCGTTTAGGGGGTCAAAACTGCTCCGAAAGTTCATGACCCAAAAAACTGCTAAAAATAGTAAATGCTGCTATAAAAAAAAGGAAACTGATGAAACTGACTAAAGGTATAAGTGGAATAGGTGAGTAGCCACCAATATCCCACTTGATCATTCCCCCCCCCCTTAGGAATCAATGGTCCCCATTTCTTACAAAGCCTCCATGAGGTGAGGAAATTTCTGTTGAATCAGGTCCCTAGTGAACCACTTACCCTGGTGAACGAGTTGGTCTGGTTTGACAACTTGATATAGTTGGATCCTCTACTAGTGGGTGTTCTTTATCTATGTGTCCATGATCTGATCACTTGTGACTTGTTCCATGTAGTATGGGTTTAACTTTTTTGGTGTGAGTTGTTCTGCCATGTCGGATGTGTCTAGTAAAGGTGGAAAGTAGGGTCGAAGGTGGTCCACATTTGAACACTGGGTGCAGACCAAGGATTGGTGGAATACTGAGCTTGAAGGCATTGTCCCCTATAGCCTTGGTGATGGTGTATGGCCCATATTGGAGCAGGTGAAGCTTTCGGTGGGGTCCAGCGAGGTGCTCCTTCTGCAAATGTAGCCACACTTTCTCACCCACCTAGAAGTTGTGTGGCACTCGATGTTGATCATGTCGTTGCTTGTACTTAGCATTAGTTTTTTCCAATATGTCATGAACCTATTGGCGGATGTGTTGAATGCACTGAATGAATTTTTTTCCTTTTCAGCTTCATATTGTACATGAGTCGAATCTGCCTGAGTAGTCGCAAATGACATGGCTACGTCAATGGGACATATTTGTTGGAATACCAAGACCACTTGAAATGGGTTGTGATCAGTTGAGTTGTGGAGAGCCTGGTTATAGTTGTGTTGTACATAAGGGAGGCTCTCATCCCATTTGCATGGATTCTTTGAGTCATACATGCGCATAGTATGTATGATCATCCTATTGACGACCTCTGTTTGGCCATTAGTTTGGGGATGGAAAGTTGTGGAATTGGTGAGCATGATGTCCAGCATCGACCAGAGGCTGGACCAAAATGTACTGAGGAACCTGTTATCTTGATCTAAGATAATAGATTGTGAGATCCCAAAGTGTATCCACACTCATTCAAACAAGAGTTTAGTAGTGGCTTCCACTGTGATATTCTTCTTGCAGTCCGTCATAATGGCCATCTTCAAGAATCTTTCGACAACAACGAAAACATAGTCGTTTCCATTCTTAGTAGAAGGAAGGCCCGACATGTAATCCATGGAGATGGATTACCAATATTTACTAAGGGTAGGTAGCGGATTATAGAGGCCTTTCTTCTTGATGGTCGGTTTGGAAATGGCGCAGGCAATGCACTATCTGATGTACTTCTCGACATCATGTCGAAGGTTTGGCTAATAGAAATAATTCTGTAGTACTGCCACTATTTTCTCGACCCCGAAATGCACAGTGACCTGACTGTAGTGTGCTTCCAAAATCATCTTGACACGCTCACTTGAAGAACACAAAGGTGTCCCAGGAGACAAATTAGTGCATTCTAGAGCTGAAAATTTGGAACTTGATTACCCTCCAAGAGCGTCTTATATGTGTGGCTGAATTCGGGATCACTTTTGTAGAGAAGTGGCCAATCAGAAGTCTTGTGCCCACAAGATTTGAGCACAGTTTTTAGCACCACGATTGGTGGTCAGCTGAGACAGTCTGTGATATTATTGGTTTTTCCCTTATTGTACTTGATGTTCAAATGAAACTGTTGCAGATATGTGCACCACTTCTGATGGTGATCATTTTGTAACTTCCCTTGTGTCTGTATGAACTAAAGGGGTTGGTGGTCTGCGTGGATGACAGTTTCCTTCCCCAAAATGTAATGCTTCCATTGTTGGCAATCCTGCACAATAGAATACATCTCTTTGTCATAAGTGGGATACTTCCGGACTTTGTTGGACGATGCCTCACTGTGATATGCCACCAGATGCCTCTCTTGAGTAAGAACTACCCCAATAGCATAGTCAAAGGCATTTGTCTCGATCTCAAATGGTTATTGCAAGTATGGTAATGTGAGCACCGGGGTAGAGAAAAGGTGATGTTTCAACTCTACGAACACCTTCTGTTGAGATTCAGACCAAAATAAATTTCCTTTCACTCCTCCCTTGGTGACTTGACTTAAGGGCCAAGTGATATGAGAGAATCCCAACACGAACATGCAATATAAATTGGCAAGACCCAAAAAGCTGCGGAGCTCTGTTAGAGTGGTTGGGGTTAGCCAATCCTGAATGACTTAGATCTTGGCTAGATTGTAATATTCCCAATTAGGAAAAACAGGAAAAACTAGAAAATGCAGTAAAATATCAATACATCAAAACATGAGTAGATCATAATGTCATTTTATTAGATATGATAGTAGAAAATGACTACAAGATATTGAGGAAAAGACACTCAAGCTAGGAAAAACAAGCCTCAAATGACCCTATACATCAGTACATGAAGAATTGATGCTATACAAACTACTGGGAGGCCATGATTGCACAATCCTGCTGGAAAATAGGAATGCATATATCTTCTGATAGAGTGCTCAGAAAATGCCAGGATCAGAGATCTGGGCTTTCTAGCACAATCCCAAGATAACCTAGAAAGGATTTCTTGAAATACACACAAGATGGAAAATGCAGCCCTAGGGCTGAATTATGCTTTGCACTTGTGTAACTACTGGGAGGTGGCTGATTTTATGTGAAATTAGCTGGTACTCCTCCTCGTTGACTTTCTGGATAAAGGGTTGCTTCCCTCACTGAAAACAAGCTCAAAAACTTGGGTTATCAACCCTCCACTGAAACTACCCTCCTGGATTGTGCAATTCCTTAAGGAGACTACGTTGCTGAAGGTGGCTAAAGATTGGCCTGATGCTGGATGATGGAATGAAGCTTAAAGGAACCGCCCCTAAGTAGGCACTCGAAGTCCCCCAAGGATGAGGGTGGGATTTCTTCCCGGAAACACCCTTGTGATAAACAACACAGCAAACTTCGTTAAATAGCTAAAGTATGCAGAAAGTCATAAAAGACCAAACATAAACAATATTTAGAATGCCCTCCATGGTTTTCATCCCCTTCCTTATATGCTTTGTGAGCCTCCTCCCCCTTGTTCCCACTCATTAAAGGTGCTACTCTCATGGAGACTCCCTCCCATTATGACTGCGTTGCCCTCCAATATCTCTCCACTACCTCCATGAATACGTTGTTGATTTGGTCAATATTGACCCCATCCACATTCATTGACCCCAATTCAGACTAAGGAGTGCTTGATTCAACTAGATACATTGGTCCACTCTCACACTAGAAGTGGTTTTATTCCTACTAAAGAGATTTATGGGTCCCTCTACCCTCTTATTCATCTATCTTAGTGACAAAAACAAAATTTAATATTCTAACTAGCTAAAATATAATTAGGAATATTACATGGATCCACATGCACACCCTGCTCATCAATAATGTATCCTACATACTGAACCTGGGTCATGCCAAAAGTGTACTTCTCCAAATTGGCACACAACTTGTGTTGTCGCGGTGTTTGGATGACCTATCAGATATGGTGGAGGTGCTCTTCCAAAGTCTAGCTAAATATCAGGATGTCATCCAAGTACACTACTACTAATGAGTTGGTGAATGGTTGCAATATGTTTTCCATCAGCCTCATGAATGTTGCGGGAGCATTCTTCAACCTGAAAGGCATGATCAGTCATTCGAAAAGGCCCTCCTTGGCTTTGAAGGCAGTCTTCCACACATCGGAGGGTTCGATTGGTACCTGGTGATACCCGGACTTCAATTTGATCTTACTGAAATATTTTCCCCCCTTGATTTGGTCAAGAAGTTCATTAATCTGTGGGATCGGGTACCTATTCTGGACAGTGATCTTGTTCAGTGCCCGATAGTCAATACAAAGTCTCCAAGCCCCATCCTCCTTATGCACCAACACGATCGGGCTCCCACAGGGTGATGAACTCGGCCATATGTGAACTACCTGCATGAGCTCCTAAATCTGCCTCTTGATTTCGTCATTCTCAAGAATAAAGCATCAATGGATTGGTCCATTGGGTAGCAGTGCACCTGGGGTCAGATCGATGGGGCGCTTCACCTAACAGTGCAGAGGCACCCCTGCGAGTGAGGTGAATATGTCCTTATACTCCTCCATGACCTTGTCCATATGTTCATGTCATTCAGGGGGGCCCTATCTACAGGTCTTGGCCATAATTTTCTTCTTTCCCTGAGGGCGGATCATTAAGAAAACAAATTTCCAAGTTTTGGACATGAGCTTACTGCATTGTTTTACAGTAACCAAAGAGATGGTGGTAGGTGGTGCTACCTCTGGTATCCTGTACAACTTATTGCCCAATGTAGTAATAGCGGACTGGAATCATACATAGCATGTCGCTTCTACAAGTATGGTTGACCTAATAATACATCACAAACATCAAGAGGAGAAATGTCACATAATACCTCAACCGTGAAGGGCTTAATGTTGTAGGGAAAGTGGCATTGCTAGCTGACGTGAAGATTTCGTCCTTTGTGAATCCACCCGATGGTGTATGGTTGTGGGTGTGATGTGGTCGGTAATCCCAACCACTTCATGACCTCTACTAAAATGAGTTTATTTTTGCTCCCACTGTTGACAATGAACTACAACGGGGAACCCTTTACCCACATATTTCAATGGAAGAGGTGCTCCCCCTCCTTTGGATCTTTCGGTTCCTCCTTCTGGATCTTTGTGGGGGAAAGGGTGGCATTGGGATCCGCATTGATAATCTACTTCCCTTTTTCATTCCCCTTGTCGAGTTATGATTCAGAGTCATAGGATGCATCTGATTAAGAAGCCTTATGCTCGACCACCAGTGACTGCTTGGCCCGACACTCACTTGTGTTGTGATTAGAGCTCTTATGGAACTCACACCAGTTTCTCGTGTCCTTTGGCTTCGTGGTGTTTTTATTTGCTTGCAGCTTTGGTGGGTTATCCTAGGTCGCCCCGCCTTGGCTTTGTCCTTTGTTCTGCAATTTGGGGGCACCTTTCCCTTGCTTCTGATTTGCAGATCCAAAGTTTCGCTTCTTCTGTTTGAATTTCTGCTCAATCTTGGTAGCACACCAATATGATGCACCAAGCGAGGATATTTGAATAACTCCATTTCCTCCTGAATGTATCTGTGCAGACAACTATCGTACTTCAGCACCAAATGCTTCTACCCAAAGTTGTGCGCAGATTATGGAATAGATTTGTCAGCTCATGCACATATTGATCCCTTTGTTGCCACAACATAGTCCATTGTGTGTACTTGTCCTCATAGCTCCCCACGGGATACTATTATTCCTTGATGGCATCTCAGAAATAATCCCAAGTGGGTGTGGCTGAAAACAAAGAGAGTTCGCTCTCTTCCTTTTTCTCACAGTAGGTTTCCCACCAGTCCTTGACATGGGGGGTGGCTTTGAGGAGTGAAAAAGTGATATTTTCTCGGTTGGAAAAGTCATGAACTGATAAATATCCTTCTAATAGATCCAACCATCTATGTACGACATTTGCATCTATTTGGCCCTAAAATATGGGAATGTCAAAGTTTACTTGTACCTTAAAAGGATTTTCCCCTCCAGAGTGGCTATAGGATGCAGATGCACCCCCAGTGGGCAGTCGTTGAAGGATCTGGGAAATCTTATCCATCATCGCGCTCCTTTGTTTCTCGAGGGCCTCCTTGACCAATATTTTTATAGCATCTCTTTCTCCCTCATCTTTCTTTTTTATCCCCAAGGGAGGTCGTCGGGGTTTGTCAGGCTGATCTTACAAAGGTTCAACCAGATTGAGCCCTAACTCCTTATACCCTGGCCTTTTTGGGGACATGAAAAGAAGGATAGAGAAAGAGAAGAACGCTCTGATACCACTAATTGACTTATAAAGGAACATAATAAAACACATAAATACACATAAACGTAGAGATGCAGCAGAAATAAAACTTCATTTCAGTAATACCAAATAATTGAAATATGCTTATAGTCAGAATGGAAATAAACTAGCGATGGAGTTGGTAGCTTATCTTTGAGAAGAGATGTGGCGGCTACAGGCCTATAAATTGTTTTACAATGAGGCTCAAGGGCCTTTTTATTATTTAAAAACATAGGAAAACCCTAAAAAACCAAAACCCTAACCCCAAGAGATGAAACGCCAAGAGTTTGTGGGCCCCATTGCAGTTAGTTGGGAAGCCAACTTCCTGGGATCATAAATTGGTCATATTATCTTCATTTGGCGCGTACGATATATCATCAGAAATATCTCTATTATTACTATAGGTTTTGGCAAAGTCCCTTTCCTTCAGCTATGGGACTACAACAGATCTAAAAAAAACTTTGTTTAGGGGGTCAAAACTTCTCCAGAAGTTCAGGACCCGAGAAAAACTGCTAAAAATAGTAAATGTTTCTATAAAAAAAGGAAACTGAGGAAACTGACTAGACATATAGGTGTAATAGGTGGGTGGCCATTCCTCCCCCCTTAGAAAGCAATGTTCCCCATTGCGTGCAAAGCCTCCTTGAGGTGAGGAAATTTCTATTGAACCTGGTCCCTGGTGAACCACTTGCCCTGGTGAAGGAGTTGGCCTACTTTGACAACTTGATATAGCTAGATCCTGTGTTGGTGGGTGTTCTTGATCTGTGTGTCCATGATCCGATCAGTTGTGGCTTGTTCCATGCAGTCTGGGTTTAACTTTTTTGGTTTGAGTTGTTTTTCCGTGTCGGATATCTCCGGTAGAGGTGGAAATTAGGGCCGAAGATGGTCCACATTGAACATTGGGTATAGACCAAGGAATGGTGGAATACTGAGCTCGAAGGCATTGTCCCCTATAGCCTTGGTTGATGGTGTATGGCCCATATCGGAGAGGGTGAAGCTTGCGGTGGGGTCCATCGAGGCGCTCCTTCTGCAAATGTAACCACACTTTGTCACCCACCATGAAGTTGTGTCAATGTTGATCATGTCATTTCTTATACTTAGCATTTTCTTTGTAAAATATTTCATGAACCTATTGGCGTATGTGTTGAATGCACTCAATGAAGTTGGTCACCTTGTCAGCTTTAGACTGTACATGAGCTGAATCTGCCTGAGTAGCCACAAATGGCATGGATACGTCAATGGGACATAGTGGTTGTAATACCAAGCCCACCTGAAAGGGGTTACGGTCAGTTGAGTTGTGTAAAGCTTGGTTATAGCTGTGTTGGACATAGGAGACGCTCTCATCCCTTTTTGTGGGGATGCTTTGATTTGTACATGTGCAGAATGTGTACGATCATCTTGTTGACGACCTTTTTCTGCCCATCAATTTGGGGAGGGAAAGTTGTGGACTTGGTGAGCTTGGTGTCCAACATCGACCAGAGGCTGGACCAAAATGTACTTAGGAACATGTTGTCCTGGTCTGAGATGATAAATTGTGGGATCCCAAAGTGTACCCACACTCGTTCAAAGAATAGCTTAGCAGTGGATTATGTTGTGATATTCTTCTTACAGACCGCCATAATGGACATCTTCTATAATCTGTCGAAGGAAGCACCAACATGTAATCCATGGATATGGATTCCCAAGGTTGAGTAGGTGTAGGCAGAAAGGAAGAGAGGCCTTGCTTCTTGATGGTCGGTTTGGTGATGGCATAAGAAGTGCAGGGTCTAATGTACTTTCTGACATCATGTCGAAGGTTCAGCCAATAGAAATACTTTTGCAGTACTGCCACTATTTTCTAGACCCCGAAATGCCCAGCGACCCAACTGTAGTGCGCTTCCCAAATCATCTTGGCATGCTCGCTTGAAGGAACACAAAGGTTTCCCAATCGACATAGCAGTGCATACTAAAGGTGAAATTTTGGAACTTGCTTACCCTCCAAGAGCTTATTATCTATGTGGTTGAATTATGGATCGCTTTTGTAGAGAAGCAGCCAATCAGAAGTCTCATTCCCACAAGATTTGAGCACGGTGGTTAGCGCCACGATCAGTGGTCGGCTGAGACAGTCTGCAACATTATTGGTGTTTCCCTTCTTGTACTTGATGTTCAAATGAAACTGTTGCAGATATGTGGACCACCTCTGATGGTGATCATTCTGCAACTTCCCTTGTGTAGGTATGAACTAAAGGGATCGGCGGTCTATGTGGATGACAGTTTCCTTCCCCAAAATGTAATGCTTCCATTGTCAGCAGGCCTGCACAATGGAATACATTTATTTATCATAAGTGGATACTTTTGGACTCTGTCAGACATTGTCTCATTATGATATGCCACTGGATGCCCCTGTTGAGTAAGAACTGCCCTAATAGCATAGTTAGAGGCATTTGTCTTGATCTCAAATAGTTGTTACAAGTATGGTAATGTGAGCACTGGGGCAGAGTAAAGGTGATGTTTCAACTCTGAATGCCTTCTATTGAGATTCAGACCAAAATAATTTTTCTTTCGCTCCTCCCTTGGTGACTTGACTTAAGGGCCCAAGTGATATGAGATAATCCTAACACAAATCTGTGGTAGAAATTAGCAAGACCCAGAAAGATGTGGAGCTTTGTCAGAGTGGTTGGGGCTGGCCAATCCAAAATGACTTGGATCGCGATTAGATCCATATGAACTCCCCACTTATCAATAATGTATCCCAAATACTGAATCTGGGTCATGCCAAAATGTACTTCTCCAAATTGGCACACAAATTGTGTTGCTACAGTGTTTGGAGGACCTGTTGGATGTGGTGGAGGTGCTCTTCCCAAGTCTGGATGAAGATCAGGATGTCATCCAAGTACACTACTACAAATGAGTTGTTAAATGACTACAAGATGTCATCCATAAGCCTCATGAAGGTTGCAGGAGCATTCGTCAACCTGAAAGGCATGACGCGCCATTCGAAAAGGCCCTCCTTGGTTTTGAAGGAATTCTTCCACACATCGGAGGGTTCAATTGGTGCCTGGTGATACCCCGACTTCAAGTCGATCTTGCTGAAATATTTTGTCCTCGTTAGTTGGTCCAAAATATCATTAATATATGGGATCAGATACCTAATCTGAACATTGATCTTGTTCAGCGCCTAATATTCAATACAAATTATTCAAGTCCCATCCTTCTTCTACACCAACACAATCGGGCTCGCGTTGGGTGATGAACTCAGTCAGATTTGACCTTTTTTTAGAAGCTCCTAAATCTAACTCTTGATTTCATCATTCTCCATAACGGAGTTCCGGTAGATTGGTCAATTAGACAGCAGCGCAACTGGGGTTAGATCAATGGGGTGCTTGACCTAACAGTGTAGAGGCACCCCTGCGGGTGAGGTGAAGATGTCCCCGTACTCCTCTAAGACCTTATCCATTTGTTGTTGTTGTGTGGAGGAGCCTTTTCTGGAGGTCGTTGCCACAGTCTTCTTCTTTCCCTAAGGGTGAATCTTTAGGAAAACAAATTTCCCGGTTTTGGAAATGAGCTTACTGAATTTTTTGCAGTAACCAAAGAGATGGTTGTAGGCGGTGCTACCTCTAGTATCCTGTATAACTTATTTCCCAAAGTAACAATAATAGCATGAGGCCTGGACTCATACACAACATGTCCCTTCCACAAGTATTGTTTGCCTAATGATACATCACAAACATCAAGAGGAGCAATGTGACATAATACCTCATCTGTAAAGGGCTTGACATTGTAGGGAAGGAGATCCTATCCTTGGTGAAGCCACCTGATGGTGTATGGT
This sequence comes from Pinus albicaulis, assembly GCA_034641835.2. Taxonomy (NCBI): domain Eukaryota; kingdom Viridiplantae; phylum Streptophyta; class Pinopsida; order Pinales; family Pinaceae; genus Pinus; species Pinus albicaulis. The sequence goes on along the minus strand of CM076574.1, from coordinate 129,162,490 downwards.
TGTGGGTGTGATGTGGTCAGCAAGCCTAACTTCTTCATGACCTCTACTGAAATGGGTCTCTTTTGGCTCTCTTTGTTGACAATGAACTACAGCAAAGAACCCTTTACCCACATCCAGGAATGGAAGAGGCACTCCCCCTCCTTTTGATCTTCTGGTTCCTCCTTCTAGATCTTCATGGTGGAAATGATGGTGTTGGACTCTGCATCGATAATATGCTTCCCTTTGTCATTCCCCTTGTTGGGTTCTGATTCAAATTCAAAGCATGCATTCGATTTAGAAGCCTTCAGCTCAGCCACCAATCACTGCCTGGCCCGACACTCACTTGTGTTTTGAGTGGAGCTCTTATGGAACTCACACCACTTTCCTGTGTCCTTCTTTGGCTTTGCGGTGTTGTTCTTTTCTTCCAAATTTGGTGGGTTATCCTGGGCCGCCCCACCTTACCTTTATCCTTTATTCTGCAGTTTGGGGGCACCTTTCCCTTGCCTCTGATTCGCAGATCCAAAGTCTCGCTTCTTCTGTTTGAATTTCCGCTCAATGTTGGCAGCATACCGTTATACTGCACCAAGTGAGGAGATGTCGGGAAAATCCATTTCCTCTTGAATGTATCTATGCAAACAACTGCGGTACTTCAATACCAAATATTTCTCTGAATCTTTGATACCCAACTTTGTGCGCAAGGTATGGAACAGACTCGTCAACTCATAAACATCTTGATCCCTTTGCTAGTGCAGCATAGTCCATTGTGTGTACTTGTCCTCATAGCTCCCCATGGGATAATATTGTTCGTTGATGGCGTCTCAAAAATAATCCCAATTGGGTGTGGCCAAAAATAGAGAGGGTTCCCTCTCGTCATTTTTCTCACAGTAGGTTTCCCATCAGTCCTTGACATGGGGCCGGCTTTGAGGAGTGCAAAATTAATATTTTCCCGGGTGGAAAATTCATTAACCGAGAAATATCCTTCTAATAGATTCAACCATCTATTTATGATGTCTGCATCTATTTGGCCCTCAAATATGGGAATGTCAAAGTTTACTTGTATCTTAAAATGAGTTGCGCCTCCAGAGTGGCTACTGGATCTAGATGTGCCACCTGTGGTCAATCGTTGAATGTTATGGGAAAATTAATCCATCATCACATTTCTTTGTTTCTCGAGGGCCTCCTCGAGCAATATTTTGATAGGATATCCTACTCCCTTGTATTTATTTTCTTCCCTTATGGGTGGTCATCGAGGTTTGCGAGGTTGATCTTGCAAAGGTTCAAACATATTGATCTTTAACTCCTTATACCCCGACCTCGTTGGGGACATGCAAAAAAAGACCGAGAAAGGGCAGAAGACTCTGATACCATTGATCTAGACTTATGCAGGAACACAATAAAATACATAAATGTGCATAAAAACAGAGATGAAGTGGAAATAAAACTTCATTTAATTAATATAAAATCATTGAAATATGCTTACAGACAGAATAGAAAAAAACAAGCTAGGGCGTTGGTAGTTTATCTCTAAGAAGGTATGTTGCAGTTATAGGCCTCTGAATTATGTTATAATGATGCTCAAGGGTATTTTTATTATTGAACATCATAGAAAACCCTAAAAAACCAAAACCCTAACCCCAAGAGATGAAACACCAAGATTTTGTTGGACCCGTTGGGGTTACTTGGGCAGTTAACTTCCTGGGCTCGTAACTTGGTCATATTATCTTCGTTTGGCATGTATGATATATCATCAGAAATATCTCTCTGAGTACTATAGTTTTTACCATAGTCCCCTACCTTCAACTATGGGATTGTAGTGGACCACAAAAAAAATGTCGTTTAGGGGGTCAAAACTACTATGAAAGTTCAGGACCCGAAAAATTGCTAAAAATAGTAAATGTTGCTATAAAAAAGGAAACTTATGAAACTGACTAGAGGTCTAGGTGGAATAGGTGGGTGGCCACCAATATCCCCCTGGATCACCTTGTCTCTCTTTATCACCCCCAAAAAATACACACACACTCTCTCTCAGTGTAAGCACATAAAAATTATTCATAATGTGCATTGAATTTTGTGTTACAATAATTCAGCTATAAATACAATACTTGAATTTTCATCTGAAATAAAATGTTCACTTACCCAAAATGTTTGCTTCATGAAACTGTAAACTATTTGTAATCAGCTACATTCTTATTATAGCCCTCTTTTATTTGGGGTTTAGCACTCCATAAGTAACGATGATTGACTTTGGAGAAAACTACTATTAATAGTGGAGAGAAACAGAGACAAGGTTTGAAGTTTTATTAGAGTAGCTCGAGTTAAATATTTGAATGGTCTATGATTTAAACTTCCCTTTTAATATGATCGATTTGAGAAAATAGAAACACATATTGATCGCAATTAAGATTGTTTGTTATTGACTATATTCTTATTATTCACGTTTTCTATCATTCAACATTGTTACATTCTCACTTTGTACTCAAAAAATTTATGTATTCATTTTTCATCATTCAAGTTACCAACAGTTTCTCTCATCTCAGCAAACTGAGGTAGCTAAGCAAATTTAAAATTAAATTGACCAAATTAATCTTAGACATATTTAGCATACTTAAAATGATCAAAATAATTAAATGCTCTACAAATTTTGTATGACCGCACACGACTGAAACCAATCTAGATCCATCTTAACCTCGGATATATCAAGCACCAAGAGGGATAAAATCTCTCGAGGTGCAAACCTTTCCTCAATTTTGCACTAAAAAAAGAGGTTTGCACCTCGAGAGATTTTATCCCTCTCAACGCTTGATAGATCTAGGATTAAGATGGATCTAGGCCAGTATAAGTCTATATTACGTTTGGAATTCCATATGAAAAATTTTATATCACATGGATTAACATAAACAAAAAAATATATAAATATGTAAATAAATATATTTAACTAGAATTAATTCCGCCTATGTAATTTAAACAAGTGTTTCCACAAAATAGGCAGGATTCCTATGAAATTATGTTTATTGGGAGTTATTACCCACCATTATTTATGCATTTCATAGCACAAAAGTAGTTAACAAATGTGATGGTTGCTTCACTTAACATCTATTTTAATAATAAAAATTTCATATATAAAATACATATAGGATCAAATAATTATTATTTATATACTTAAAGTATAAATAAATGAGGATTCACACTTATCAACATGAATTAATGATTACATTATATAATGGTTATTATATAACTATTATCATATTATAATTATTTATGATTATAGCTTTAATATAATCTATATATTATACATGATTTTAAGTTAGATATCTTACATCCTATTAAATTATTTAAGTGAGATAGGATTTTTGTATGTCTTGGAGACGAAGGTGATATTTCATAATGGAATAAGCTTCAAATTGATAGAAAAAGAGGTGAAAACGGCCATCAAGGACCCATTTAGAGAGATCTATCCATTTTTCCCTTGTTGTAACTTAAGAGATGATGGCGAGTTTAGATATCTTAATAATATAAAGACTTTTAATATAATATTGGGTTTAATATTATTACTCAACCAGATATTAATATTATTATGTTTTTATACTAATATTAATATTAATAGATTTAATATAATATTATGTTTAATATATTATAATATATATTAATGCATTAGGCTAGATTGATCCAGATTTAGAACGAAATGAAATACAGACATAAACAGAAAAATAGTGATATAATGAAAACAAAACTTCAATTCATTAATAAAAATGTATTGAAAATTGTTTACATGCATAATAGAAATAAACTAGCTCAAGCAATGGTAGCTTATCTCTGAGAAGAGATGTGCCAGCTACATGTATTCTTAATTGTGTTACAATGAGGCTTGAAGGCATATTTATTATTGAGAAATAATGGAAAACCCTAAACATCCAAAAAACTAACCCTAGGAGATGAAACGCCAAAATTTTATGGGCCCTACTGGATTAAATTAGTACATCAATATCCTGGGGTCGTAACTTTGGCATACAATCCTCATTTGACGCATATGATACCTCATCAGAAATATCTATCCAAGGAATACAACTTTTGACTACAAACATTATTCAAAACCTCTAATTTTCTTGTTTTCCAATAAAAAACATTGTTTAGGGCCACAAAATAGCTCTGGAAGTTTAGGATCCGAAAAACTTCAAAAAATAGTAAACTATGCTACAATTGAGGAAACTAAAAGAAACAATGGTGGGGGTCTAGGTGGAATAACGTTAGATCCCTATAATACTAGTGTATCCCCTTATTGGTATTGTCAGTGTATCCTCCTTATTATTATTGTTATGCCCATGCAGTCCCCATATTGTTATTATTGTGCCCCATAGAAGCCTTGTTATTGTTGTGCCCTTACATTATTATTGTTATGTCGGCAGATTATATTGTGACCCCTTAGACTCCTATATATAGAAAGGAGGTTTTGTCATTCGAATCATCCAAGAATTGTTCATTTATGTAATGTAAAGGAGGTTTTCCCCTCGAAGTGGATAATGTTTAAGTCGTTGATCTATATTTTCTTCTGTTTTGTAAGTTGGTTGCATACCATTAGTATTAGAGCTTTCGATTCTAGGGTTTCACTTCTTTAAACAAGCCATTGTGGAATTTTTGCTATAAATTTTTTTATACGAGGCTTCATATGTTGAAATTTCGACCACATGGAGCTGAAATCTTGATGAACAAAGTTTAAAAATTTATGATCTTGGTTCACTATAGTTTCGGAGATATGATCTGTGGAAGTTAGGGTTTTTGTGGGCTCCAAAATTTAGTGTCAAACACGTGACCTAGGGAAAACCATCATAAATTTTGATTTAGTAATCATATTTGAATACTATAAAAAGTGGTCGAAATTGCATGAACTGTAGTTTTTCTTGTAGCAATTTCAGGACCCAAGGAAGAAATAGTGACACGTTTCACTCCTACAAGTTCACTCTACTGAACTAGTCTATAATCAGGCCATCGTGGAAGATAGGGAATAAATATTTGTTCAAGGCTCCAATCTCGGTCTGACTTGTGGGGTTGTAAAGTAGATTCATAGGGCTACAACAGGGCAAAATTTCAGACATTGGAGATTTAAAATTGCAGAGTTACAATTGTTTCAAGAGCGAGCTCCCAAAAACAAGAAAAAGGTGTGTACTTTTTTTAATTGCATAACTTTTGTTTGAAAAAACAGTTTGAAGTGATTCCAAACACATATTTAAGCAAAGATATCAGTATTTGGTTATAAAATTCCTCCCAAAAAAAATAATTCCAAACCCATTAAGCCTTCATAAAGCTCTGCTATGACACATGAAAAGGGATAATTGCAGCATGATATCTCAAAATTACGGGACCAAGTGCAATAAATTTCACTCTCACAAATAACAACCAAAGATGACATGAATGGTTTAAAATAAAACATGGAAGCTAATGTGGATGGTTTGAAGGATGGAATGGAAGCTAATATGGATGGTTGCAAGGATGGAATGGAAGCTAAGATCGAGGGTTTGAAAGCATACATGGAAGGTTTAACAAAGTTGTTGGAAGAAAGGCATCCCGGTGATAACATGGTATTCCATGAAAATCATGATGAGGACAAAAAGAATATGAATTGTGATTTTAGAAACTCCAATGTTCCGTTTAATAACAACCACATTCCAAAGATAGATGTGAGGAAGTTTGATGGTAAGGATCCAGTAACATGGAAACTAATGGAGTAATATTTTGATCTCCATGATGTGCAACACTCGCAAATGGTATGCATTGCGAATTTATATTTAGAACCCAATTAGTTTGTATGGTATCGATGGCTTTTTTCTCTTAAAACACTTGTCACTTGGTCAAGTTTTATAGGGAAAATGATAGCACATTATGAGGACACAAATAACAACACCTTATTTATCCAATTGATAAATCTCAAACAAAATGGCTTAATGACGAAGCACATTGAGAACTTCCAAAAATTGAATATCAGGGTAACATATATTCTAGAGGAGCATAGGATTGATGTATTCATAGGGAATTTAAAGGATAACATCCAACATGAGGTTCACCTTTGGGAACCTAATTCATTGGAGAAGGCATTCAGGGTGGAAAGAAAAGTTGAAAGAAAAATTATGGCAACAAGGAAGTCTACCATTCACAACTATAAATATGGAAGTGTTGTTGCTCCTAGCATTACACAAACTATAAGGTTGACACCACAAAAATTGGAGGAAAAAGGAGCAAAAGGGATTTATTATATTTATGGTAGAAAATACACTAAAGGTCATAACCAAGAAAAAATTATTTTACATATATTATGAAGAGGAGGAAGAAAAGGAACAAGAAACATCAAAAGAGGAGGATATACACCAGGAACCAATCCCATAGAAAGAAGAAATGAATCTGACCATATATTTTAATGCAATGGCAGGAATTACCACTCCTTAAACTCTCAAGATAAAAGGATATGTCAATAAGAGAAAGGCAATATTGTTGATTGATTTGGGTAGTACCCATAATTTTATTAATTGTAAGATAGCCAAAGAATTGAATTGATTCCTATATCTAGCACCAAAGTGTCAAGTGATGGTTGAAAATGGAGGAAATAAAAATTGCTCTAGAAAGTGCCATAATATCAAGCTAACCATGGGGGAATATCTATTGAATAGTCCAATTCTCTCCATTCCAATGGGTGGTGTTGATGTTGTACTAACAGTCCAATGGTTATAATCTTTGGGGATGATAGCTTTTAAATTTCAAGAACTTTTCTTGAATTTTTTTGGGAAGGAAAGGAAGTAGAATTACGGGGTATCGCATGGAAACCATGAAATATAATCAGATCTAATCTCATGACAAAGATTCTAAAGAAATAACAATGAGGCTTAATTTCACAATTATGCTCACTAAAGGTTCAATCATCAAAATCGTCTATTTCTCTAGATCTCCAAAAAGTCTTGGACAATCATTCCAATGTGTTTGAGACTCCCAAAGGCCTCCCACATATTCGTGATCATGACCATGCTATTCATTTGATTCCAGGGAGTGTTCCTCCAAACATCAAGACTTACATATATCTATGACCAAAAGAGTGAGATTGAACGTATGATTACAGAAATGTTAGAGGTTGGTATGATTCAACCTAGTCAAATTTCTTTCTCTGCTCCAGTAGTATTGGTGCACAAGAAGGATGGATAATGGCATATGTGTCCGGATTATAGGAAGCGCAACAATCTCACTATTAAAGATAAATTTCCCATCCCCGTCATTGATGAATTGTTGGATGAATTACATGGAGAAATTTACTTCACCAAGTTTGATTTTCATTCACGATATCAAAAAATTACAATGAAGACTCAAGACATTCTGAAAACAACATTCAGAACTAATGCAGGGGCATTAGACCCTAGCCAGCAATGTAGGAAGTTTTTTCCACATGTTGTGGCTAGTAGGGTTCGAAACATCTGAAGTGTAACAGCTAGGTGTTAATACCTTAGCTAATTGTATTATTTAGATTAATTAGAGTCATAGGAAGTCGAATAGCTCAGTTTGTCTAGCTGTCATATTTCAGTTAATTGAATTATTGTAATTAGACTGTTGATTTTCCAAAACGGTCCTCACTGAGGAACCGAAGAGTCACTCTGTAATGTATATAATTATATCCTCCAGATGTAGAAGGGGAGAGAGTAGAGATTCCGCAATAAAACTTTGTGCATTGTCGATTGCTTCCAATTGAATGAATCTCAGTCATGTTGGTTTTCTAATTGTCTTGAAATGTTGATTGTGTGAATATTCGTTTGATTATGAGGCAATTGTGTATTAGGAATTCCGTTCCCTGTCTTGAATTCCTGTGAATCGTTGGATAACCGGTGAAATCATCCTGACGCAAGCGAGGCCTGTGCAGAGAAATCATAGTTGTGAATCCTATTTAAATGTTGGTGAGATTCCCGCCTGAAGAGAATTCTCTTGTTTTACCGCAATTTGAACCCCTAACCAGAGTCAGGCCCCGAGTTAAAGGCATACAAAGGATGGTGCAACCCCGCCGTAACTTGAGTTAATCGCTGTACAAAAAACCACGAGTGGTTTCCGGAGTTCCCCGCACCACTTTTGCGGAGAAGGTGGTATTTCCTTGGTAGCGAGCGATTCCATAGACTGTTGGACACGTGGCTTGGGCCACTGTTCCAAAACCACCCATTAACCTGCGCCTTCGCGCGTTAAATATCGATGTTGGACGCCGAGCGAAATGCATGCGAGCCGTTGATCTGGGAAAAGGCGATCGGACGGTGGCTGTTTGTTGAAGATGTGTGAAGTTTAATAAAAGAGGTCAGTTGATAAACCAAGTACGGCATGCTTTTGATTGGACCATCGATACATAGGTGGGACCCAGAGCCACAGGTTATTATAAATTCGTTTGTTTATAAATGTTGGTTTATTAATACAAGGTTAGAGATATAACCGAAGACCTATTCAAAGAAATTTATATTCAAAAAAAAGGAGGGGGGGGGCTTAATATAAGCTCGGCTATATAATAGCGAAAGTTGTGATTGTTGTTTATTTATCAATTTCTCTGAAATTGATAAATAAATCCGTGGAAGTGAAGTCAGAGGAGACCATGTGAAGCAAATAACGGGTATCATAGGAGAATGCTGATAGAACGAGAGAACCACACCAGCTCTCCTTAGGGGTTAACTTTCAACTATCATTGCGTCAATTGTGGTATCGAAGCCAGGTTGTCTGAAGTTGTTTGCTGACATGGTAGTCCAAGTTGGAAGAGGTGCTGGCAGAAGAAGACCTGTAGCCAACGCAGAGGTGTTGGAGATGTTGCAGAGGGTCGAGGCCAGGATGGATGTCGTGGAGCGAAGGCAAACCAAAGATCCTGAAGACACTAGTGAACCTGAGGTAGAAGAAGCAGAAGAAAATGTGGAAATTCCTCCTGACGTGAGGCTCCTTAGGACTGTTCTGGGGTCTGCAGTTAAGCCCAGAATTGAAGTGTCGAGCTATGCAGGGGGACTGAATCCAGATGAGCTAGTGGATTGGATAAATGAATTGAACAAGTGCTTCGATTATGAAGAGATAAGCGAAGACAAGAAGGTCAAGTTTGCAGTGACAAAGCTGAAGGGACATGCTGCACTTTGGTGGGATGGAGTGCAGGCAGAAAGGAGGAGAGTTGGCAAGCAACCTATTAAGAGCTGGACCAGAATGATGGCCAAGTTGAAGGGTAAATTCCTGCCTAGTGATTACCAGTTGACCTTGTATAGACAAATGTAGAACCTGAGACAGAGGTTTCTTACAATAAAGGAATACACAGAGGAATTCTACAGAGTGAGCATAAGAGTTGGGAAATTCCAAGACACACCAGAGAAGACTACCAGATATGTAAATGGTCTCAGACTGGAGATCCAAGATGAGATTGGTCTTCTGTCTCCTAAGACAGTGGAAGAGGCCTATCAGATGGCCTTGAAGCAGAGGAGAAACTCTTGAGGAAACAGTCTGCCAAGAAGAGAGTTACTTTCCGTGGGAAGGGAAGTCAGGGTGGTAGAGGAAAGCCTACACCCAGGAGTGGAGCTGACAGTAGCTCACCTCAGAATGCATCTACAGAGGATGAAGCAAGGGGCAGAAGGGGTTCTTACAGAGGAAGAGGAAGAGGAGACAAAGGCAGAGGCAGAGAGTTGAGGTGTTATAGATGTCAGCAGGTGGGACACAAGCACTATGAATGTCTAGAGAATGTGGGTGTTGGTCCAAGGAATGATGTTGTTTCCCAGGCTGAAAAGGAGGCAGAAATTGAAGAAGAAATTCTTCTAGAGAGAGGAGAATCCTTAGTGGTAAATAAGGTTCTGTTGAAGCAAGCCAAAGAGGCCACTGAGCCTGCACAAAGGAAGACTTTGTTTAGGAGCATCTGCAAAGTTCAAGGGAAATGCTGCCAGCTAGTCATTGATAGTGGCAGCACAGACAATCTGGTTTCCACTGAGGTAATAGAAAAGTTGAAGCTGAAGATAAGGGAGCATCCAACTCCCTACAGGGTGTCCTGGCTACATAAAGGGCACCAGCTGGTTGTGAAAGAACAGTGTGAGATAGAGCTACAAATGGGAAAATACAAAGATAAGGTCCTGTGTGATGTAATTCCCATGGATGTGTGTCATATACTGCTGGGTAGACCTTGGCAGTTTGACAGAGCAGCAGTGCATGATGGCGAGAAGAACACTTACAAGTTCTTCAAAGATGGGGTGCATCATACATTGATACCCATGGAAGAAGGAGAGTCATCCAGCAAAGTGATTGATCCAAAGACCTTGTTGCTGAGTGGGAAGGAATATCTACAGCAGATAGAAGAAGAAGAGGTAATCTTTGCTTTAGTTTGCAAACCTAAAGTAGTTCTTACTTCTACATAGATTTCTAATTTGCCAATAGAAATCCAAGAAATGTTAGATGATTTTTGTGACATTGTTGTGGATGATTTACCTGATGAGATGCCACCTGTGAGAAAGATCAGCCATCAGATATATTTTATCCCTGGTTCAAATCTGCTAAATAAGGCAGCCTACAGAATGACTCCCAAGGAAAATGAGGAAATCAGGAGACAGGTACAGGAGTTGGTGGACAAAGGACTGATCAGAGAAAGTCTGAGTCCATGTGCAGTACCAGCAGTTTTGAGCCCAAAGAAAGATGGAGGCTGGAGGATGTGTACTGATTCCAGAGCAATTAATAAGATCACAATCAGGTACAGATTCCCTTTGCCCAGAATTGAGGACTTAATGGACTGTTTGAGTGGTGATAAGTGTTTCTCAAAGATATATTTGAAGAGTGGATACCATCAGATTAGGATAAGAGAGGGTGATGAATGGAAGACTGCCTTTAAAACAAATGAAGGACTGTATGAATGGATGGTAATGCCTTTTGGGTTGTCAAACGCACCAAGCACTGTTATGAGACTTATGAATGAAGTATTGAAGGAATTCATTGGTAAATTTGTCATAGTATATTTGGATGATATATTAGTTTTCAGCAAAACTAAAGAAGAACATTTAAGGCATCTTAATCATGTCTTGAAGAAGCTGCACCAAGAGAAACTGCGGATAAATTTGAAGAAATGCTCATTCATGAAGGAAGAGTTGGTGTATTTGGGTTTTTTTGTTTCTGCAGAAGGATTGAAGATGGACCTAGAAAATGTTAAGGCAATTGTGGAATGGCCTTCACCCAGGAGTATCTTTGAGGTAAGAAGTTTCCATGGACTTGCTAGTTTTTACAGAAAGTTTATAAGGAACTTCAGTAAGATCAATGCACCCATAATTGAAACAATAAAGAAGAGCAAACAACCATTTAAGTGGACTGCTGAAGCATAAATAAATTTTAAGATTTTGAAGCAAAAGATAACAGAGAAGCCTGTTTTGATTCTGCCTGATTTTACTAAACCATTTCAAGTAAAATGTGATGCCAGTGGAGAGGCCATTGGAGCTGTGTTGAGTCAGGATGATAGGCCTGTAGCCTATTTCAGTGAAAATTTGAATGATACCAGAAGAAAGTATTCCTCTTATGAGAAGGAATTCTATGCAATTGTTTAGGCACTGAAGAAGTGGAGACATTACTTGATGTCCAGGGAATTTGTGTTATATTCTGACAATCATGCTTTGCAGTATATTGTACAGCAACCCAAGTTGAAACATAAGCATGCTAAATGGGTTGAGTATCTCCAAGGTTTTAATTTTGTTTTGAAACATATAAGTGGCCAAGCCAACAAAGTAGTTGATGCTTTGAGTAGGAGACGCTTGCTTGTTCAAGAAAATAATTTTGAGGTTGTAGGGTTTGATTTTCTCAAGGAATTGTATAAAACAGATCCTGATTTTAAAGATGCATTTGAGGCATGTAGTAACCCTGTTTTAACAGACAGAAGCCAGTGGCTGGATTATTTTCTGTAGGAAGACTTGTTATTCTGAAAGAACCAACTCTGTGTACCAAAATGTTCCATGAGAGAAAATTTGATCAAAGAGAAGCATAGTGGTGGACTTGCTGGACACTTTGGTACTGATAAGACTTACGAGCAGCTGAGTCACTTTTATTTCTGGCCCAAGATGAGAGCAGAAGTAGACAAGTTTGTGAAGAATTGCAAAATCTGTCAGTATGCTAAAGGAAGGAGCCAGAATGCAGGATTGTACACTCCCTTGCCTATTCCAGACAGGCCTTGGGACATGGTGAGTATGGATTTTGTTCTAGGATTGCCCAAGACCCAAAGAGGGAATGATGCAGTCTTTGTTGTGGTGGACAGATTCTCCAAAATGGCACATTTTATTCCATGTTATAAAACTAGTGATGCCACACATGTTGCTAACTTGTTTTTCAAAGAAGTTGTTAGATTGCATGGGTTACCCAGGAGCATTGTTTTGGACAGAGACACCAGATTTGTGGGGCACTTTTGGAGGACACTGTGGAAGAAACTTGGCACCAAATTGAGTTTCAGCTCAGCTTATCACCCCCAGACTGATGGAAAAACTGAGGTAGTGAATAGGAGTCTGGGAAATTTATTGAGAAGTCTTACAGGAGAGCATCCCAAGTAGTGGGATCATATTTTTCCCCAGGCAGAGTATGCATATAATGATTCACCAAACAGGAGCACAGGGCAGAGCCCATTTCATATTTTTTATGGAATGCATCCTAGAGGAATATCAGAATTAAGAAATCTAGGGAGAGCAGAACTGAGAAGTGCAGATGGTGAGGAATTTGCTTCAGAGATCCAGGCCATACATGAACAAGTGAAACAGCAATTACAAGGCAGCAGCATCAAATACAAAAACAGAGCAGACTTGAGCAGAAAGGAAGTTCATTTTGAAGTAGGAGATCAGGTTTTGGCACACTTGAGAAAGGAGAGGTTCCCAAAGAAACAGTACAACAAATTGAAGTTCAAAAAGATTGGACCCTGCAGGATACTTACGAAGTTTTCTTCAAATGCTTATGAGATTGAATTGCCACCTGATGTTGGAATATATCCTATTTTTAATGTTGCAGATTTGTACAAGTATGAAGATGATGGTGCAGAAGGAAGATCAGCAGACAAAGAATAGATTGAGTGGAAAGAGCAGCTACCTCCAGCACAGCCATTACAACCAGAGAAGATATTGGATAAAAGGGTGTTCAGAAGGACCAAAGGACAAGAGTACTTTCAGTACTTGATCAAATGGAGGGACAAGCCAGAAGAAGATGCCACTTGGATGACTAAAGAAATATTACAGAATATAGGCAGATCAGTGGACGAGCTCATGGACAGGAGCCCATGAAGAAGATTGCCCTCGGGAGTCTGATGCAGGGGCATTAGACCCTAGCTAGCAATGTAGGAAGTTTTGTCCACATGTTGTGGCTAGTAGGGTTCGAAACATCTAAAGTGTAACAGCTAGGTGTTAATACCTTAGATGATTGTATTATTTAGATTAATTAGAGTCATAGGAAGTCGAATAGCTCAGTTTGTCTAGCTGTCATATTTCAATTAATTGAATTATTGTAATTAGACTGTTGATTTTCCAAAACAGTCCTCACTGAGGAACCGAAGAGTCACTCTGTAATGTATATAATTATATCCTCCAGATGTAGAAGGGGAGAGAGTAGATATTCTGCAATAAAACTTTGTGCATTGTCGATTGCTTCCAATTGAATGAATCTCAGTCCTGTTGGTTGTCTACTTGTCTTGAAATGTTGATTGTGTGAAGATTAGTTTGATTATGAGGCAATTTTGTATTAGGAATTATGTTCCCTGTCTTGAATTCCTGTGAATCGTTGGATAACCAGTGAAATCATCCTGACGCAGGCGAGGCCTGTGCAGAGAAATCATAGTTGTGAATCCTATTTAAATGTTCGTGAGATTCCCACCTGAAGAGAATTCTCTTGTTTTACCGCAATTTGAACCCCTAACCAGAGTCAGGCCCCGAGTTAAAGGCATACAAAGGATGGTGCAACCCCGCCATAACTAGAGTTAATCGCTGTACAAAAAACCACGAGTGGTTTCCGGAGTTCCCCGCACCACTTTTGCGGAGAAGGTGGTATTTCCTTGGTAGCAAGCGATTCCATAGACTGTTGGACACGTGGCTTGGGCCACTGTTCCAAAACCACCCATTAACCTGCGCCTTTGCGCGTTAAAGATCAACGTTGGACGCCGAGCGAAATGCATGTGAGCCGTTGATCTGGGCAAAGGCGATCGGACGGTGGTTGTTTGTTGAAGATGTGTGAAGTTTAATAAAAGAGGCCGGTTGATAAACCAAGTACGGCGCGCTTTTTATTGGACCGTCGATACATAGGTGGGACCCAGAGCCACGGGTTATTATAAAGTCGTTTGTTTATAAATGTTGGTTTATTAATACAAGGTCAAATATATAACCGAAGACCTGTTCAAAGAAATGTATATTCAAAAAAAAGGAGGGGGGGGGCTTAATATAAGCTCGGCTATATAATAGCGAAAGTTGTGATTATTGTTTATTTATCAATTTCTCTGAAATTGATAAATAAATCCGTGGAAGTGAAGTCAGAGGAGACCACGTGAAGCAAAGAACGAGTATCAGAGGAGAACGCTGACAGAGCGAGAGAGCCACACCAGCTCTCCTTAGGGGTTAACTTTCAGCTGTCGTTGCGTCAAGAACTCATGAGGGTAATTATGAATTTTTGGTCATGCCTTTTCGCCTTACTAATGCAGCTTCCACATTTCAAGGTTTGATGAATTTCGTTTTTCAACCTTTATATTTTCCATGATTCAGCATCAGCAGTTCAAATTCCTTCAATTCCCAGGATACAGTTACAGTAACATCAGCATTCATAGTTACATTTTCATGATCTTGCTACAATAAAACCTTCCATGTTCTATCAGACACAATCACATATTCTTTGATCTAGCAGTTACAGCAGTTGTAGCTACAACACCAGTCACATTTTCATGATCCAACAGCAGCTACATTCCTATTGCATAGTTCATCATTCTTGGGTAAGTGGAAGTATGTTGTTTTCTAATATTTAATCATGCAATTCCTTATATGATGACTTGAATATTTTGGAAAATTCCCTCACCATGCTCCATTTCCTTTCATGACCCATGCCAAGTTGCATGAGGACATGCAACCAATTCAGTTGGGGGAGGTACTATATTCACTACATATTCACTACCATGATTCCATTTCTCCACCACTATCACTCCATTTTTTTCATCTCATTTACCATTCACCAACATTTATTTTCCAAAAATACTTTGTTGCACTTTGCTTCATACGCATTACTATACATATTGGCATGTTTCATGAATATTACAAAAGGGCTTTCTTATGCACATTGATAGCTTATGATTTCCAATGAGTGTTTACATTATTATTGTAGCAAGAGAACAGAAAACGAAATGAATTTTGTTAACACAAGAACTAACATTCTTTGTATTCATGCTTGTCAAACAAGAACCAACCATAAGAAAAGAGAACAGAAAACGAAATGAATGTTGTTAGCACAAGAACCAACATTCTATGTATTCATGGTTGTCACACAAGAACCAACCATAAAAAAATGTAATTTTTTACTCATGTCTTTCACATATCCTGGAAACATTCATTATTAAAAAGACATCATCATGTAAAGCCAAAGTTCAGATGCCAAACGTTCTTAAAAGAGATCCATGCATGGTTGCATGAGGAAATGCAACAAGTTTAGTTGGGGGGATGTTGGGACACAGAAATGTCATATTTTCATCCACCTTTCCCTTCACTATTCCTTACATTTCATCATCCCATTAACCTTCATCATATCATTTTCATAAATACTTTTGGGTTTCACCTTCTTATTTTCCACTTTATTCATTTTTGTATTATAAGTGAATTTATGATTAAATATTATAAAATATACATGTTTTTATATATATCTCAAGAATATGCGAGCTTTGTAATGTGTAGGAGATATGTGAAGGATTAATTCCAAGAGACTTCTCAAATATCTCCTCCACCATTTTAAGGAGATAATTATTCAAGCCTATTCTTAAGGAGAAGATCATGGAGGATTTGGTTGGCATCTCTTATCCAAGATATGTGAGAGATGTGTGGAGGATTTGAAGGGATCATATCTTGTAATAATGGGAAAGTAGTTGAGAGTGGTTGAGAGAATAGTGAATCTGTCATTATGAGATGGTTATCTTCTTCATGTATATAAGAGAGTGCTCTCTCTTCATTTTCATAAGTTTTTGAGTTTTAAGAGATAGTCTTGTAATTAGGAGAAGGAGATTTTTAGCTTTGATTCATATTCTTTTATTTTTACGCTTTCATGATTTGTCATTTGATTCTTGTAATGTAATTTGAGACATCTTTATTGTTGTGAGCTCACCTATGTTGTTTTTCATTCAACTCTTCACATGTTGTATTGATTTTCCCTTATGCAATTTCCTGCTTTCCTAGTTAGTGTTTCAATGCCTTCCTAGATTAATTTGATTTCAGTAATTTAGATTAGATTAGATTAGATTAGTTCCACTTCGGTCCTGCATATATAGTGCATGTGCTTCGTAATTCTACGAACCTCGGATTGACAAATTAAATAGTTGGGAAACTACTACAACAGAATTAAATAACAATATTTTCACCAAACATTTTGGCGCCATTGCCGGGGAGGCACGATGGATTGAAGTTTAGTTGATTTTTCATGCAAGTGTGTTTAGACATGTTCCTAACTCCGAGGTGTCAAGGTGGTAAGACATGGGGATAACCTACGCATCGCGTTCGAGATACCGTAACGGGCTCAGCCTCATATGGATCAGGGCATGTAGAGTGTGTTTACATTTATGCAAAGTGTGAATTTCAATTCCTGCAAGTGTGATTTTCAAAAAATACAAGTGTGAATTTCAATTTATGCAAGTGTGTTTGATTTCCGCAACTGTGAAGAGTGTTTTTTTTTTTCCATCTGTTTCAGCATGAGTGCTTTTATTTATGCAAGTAGTTTATTTTTATTTAAGATTTTTAGATTTAAGTTTTGGGTGCAGTAAGAATCCCTTTTTCAACATGGTTTAACAATGAGTTTCAGCTTGGAACTACTCGCTCAGATCCTAGCAGAAGTCGGGATGATCTCCTCTTCCCTGGAAAAGGAGATCTTGACAAGAATTAAAGGTTCAACTACTCCCCAAGAAATAAACGAAGATTCAACATCTGAAGAATCCTGCATATCTGATGGTGAACAATCATTCAAACAGGAGATCAAGGAAGAAGAAGGGGAGTTACAACATTATCTAAGTGAGAGAAATTTTGCCTATCGAAGCCTTATCGAACAATGGTTCCAGTTAAGTACTCGATTAGATTCATCTTTTTATTTTTATTTAGTTGATTTGCAATTACAGTAACTAGACTCATTCACTCTCGAATATTTTCATTTTTCATTTGAACAATTGCTATTGAATATATTGTTGTTACTGATACGTGAGTGGCTTCATTGGAAGTTTAATTACACGTAACTAATTTTTAAATTCTAATTAGTATAGAGTAGGTAGGATTTCATTTTCAGTTTTTGCTTTCATTTTCAATTTTTCTTTTACCTAGAACAAGTATGCTCTCCTCCGCACTTGGTGCAATTGCGAGGATCAGAAAATAGGGATGATTTAGATTAATTTCATGAAAATAAATAAATAAAATAAAAATAAAATAAAATAAAAATAAAATAAAATAAAAAAAATAAAAATAAAAAATAAAAAATAAAATTCATGTTTTGCAATATGCCTAATCGATTTTATCGTTAATTTGAAAATCTTTTTTTTTTTCTCCATTTGTTAAAATTTTGTTTTTAATAAGTTGTGAATTGAATTTTTGAAGTTTATTTTATATTTTATTTTCTAAAAAAAAAAAAAAATTGAAAAAAAAAAATCTTTACTAGAAAGTTCTTTTCTTGTGCATCCATCCTGGACCCTGCAAATAAAATTTAAAAAAAAAAACATTGGGGGAATAAAAGCAAATTGAGTTTTTATCTGAAACAGCCGCTGAAATTGTGTCTCGCTTGCAATTGATTACGTTTTCTGGCCATACTAAAACCTGCAGCAAGAAATTAGATGATAAAACCTGCAAAAACAATTAAATCTGAAATTTCACAGGTTCATCGTTTCGCTTCGGGCCAACAAAAGAACTGTGAGTTTCGTTAGACTGTGCATGAACTTGTAAGTTTCTGTCTCATTCTATTCATTTATGGCTGAACCGTAGCGATGCCATCTCTTCGCCTAGTGTTTCATAAATCTGCAACTAGCAACAACAAACCAAAATGATGAGCAACAAACAAATGAAAGCGCAATAAAGTAAAATATAATTCTTATTTCTTTGCATATTTCGAAAGCTGGGATTTTCTCCCATGATTAATTCTCACGTTTAATTTGGGTTTCATAATAAAAAATAGGACACTATGCGGATGTTGATTGAGAAATATGGGCTAAAATCCACGGGTTGTTACACTATCCTTAGCATCTCAAGATAATAGGAACGAAATCCCATCAGTATCACTGTCATATAACTATTTTTATGGATTGGCCTTCCTAAAAATTTTGTCCCATACTTTATTGAGTGGCTTAAGCAAGGATACTCCCCGACGAAGCTTGTGGAGGGGGAAGATTGGGATAATGTCGTCGCTACAACTACGGAGAATCACCGGCTGACGGAGGAAACTGCACCAATTCTGATGAATGCTTTTCATTTGATAGCAATTTCACAGAGCTTGGATCTGTCTGGGTTCTTCGAAGAAGAGGATGTTGCTAAAATAAAAACGAGGTTTACGTTTATGTATGCCGCCATAGATATTATTCCCAGAATCGAAGAAACGGTCAGAAATGGGATTTCGAGTCCAGAATAGGAATGGAAAGCTTACGTTACTCCATATCGATCCGATGTCGAACGGGAATAGGCATCTGTTGGTGGTGGTGGAGGTGTTTGAAGTGGTGTCGTGTTTTCATACTGTAGAGTTCAGGAAATCCGCTAGCGACAAAGAGCTATACAGAGAGCTGTGCATGAAGTTATCCAGGGATCTTTGTTTCAAATGATAACATGCTGAGAACCAACATATGAATGACTTCGTTTTCCCCTTTTAACTGTTTGTTAAGTCCTTTTCTCTATAATGAATGTACACTATTTATACCAAAGTTCAAACTCTTGCGTAATCAACCACTTCGTAATTCTTTGCATAATTCTCGGTCTCGGTCCTCAGTCTCGAGTGCTATCTGTGTATATGTGCATATGCGAATTGCTAGTGTTCTTGAGAGAGGTAACGAGGCAACATCAGCCAGTAGCAGTCACATGTGTGCTGCTTGTGAGATGGCAGTGGTATGGGCAAAGAATTAGCTAAACAGGAATGCATCCAAGGACCAAATTATGACATATCTAAATCAGCTTTGTGACCAGTTGTCAAACCCTAATGGAAAAGCGGCTGTGGACTACAATAACCTATCAAGCATGCCCATTGTGTCATTTACAATTGGTAATAGAACTTTTCATCTCACTCCTGAGCAGTATATTCTTAAAATTAGTGAGGGTTCTGTAGCACAATGTATTAGTGGTTTCATGGGATTAGATGTTCCTCCTCCAATGGGGCCTATCTGGATTCTTGGAGATATATTCATGGGTGTCTACCATACTGTGTTTGATTTTGGTAACATGAGAGTGGGCTTTACAGAAGCGGCTTGAAATATTGAATTCAAACATCTTTATAAAACTTCATGGTTCTGATCGTTCTGATAGAAGTCATTAAAATTTAAATCTTATTGCATTGCATTGGATTGCTGATCTTGCATGTGAAAATGTATAGTATGGTAGGGAATCGTGCGTAAGATTTAAACTATGTATTTAACATTCCATAGCTGTTGATATGATTCTTTGTTCGTATGTAATTATGGACTTGTATTGTTATTTTTATTTTAAGATTTCAAGCTCAAATTCGGTAGTCTTTTACCGAAATTTCAATGCATTCAAATGGTTAATTGACTGTTATTTGTGCTGCTAAACAATTGACATCTTTACTGGAAATTATTTTAAAATGATAATTTTTTTATATAGCTAGTTTTATACCGGTTGTTCTGACCGGAAAATGGTGGTTAATTAGCCAACTTTTGATGAGAATCAAAACACAACCCATATTTCCTTTCTTCTCCGACGCACTCGAAAATTGGGTTGGATTATTTTTAAAGAAAAACTCAGTCCGGAGCCCTGAATGTACTATGCTGAGCCATGAGTTGCATTTTATTTTGATATATCTTGTTTTATAACATTTTGCTTTCAATATTTTTGCTGATACCAGGCACTCAGAGGATATGTTTGACTCACAAAGGATTTTACATCAGAACGAAACTGGAAATTGGCCCGCAAGTTTTACGTCATAGTAAAATGGTTGGTGACTCTGACAAGCTCACATTGGATAGTCTATATGAAGATGCAATGGTTCCGCAAACTGCATACAATGGACAAGGGGGCTATGGAAGCAACCAATATGGGATCAATCCTTTTTAGTCTAACGATGTGGTGTCATCAGGGTTATATGACCCATTTGCTGTGTCAAACAATGTTCCACCACCTCCCAATGTTTAGATGGTAGCCATGGCCCAGCAGCAACATGAAATGGTGCTTCATCAACAGCCACAACAGATGATGCCAGTGTCACCAACAATGATGACGATGCCCCAATCTACAAACCCTTTTGGTGATCCATTTGAAACAAATTATACTCATGGTGTTGTGGGCTTTCCACAAAACTCTCATCAGAATAATCCATTTGGAAACCCTGGCTTCCTATAAACATAAAGCAAAATCTTTAACATTTGTTCGTAGCTTGCATGCTAAAATTGTGCTATAGAGCCATAATTTGTAAAATATGTTTCCCAATGATATGGTTGAGAGTGTGATTTCACAGGTTGGTCAGAGTGGTTTCCAGCTGGCAGACAAATGTCTCTTGTTTAAGACAATTTTTCATTTTAACGTTTTTCCAGTAGCCTAGATTTGGGCAAAGGCGGAGAACACAACAGAGCCTATTTCTTTCACTCGATAAATTGACAGTTGCAGCATCTGTCAACAAGACACGACAATGGCTTCAACGTCAGAAGAGGAAGAGAATGCTGCCAAGCTTAAAATTGGAGAAGATTTTTTGGATTCTTATGCTTATGCTGGATTTTATGCCGGAAGCTGATTGTTTTCTCATGCTCATTATCTCCATTTTACACATTGCTTAATTATACTAATGTTCATGATGTGAGGATCGCCTGCTTGATGATTGTTACTAGATACTTAGGAATGCTACAATTGAATGCTTTGAATATTCCACTATATCTGACAATGTACAGGTCCAATCTCACAGAGAAGTAAGTGAGATTATTGCAACAAATCGATGCGAATCATACTCTGCCCAACTTCTGATTGCTTGAATGAATTTAACAGTGCATCTAAGAAACCTATTTAGCTTTTAGAAATTTAGTGACATGAATCAGCAAGAAACTGAAGATTTGTTAGCACCGAGACAGTATTGCTATACTTTGCAAAGCATGCCAAGAAATGGAGATCTGACTTTGATTTTTCCTGTTTTGTTTTTATTTTTTCCTTTTCTTTTGGTGTGTATTAAAAAAAAAAAAAAACCCATAACAATTATAAAACCATGAAAATTGCAAATGGACCTTTTAATAAATTTCTGAAAACAATACGAACACATGTTTTTATGCTTAACACTAATTTGTTTTCTTGAAGTCACTTTGACAGCCATCAATGATGAAATCAGCGCGGGCAACAGGTTAACACACACTTTCTTTCTTTTACTCGCATTTGTACTTATTCTCGCATCTTACGTTTTACAATGCTCTCACGAAGTTTTCATACAGGATTTGTACTAAGTTTTTTTTCAGGTTTCGGAAATGATCACATTTTGCTGCTGAAGTGATTTTCAAAGATCACAGAAATTTTTGAGAAACATGCTTTCATAAACAACTTGAAGGAGCTGTAAATCATCATAAACACCATGACGTTTGCTATTATCTGGAAATTTTTTGCACCTCTTGATGTTTGTTGTTACACAGTGACCATGTTGATACACCAACATTTCCACTTTTTCCATTATCCATGATGTGACACTGTAACAATTCTCCTTCAAAGCCGATTGACCATCCTGGTGTTGAAGCCCATTTTCCATTACCTCATATTTCACGACTTCATGCACGGTTATTTTTCTGAATCGCATACATTCCTTTATTCTTTTCAGTTTATTTTCCTTCTAGTTTGCCTTCTGAATAAAACTTATTCCCTTTCCATAATTACATTTCCTTTTTTTCCTCACCATGTTGATCCACTCTACTTGCCCGTGAGTTCTTTCCATTTATAGTCCTACCAAATATTTTTGTACAAACTCGCATTGACTGATGTGGGATTCCTTAAGGCCCACCTTTCAACAAGTCTTGCCCCATTGACCTCAGCACCTTATCTAGGAAATAGACTAGAGTTCCTTTTGGGTACCTTGAGACTTGCATGCCTTAATGGCAAGTTCTCTCACTGACAATCATGGGAAAACATCAATTTCCCTTGATCGTCAGATCTTGCAAATGGCTCGACGTCAACCCCTCTATTCGCATTTCGCAAGATGTACTCGGGTACCTTGGCACTCATTGACATCATTGGTGAATTTTCCTTGCATTGGTTAACGGCATTCATCAATGGCCAGTAATCCAATGATTTCTCTTCATGCTCGACACCGACACATTCCTTCACATCATTAGACTTGTACCATCAAGTTTTGTAGCAGGTGAAGACTATATACTTTTTCACGACTCCCTCAGCAGTTATAGCAGCATGAATTATGATCTATGAGAGTACCACAGTTCCACTTTCAACCTTTATCTTTTCCATGATTCAGCATCAGCAGTTCAGATTCCTTCATTTCCCAGGATCTAGTTACAGTAACATCAGCATTTACAGTTACATTTTCATGATCCTGCTATAGTGAAACCTTCCATGTTCTATCAGATACAATCAAATATTCTCTGATCTAGCAGTTACAGCAGTTGCAGCTACAAGACCAGTCACGTTTTCATGATCCAGCAGCAGCAGCAACTACATTCCTATTGCATAGTTCATCATTCTTGGGTAAGTGGAAGTATGTTGTTTTCTAATCTTTAATCATGCAATTCGTTATATGCTGACTTGAATACTTTGGAAAATTCCCTCACCGTGCTCCATTTCCTTTCATGACCCATGCCAAGTTGCATGAGGACATGCAACCAATTTAGTTGGGGGGGGGGGGAACTATATTCACTACATATTCACTACCATGATTCCATTTCTCCACCACTATCACTCCATTTTTTTTATCTCATTTACCATTCACCAACAGTTCTTTTCCAACGATACTTTGTTGCACTTTGCTTCATATGCATTACTATACATATTGGCATGTTTCATGAATATTACAAAAGGGCTTTCTTATGCACATTGATAGCTTATGATTTCCAGTGAGTGTTTACATTATTATTGTAGCAAGAGAACAGAAAACGAAATGAATGTTGTTAACACAAGAACCAACATTCTTTGTATTCATGGTTGTCACACAAGAACCAACCATAAGAAAAGAGAACAGAAAACGAAATGAATGTTGTTAACACAAGAACCAACATTCTATGTATTCATGGTTGTCACACAAGAACCAACCATAAGAAAATGTAAGTTGTTACTCATGTCTTTCACATATCCTGGAAACATTCATTATTAAAAAGACATCATCATGTAAAGCCAAAGTTCAGATGCCAAACGTTCTTAAAAGAGATCCATGCATGGTTGCATGAGGACATGCAACAAGTTCAGTTGGGGGGGATGTTGGGACATAGAAATGTCATATTTTCATCCACCTTTCCCTTCACTATTCCTTACATTTCATCATCCCATTAACCTTCATCATATCATTTTCATAAATACATTTGGGTTTCACCTTCTTATTTTCCACTTTATTCATTTTTGTATTATAAGTGAATTTATGATTAAATATTAGAAAATATACATGTTTTTATATATATCTCAAGAATGTGTGAGCTTTGTAATGTGTAGGATAAATGTGAAGGATTAATTCTAAGAGACTTCTGGAATATCTCCTCCACCATATTAAGGAGATAATTATTCAAGCCTATTCCTAAGGAGAAGATCATGGAGGATTTGGTTGGCATATCCTATTCAAGATATGTGAGAGATGTGTGGAGGATTCAAAGGGATCATGTCTTGTAATAATGGGAAAGTATTTGAGAGTGGTTGAATGAGATGGTTATCTTATTCATGTATATAAGAGAGTGCTATCTCTTCATTTTTATTAGCTCAAGAGTTCATAAGTTCATTAGTTTAGGAGTTCATTAGTTTTTGAGTTTGGAGAGATAGTCTTGTAATTAGGAGAAGGGGATTCTTAACTGTGATTCATATTATTTTATTGTATGCTTTCATGATTTATCATTTGATTCTTGTAATGTAATTTGAGATAGCTTTATTGTTGTGAGCTCACATATGTTGTTTTTCATTCAACTCTTCACATGTTGTATTGATTTTCCCTTATGCAATTTCTTTCTTTCCTAGTTAGTGTTTCAATGCCTTCCTAGATTAATTTGATTTCAGTAATTTAGATTAGGTTATATTAGATTAGTTCCACTTCAGTCCTGCATATATAGTGCAGGTGATTCGTAAGTCTACGAACCTCAAATTGACAAATTAAATAGTTGGGCAAGTACTACAACAGAATTAAATGACAATATTTTCACCCAACAGGATGCAGGGGGCATAATGGAGGAAGAGAGAAGAGAATAGGAGATTGGAGGAAGAAAAGTAGAAGATATAACAAGAAGAGAATCAGAAGTAGGAAGAAGAAGAAATTAAATGCGCAATAACAGAAGAAACAACACGGAATCAAGCTGAAGAGAAATAACATAATCGACTAGCAACATAGGAGGAGAGTGAAAGATGCAGAATCGGGAGCTTTCTCAGCAGATTGAAGAATTGACTGATATTTTAAACATGGAGGAGGAATTGGAGCCACAGAATTAGGACGTCGACCTGATGTCGAGTGCACAATAGGTAATCATTCAGTCTCTACCACCTCCAAGATAAAAGTTAGCTCGAATCGAGGAAGAGGAAGTTGTTAATCTTGATGATGATCCGGTCATGGACACATACAATCTTTTGTATGATGAGCTTCAGAGAAACATTGTACAAGCATGTAAGAATCACTTTCCGGATGACCTCACATTGTCTGCATTCATTAAATATATGGTGATATTTGTAGACACCACGAAGAATACCAATGCCATTGTCGAAGCCAACTTAGCCTTCATAGGTGCAACAATATAAAACACTCAGTATTTTATGGCTGAGAATAAAAAATTGGCATAGAATTTATAGGTTTTCATGCAAGAGGTAGAAAAACTCCATGCAATAGCTCATAATGTAGCTTGCGCACATGTCTACTTGGAGGAAATGACAGAAACGATACTTGGTGAAGTATTGAAACTTGGAGAGACCATGCAAAACCTCTATGAGGAGCTTGTTACCATACATAAGGTAGTCGTCTTCTTGCATGGCTTACTGCAGAAATGTAGAGTCTTTATTAAAACTCTTAAGAATGTACAATCTTCCATCGCCACCTTGCATGAATGTTCAATTCCATACAAAGTGGCACCACTTGACTTGGGAAACAAAAACAAGCAACAAGCATAGCTGGAGAAAGAAAAAGTTCGAATATTGATCCAAAAAAACCAACTTGTCTTGTATATTGGTAGCATTCAAGCCTCATATGTACGATTATACAACAGTCTGGATTTTTTGGTGAACAAACGCACGATACCATCAGTTGGATCGCTCATCGAAACCAAATGTAGGAACCAAGTTAGGTAGGATATCAAAGAATACTTGGAGCAGCTTAGACATATTTCCACCAAGAAAGATTTGGAGCTAAATAGACAGATAATGTAGAACTACACTGGTGGTCCTCTCCAAGTTAGAACAATGTTTCTCCTACTCCAAAATAAATTTCAAATAGGTTCCAAATCATTGTACCTAAATGCCATGGAGGCTAGAGTCTACTTCCAGCTACACACCATCATACAGTTTGGGGATGTAATCGCACAGTACAATTTTTGGCACCGATATGTGACTAAGAAACATCAAGTGGAATTTGTTGAGCTAGAGTTTCCCCAAACTCAAGCATCATAGTGTTTTGTCTTGTTAGAATGTCAATTTGTATCTACCTTATTTTGTCTTATATGGGTATGAGTATGTAGAAATTAGTATACAATAAGCATGCATACATCCATATTCCCCTGATCTCACAATATTTTATCTTCTTGAAAAATACAGAATCATTCCACCGTTAATCTTTTGCGGAAAATTAATTGCACACACATGTGAAGCATAGATAAAAACAATCACACATAACATAGTTGTTTAACGGGAAAGCCTGAAGTTGAAAACCCCAACTATCATATATTATGTATCATGGAGATCATGTAAAAATCTCATACAAATATTAGTACATCAAGCTCTCAGTACAATCAATCATCACACACTAACATAGAAGAAATCTGCAAATCCATGCACCAATCTCAGCCCTCCTACTAGCCTGCCTCCACTGCGCAATACAAGATGATTACAAAGACCAATTCGATGCAATCCCACTCTCCTTTACTGCGTGATTATCATTGGCAACTCCAATGTATATGTAGATGCAATCCATGCATCACTATGGTCACAACAGATAGTCTATCTCACCCTTTCACCTATCTCTCCACTGGGTCTCCACTGGAACTGACATGCACTGTAGTTAACTGTTGTATTGTTCAGTTGATTAATGAGTTATTATTTGTGAATTAATTAACTAATTAATTCATTCCACTCTCAATAGTGTATCATTCAGTTAAACTAGATACAACTGAGCTCAACTGAGTCTAACTGAGTTAAACTGAATACAAATCCATGAACTACTCTTCCAAATCAGTCATAACTTTGCCACTTTAGTTCTAATTGAGTCCTCCATGCATGAACCACCAGTAAACCCTAGGAATTGCGCAATTCCTTTAGCCCACTGATTTGCCAAATCTGTGCACTGAAATTAAGTGCTCCAAGAGAATAAGTTGCTGTTTATTGTCAGATTATTATTAAGAGTTAACAATAATCGACACTTCTATTTTTAGATCGACAATCTATAAATAGACTTCGCCCAATATTCTAAAAATAGAATTTCATTTATTTTTCCAACTTGAGCAACCATCCACAAATAGCATCCGGCACTTCGAAATATGATCACCATGTCTGGTAACAGACTTGCACCAAAAAATAGCTCCGCGGGCCCACTTAGTGAAGGCAACTCTTTTTCACTCACCTTCATCATCTTGTTGAATCTCAACACTTCCTCTCAACAAGATAGGGATTATCCTTCACCCCGATCCTACCTCTATGGTATTCGAATTTGCTCCTGTCGAGCACCTTTGTCAGAATGTCTGCATCCTGATCTTCCGTAGGAATGTACTAAAGCAACATGATCTTTCGCTACACAAAATCTCTGATATGATGATACCGGATATCAATATGTTTATATCTATCATGAAACATAGAATTAATCAAGAGTTTAATGCAACTATGATTATCACAATGTATCACTGTAGGATCTAAATGTGAACCGAACAAACTGACCAGGATCTTCCTCATGCAAATAGCCTCACATGCAGTTTGACTTGCTGCCATGTATTCTACTTCCATTGAACTGAGTGCCACGGATCTTTGTTTCCTGCTGTACCAAGAAATTGCCGTAGATCCGATACTGAAAACCCCTCCTGATGTGCTCTTTCTATTTGTTGGGCTGCCTGCCCAATCTGCATCCGTGAAGCCATGCAACTTCACCTCATCCGTCTTTCTGTACCATAAGGCATATTCAGATGTGCCCCTGAGATATCTCAGGACATGCTTGACTGCCTTCCAAAAGAGTTTGGTATGCTTAACCATTGCTTGTGAAAGTTGGTTCACCACATAGCATATGTCTAGTCTTGTATTAACTAAATACATGAGCGAACCCACCAACTGTCGATAAACAGTGGCATCCACTACCTCTACTGATGTAGCATCCTCTTTCCTCCAATTTCCTGGAAGAGGAGTGTCGATAGGCTTCTCACCCCTATTGTAGCTTCTCCAATATCTCTCGGCATACTTGCCTTGCAGGCAAAATGGGGCCCACCTTCCCGCCGCTATATTTCCAATCCAAGGAAATAATGAAGGATGCCCAAATCCTTCATCTCAAACTCTTTTCGCAAGATCCGCTCGCATGACTGTATCAACTACTCATCACCCGTTAGTATTAAATCATCAACGTAAATAAAAATGATTAAAAGCTTACCCTCCACCATAATTTGGTAGGGGTTTGCATCCGCCTCACTCTTGGTGAAGCCAAGTCCAGTGAAATAGTTGTTGATCTAAGTGTACCAAGCACATGGTGCTTGCTTCAGCCCATACAGTGCTCTTTTGAGCCTGCACACATGCGACTCACTATCGTAGATCTCAAATCCTTCCAACTGCTCAATGTACACCTCTTCCTCAATGATCCCATTAAGGAACGCAGTCTTCACATCCATCTGATGAATGTGCCAACCCATCTGCACTCAGAGAGAAATTTTAGTCCTGATGGAAGAATACCTTGCGACTAGTGCAAAGTTTTCTTCATAATCAATCCCCTCGATCCGTGAGAAGCCCCGGGAAACAAATCTTGCCTTATACTTCTTGACGCTCCCATCAGCAGCTTGCTTTACCTTGTAGATCCATCTTTATCCTACAACTGATTTTCCCAACGAACTTGGAACAATCCCCCAAGCACTATTTCTAACAATGGAGTCATAATCCTCCACCATGGCATCTACCAATATGGGCTCCTGCACTGCTTCTTCAAAAGAAGATGGCTCTGTCACGATACACTTGCTCATAAGAGCCATGTATCCAGTATATTGGTCAGGTGACTATCTCTGTCTGTGCTATGATGTAGGGACTCCTACATTTTGTGCTGCATCAACCTTCAATCTCTCCGCTTCTGTGGTATGCTTTCTGCCTTGTCTGATGTTTGGTTCTGCATGAGTAGACTCCTCCACTCCATGAATCTCCTCCTGTGGCTGATCCACATCTAGAGGCTCATATTTGGGAACAATAAATTCCTTCACTGCATGCAATTCTAGCTCCCTCTCAAGCATAGCTCGTGCAACACCCACGATCGTTTTGTTCTTCCTCTCCGCAACCCAATTCTGTTGTGGGTTATGAGGCGTTATGATTTATCTTCGAATTCTTTCTTTGCTATAGAAGTATTTGAATTCGCCCAAGATGTATTCACCACCATTATCGCTCCGTAGATCTTTCACTTACTTCCCTGACTCCTTCTCCACCAATGCTTTAAACTCACAGAACTTTGAGAATGTTTCGCTCTTCTTCTGCATGAAGAAGATCCAGCATCTACGAGAATATCCGTCAACAAAAATAACATAATACCTGTGTTTTGTTGTTGAAGCAACCGAGAAAGGTCCACACACATCTGTGTGAATTCTCTCCAGGATCACTGAAGCACGGTTCTCCTTCTCATGAAAGGTGGTCTTCACATACTTACCCATAGTACAACCCTTGCACTAATCTGACTGCACAAGAGTACCCTTGGGAATTCCAGTAGAAATCTACTACAAAATCTTCAAAGCGCCATGGTGAAGATGGCCCAATCTCCTGTGCCATAATTCGCCCTCATCCCGACTCACCACTTCTTCTGCTTTGCCCACCATTGCAGCACATCCATCTACCTCCAGCTTGTAGAGATTCTTAATTTGAACCCCTATCTTCTTGGTTTGACCCATCGTTTTATGTCGAAGGAAGGTTTTTTTCTCATTGAAAACAACATCATAACCTTTGTCTTCCAACATTGCGACCGAGACCAAGTTCTTCTTCAGACCTGGAACATGCATAACATCCTTCAAGAAGAATGGATTACCAGACTCCCTCTCAAAGGTAATGGTCCCAATGTCGGTTGCACTGTATCGACCATCGTCGCCCATCTCTATATGCATCTAGAGGTCCTTCTCCTCCAAGTCACTAAACAACTCCTTGTCTCCCGTCATATGGAAATATGCACCACTATCAAGATACCACACCGATGCCATATGGCTTGAAACTAAGCATGCGATCAAAGAGAAATCAAGTTCAAATAGTGAGGCTAAGGCCTCTCCAACTGCAACTCCAGCAGCCTTCTTGT
The DNA here is from genome assembly GCA_034641835.2 of Pinus albicaulis. Classification (NCBI taxonomy): domain Eukaryota; kingdom Viridiplantae; phylum Streptophyta; class Pinopsida; order Pinales; family Pinaceae; genus Pinus; species Pinus albicaulis. The sequence goes on along the minus strand of CM076574.1, from coordinate 129,132,304 downwards.
TCTTCTTCTTCTGTGGGCCATTAGTGGCGAAATGCCCATGTTCGTGACAGTGAAAACACTTCACCTTGGACAAATCCTGCTTCTTGCCTTTAGCTTCGGATTTTGAAGGAAATTTCTTCCTCTTCCCTTTCCTTGCTTTGGCAGGCAAAGCACAATTCTCTTCATCTTCATTATTCTATGAAGATCCATCCTTGGTACCTCGCCTTATCTCCTCCTGCACAAGAGACCAAAGTCGCTCCCATCCCGGTAGTTTCTCCCGTCCATTGACAGAGTCTTCGTAGATATGCCAACTCTTCGGAAGCCCAAGGAGAGCCAAGCTCACCAAGTCTTCATCATCAATAGTAATCCCCACACTTCCCAGTTCATCATTGCAGTGGACAAACTTCGTGAAGTATTTTGGAATACTGTCGCCCTTCTCCATTTTTATTTTTTTGAGCTTGTCTTTAAGTGCCAACTTCCTCTGGTCGCTTTAGCTTTGGAACAAATCTGTCAAATCCTTCCACATTAAGAATGGAGTGGATTTCCCATGAAGGCTGGACACAATATGGTCCTTCACACCTTCCAACATAATTCTTCTTGTCTTTGTTGTCTTCTTTTTCCATGCGTCAAGTAATGCAGCATTGCTAGATCCCGGCTTAGGAACATCGTTATCAATGAACTCCTTCAGTCCATTATCCTCCAGCACCACCTCCATCCTATTCTTCCAGGATATGTAGTTCGAGCTCCCATCAAGGGCATACTCCAATCGCAACCCATTGAAAGACATTTCAATGTATACTCAACTTCAGCACCAAGAATCTTCTGTAGCAAATTCGAATTGTCCACCAGCACAAACTCAACAATTATTCACAATTGCAATCTTCAAGAATTAACCTTGCTCTGATACCATGTATAAATTAGTATACAATAAGCATGCATACATCCAGATTCCCCTGATCTCACAATATTTTATCTTCTTGCGAAATATAGAATCATTCCACTGTTAATTTTTTGTGGAAAATTAATTGCACACACATGTGAAGCATAAATAAAAACAATCGCACATAACACGGTTGTTTAACAGGAAAGCCTGAAGCTGAAAACCCCAACTATCATATATTATGTATCATGGAGATCATGTAACAATCTCATACAAAGCTTAGTACATCAAGCTCTCAGTACAATCAATCGTCACACACTAACATAGAATAAATCTGCAAATCCATGCACCAATCTCAGCCCTCCTGCTAGCCTGCCTCCATGTAATATCTCGTGTGCGGGTAAGGCTCGCAACCACGTGTCCGGGTCTGTGTAATGAGGGGTGCTTCGCAAGGGCCCCCACCCTCAGATGCTCTAGTGGGGTTAGGCCCACCCTTAACACCCTAGGATGTCGCCCTCACTAACAGTTCGAGATTTTGGTGTAGTGGTTGGATCTACGTGGTATCAAAGCCGAGGTCTCGAGGTCAAGACTTGCGGAGCGTGGTGGGTTGTAATATCCCGTGTGCGAGTAAGGCCCATAGCCATGTGTCTGGGTCTATGTAATGAGGGGTGTTGTGCAAGGGCCCCCGCCCTCATATGCTCCGGTGGGGTTAGGCCCACCCTTAACACCCTGAGATGCCGCCCTCAGTAACAGTTCGAGATTTTGGTGTAGTGATTGGATCTACAATCTTTAATGTTCCCAATTAGCCATTTCTACTTGGAACATTATAATTTCTACATTTTTGAAAAAGGAGTAAGAAACACAATAAAATCTATCCTAGTGTGAAATGGGATTGAGGTAAGAGGATAAAATAAAGCCTCTTGAGTGTGAAGAATGGCAAAAACAATGAGATAGCTATGGTTGAAAAAGTCAACAACACTTTCACAAGGGAGGGAAAGCCACTAGGGCAGTGCAGTTTTGAAGGAGGAAACCTCTCATAGAAGCTACATCACCAATGAGTGGGGCCTGGGATGGAGGAGCTCACTTGGGATAAAAAGGGAGGAATAGGAGCAAAAGGATTCATTTATTCATACTTCTTGTTTTAGTCCTATGACTGATTGCAAACTTCAGCTGTTTAGCTAGAGTTGCAGCACTGTTTAGTGCAAGAGTTCTCATGCGGGAATTCTAGTTTCATCATTGTTGTAGCTGATTGGGAGATTGAAGGAGGAGGTCTTGAGTTCCATTCTCAGCAACTATCTTGAGGAAATCCATCCTCTAACCTTGACAACGCATTCACTCCCAGTGAGTGCGTTATTTCTGCAGTAGTTGCAGTAGCTAGGGTTGTATCTACCTATTTGTGCTTATTTTGGAAGAGGAGGAGGTGGTTTCCACTCCAGGAGTTCTATTGAGGAAGGCCTTGAGCCCATTCTTGTATTTTGTATCCCTTTTTTAGCATATCAGATATTTCTCAATACAGATTTTCTGGGTACAACATTATTTTCTGCAGTGTTGTATCTTGTGTTGCTATTTTGCCGAAAACCCTTGCCGGGGAGTTCCAATGTGTTTGTAAAATAGGTCAATCCTCTCATTGCTAATCTTATAATGAATGAAAGCTACAGATATATGTTATTAAATCTATTTTTTTAGTTTACATAATAAGAATGACGTTGTTTCTACCTCCGTCATTTCTATTTTATGATGTACTGGGGTTGTGATGCTTTTTAGCACATTTGAGTTGGGGAGATCTATTTATTATAGCTAGAGTTATTTGTTTCTAATTCCATTCCATATTTAAGATACATACAACATATTTTAGAGGATTCAAACCCTAGACTGCGTTATTCTTGCTCTGGTTTCCTTATACAACGTCCTCATTGGAGATATTGCTGAAATTCCTGAAAAGGAATATTACAGTGGTATGAGAGCTCTGCTCTTGGCTCAACTTGTGGGGGGGGGGGGGATCTATATTCAGCATGGAGAAGAAAGATATCTCAAGGCTCGTACTTCAAACCTTGCAGAACATTGCAAGGGATCTCAGGGTGATGAGGCAGGAAGAAGGCTCTTTAGGGTTTTTCCATAAGGCAAGCACCAGCACTGCAAATGGCATGGGACATTCAACTACTTCACAACGCTCTAGCATGCCTTCATTTTTAACTGAAGGAGATAATTAGGGTTCTCTAGGGGAATATTTTGAAGAATATGAGCTCCAGACTCAAAGGTTCAAGGAGCACCTGAGCTTTCATGAGTTTTGCCGAATCAAGGATGGAAGGAGGAATCATCCTCATCAAAGGGAGGATAAATTGATGTAGGGATCAGCCCTACAGCACAGTATGGTAGGGTTATTCTTGTCCACATTTGATGGGACACCTAAGTACCCAACAAAATCATGGGTAGAGAAGCTGGACACATACTTCCAGCTCCACAAGGTTTCTGAGACAGAAGATATCAAGATAGCTGCATTACACCTGGAAGGGGAAGCTCAAGATTGGTGGTTTCATGGATTGACCACACTTGGGTACCATCATATCACTTCATATTCAGCTTTCACCAAGAAGCTAGTGGAGAGGTTTGATCCAAGGGATCCGGAAGCCCACTTTGCCAAGATAACCAAGGTCAAGCAGGAAGGAGATCTTGAGGATTATATTGCTGAGTACCTGCAGCCTTCAGTGATGGTATCTAACCTCACTATGAACAGGAAGGTATGCATGTTTTTGAATGGTATGGCTGAACCATTACAAGGGTTGGTCAAGTCTACCAAACCAACTACACTCCTTGAAGCTGTGGAGAAAGCTAGAGATCTACAACACATCTTTCCCAGCGCAAGAACCTTTTTACAGCAGAAGACCCACTCAAGGCCAAGGGAGACACTCCATGTTTGAGAATTGGAGGAGAAATGTGTTTTAGGGGAAGCACATCGTATCAAGACCCCCTCCATGAAGGATGCCAACGCTGTACAACCTATAAAAGACTTTTCTCCAAAAGGAGGAGTTGTTGCAGCGTTAAGAGGGGTCCCAAAGTATCTAACCTTAAGGGTGAGAGGCACCATCATGGGGAAAAGAGTTTTTGTATTGATAGATAGTGGAGCCACTCATAATTTTATTAATGCACAACTTTTACATAAGAGAGGGATTCCGATGGAGGAGTTTGAGGGATTTTCAGTTTTGGTCCCAGGAGCCATGACTCTGCAATGTGCCAAGTATGTTCCAGCACTGACCATTACTATAGGTACCTATACTTTAACATACCACTTCTTTGTGGTAGATATTCCAGACACCAATGTCATATTGGGAGTCTAGTGGTTAGTCACTCTTGGGAGAGTTACCACTGACTGGAGGACTTTGGAGATGGAATGGACTGGAGGGGAGGATGGCCAGCAACAAAAGATCAAGGGTATGAACACATATCCCCCTCAAGTTCTTTCAGCACATAGGATGGAGGCAGATCTGCACAAAGGAGATGTGGCATGGGTAGTGGAGCTGCATATATCAGAGTTGAAGGGCAAGGACTCACCAATGCATCCAGATGTTCAATCTCTTTTGGACCGGTATTCTACAGTATTTGGGGATATCCCACCAGGGAGACCCCCTGACCGAGGTTTTGAACACACCATTGAGTTGGAACAAGGGGTCCAAGAGGTTTTGAACACTCCTTATAGACATCCCAAGGCCTATAGGGATGATATTGAGAAAGCTATCCAAGAGCTGCTAGCACTAGGGCACATCCGGCCTAGTACTAGTCCTTTTTCCTCTTCGGTGGTTTTGGTGAAGAAGAAAGATGGCACATTGAGGATGTGCATTGATTATAGGGCCTTGAATAAAAATACTTTGAAGAACATGTACCCTATTCCCAAGATCGATGAACTCATGGATGAGTTGAGGGGATCCAAATATTTCTCCAAGATTAATTTGAGGTCCGGGTACCATCAAATCAAGGTGAGGGAGCAAGATATACCCAAGACAGTGTTTAGGTGTCACTATGGGCATTTTGAGTTCCAGGTAATGCCCTTTGGATTGACTAATGCTCCAGAAACTTTCCAATCCTGCATGAACCATATCTTCCGGGGTCACTTGTAGAAGTTTGTATTGGTCTTCTTTGATGATATTCTGATCTACGGCCGCGCTTGGGAGGAGCACTTGCAGCATATTGAGAGAGTCTTACATATCCTCAAGGAGCAGAAATTCTATGCCAAGCTCTCCAAATGTAAATTTGGCCTCACAGAGATGTTGTATTTGGGGCATATCATAGGATTGGATGGAGTGAGGGTCCATGAGGAGAATATTCAAGCTATCAGAGATTGGCCTGAACCTAGGAATGTTACAGAACTCAGAGGGTTTGTGGGCATATGCACTTATTAACGGAAGTTTTTTAAAAGGTTTTCACAATTAGCAGCACCACTTACATATTTGACTAAGAAGGAGGCTTTCCATTGGACACCTACAGGGCAGAGAGCTTTTGATAAGCTCAAAGAGGTAATGAGTAGTTGTCTTGTTTTGGTTTTACCTGAATTTTCTCAACCTTTTGTGCTAGAATGTGATGCATCAGGTGAAGGTATTGGGGTAGTCTTGATGCAAGGAGGGCATCCTATAGCCTTTGAGAGCAAAAAACTACTCCCTCATGAGAGGCTATACCCCATCTATGATAAAGAAATTTTGGCTATCATGCATGCATTAGCCAAATTCCAGAAATACTTGGTGGGGAATAAGTTGAAGGTGAAGACTGATCACAACAGCCTTAGATTCTTCCTTGAACAGAGGCAGCTTCAGGAAAGACAACAGAAGTGGGTGAGAAAAATCCAGGCCTATGAATTTGACATAGAATATGTCAAGGGGAAGAGAAATATAGTAGCTGATGCACTTTCCAGGAGGCCTACAGTGCTGTCCTTGAGGGGCATGGACACAGATTGGAAGGCTCAACTTTTAGTTGAGTACTCTAAAGATGACTTTGCATGTGGGATACTTGATGGGGTGGTATCGGATGAAATATTTAGAGTGATGGATGAGGTTATCTATTACAAATATTGGATCTACTTGGCTAATAATTCTAAGCTCAAGGAGAAGATCTTATTGGCCTCACATGATTCACCACTTGCCAAGCATCAAGGTTTCACAAAAACTTACAGATCTATCAGGGAGAGATTCTCATGGAAGGGTCTCAAGGAGGATGTGCTCCAGCATGTCAAGGAATGCACCACTTGCCAACAGAATAAGGGAGAGCACACTTATCCTGTTGTATTATTATAGCCCCTACCTATTCCGGATGGGAAGTGGGAAATTATCTCTATGGACTTCATCACCGGCTTACCGACAGTGTAGGGTAAGGACTGTATCTTTGTTTTTGTTGATAGACTAACAAAGTAATCTCATTTATTTGCTATTTCTTCACATTATACTGCTTCACATGTAGCTGATCTTTTCTTTAGAGATGTATTTAGACTCCATGTTCTCCCTAGGACCATAGTGAGTGATCGGGACAGCTGCTTCATGGGTGGCTTTTGGCAGGAACTTTTCCAATTGGTTGGGACTGATTTGACCCCTAGCACCAACTATCACCCTCAAACTGATGGGCAGACTGAGATAGTGAACAAGTGGCTAGAAGGTTACTTGAGGAACTATGTGGCAAGGCAACAGAAAGCTTGGTTATGTTGGCTCCACTTGGGGGAGTATTGTTACAACACTACTCACCACATCTCTATTGGCATGACTCCATTCCGGGCCTTGTATGGATATGAGGCACTTTCATTTGCTGATGTTATGTTTGGGGCAAGTAAAGCTCCAAGGACAAGGGATTGGATTCAAGAGAACTAGGACATACTCAGGGCACTCAAAGATAACATTGCTACTGCTCAGAACCAGCAGAAGATGTATGAAGACCGTGGTCAGATAGAGAGATAGTTTGAGGTGGGAGATATTTTCTACCTACGCCTTGAGCCTTACAAATATTCCACACTCAAGGCAAAGGGAGATGAAAAGCTCAAACCACGGTTCTATGGGACCATACAAGGTGAAAAGATGTATCGGCAAGGTAGCATATGAGCTGGAGCTTCCTAAGGGGAGAAAGATCCACAATATCTTCCATGTATCTTGCCTCAAGAATACCATTGGGAGGAATGTAGTTTCCAACATGGAAATCCCTCCTATTGATGATGAGGGTCACTTGATTTTGCAGCCAAAAGCAATTTTAGACACAAGGGAGAGGCAGTTGAGAAACAGGGTCATCAAAGAATATTTGATTTGATGGAGGAATCTACCAGATGAGGATGCCAATTGGGAGGGGGAGAATATATTGCAGCATCCTTTTTCCCATCGTTTCTGCTACACTCGGAACATTATAATTTCTCCATTTTTGAAAAGGTGTAAAACACAATAAAATCTATCCCAAAGGTGAAGGGGGATTGAGGTAGAGGGATAAAATAAAGCCTCTTGGAGTGTGAAGAGGAGAAAAACAAGGAGCTAGCTATGGTTGACCACAACAACGCTATCACGAGGAAGGAAAGCTACCAGAGTAGCAGCTTCTTGAAGGAGAAACTTCATAGAAGCTGGCATCACCAATGACTGGGGCCCTGGAGAGAGAGCTTTCTTTGGGAGCAAAAAGTTGGGGATAGGAGCAGTGATTCATTCATTCATACTTCTTGTTTCAGTCCTATGACTGATTGCAAGCTTCGGCTGTTTAGCAGAGTTGCAGCACTGTTTAGTGCAAGAGTTCTCAAGTGGGAATTCTAGTTTCACCATTGTTGTAGTTGTTTAGGAGATCTAAGAAGGAGGTCTTGAGTTCCATTCTCAGCCACTATCTTGAGGAAAGCCATCCTCTAACCTTAACAGTGCAGTCACTTCCAGGGAGTGCATTATTTCTACAGTAGTTGGGTTGTATCTATCTATTTCTGCTTATTTTGGAAGAGGAGGAGGTGATTTCCACTCCAGGGGTGATATTGAGGGAGGCCTTGAGCCCATTATTGTATTGTGTATCTCTTGTTGAGAGTATCATATATTTTTCAATACAGAGTTGCTGGGTACTGCGTTATTTTCTGCAGTGATGTATCTTGTGTTGCTATTTTGCCGGAAACCCTTGTCGGGGAGTTCCAATGTGTTGTAAAAGAGGTCAATCCTCTCATTTATGATCTTATAATGAATGATTACACTCCTTGCGCAATCCAAGCTGATTACAAAGACCAATTCGATGCAATCCCACTCTCCTTGACTGCGTTATTGTCATTGGCAACTCCAATGTATATGTAGATGCAATTCATGCATCACTGTGGTCACAATAGATAGTCTATCTCACCCTCTCACCTATCTCTGCACTGGGTCTCCACTGGATCTGGCATGCACTGTAGTTAACTGCTGTATTGTTCGGTTGATTAATGAGTTATTATTTGTGAATTAATTAACTAATTAATTCACTCCACTCTCACTAGTGTATCATTCAGTTAGACTAGATACAACTAGCTCAACTGAGTCTAACTGAGTTAAACTGAATACAACTCCATGAACTACTCTTCCAACTTTTTCATAACTTTTCCACTTCAGTTCTAACTGAGTCCTCCATGCATGAACCACCAATAAACCCTAGGAATTGTGTAATTACTTCAGTCCACTAATTTGAAAAATCTATATACTGGAATTAAGTGCTCCAAGAGAATAAGTTGTTGTTTAGAGTCTGATTATTATTAAGAGCTAATAATAATCGACATGCATCTATTTTTAGATCGACGATCTATAAATAGACTTCGCCCAATATTATAAAAACAGAGTTTCATTTATTTTTCCAACTTGACCAACCATCCACAAATAGCATCCTGCAACTTCTGACATATGATCACCATGTCTAAAAATATACTTGCGCCAAAAATAGCTTGTGGGTCCACTTAGTGAAGGCGACTCTTTTCACTAAGTTTATCATCTTGTTGAATCTCAATAGAGTGTAAAATGTAATATTATTTGTAATTAATTTGTAAATTTGAATTCCAAGTGCCAATATTGGAATGTGAATAGTTATGATGTAATGTAATGAGTCATTTTGTAAATAAGTTGAAGAGTCACGAGGGGATTCCAAGAGTCACAAAGGGGAATGTGAAGAGTCGCCCCCTTTTGTTATAAATATATCCTCATAACTCATGTAAAGGGCTTTTAGGAACCAATATTTTGGATATGCTTAGGCTTAGAAAGGAGCTTGGGAGTTTCGTGAGAGCCTTGGCTTCTTTAGCGTAGAGGGAATATACTTCTTTGGAGGAGTAGGTGTTGTTGACTTCACATTCCACTATTGGGGATAGTGGTTTGTCAATGGTGTATGTATGATTGGAACTTTCACTTTTAAGAAAATATCAGAGTCAGCACACTTTCATGCATATGTTGTGAATATAGTAGGACTATTCTTGTTGTATTTTCAATATGTGTTATTTAACTTACGCTTATGCTTATGAACTATTTAGTTTGCATGGGTACGAATATTTTTGAATTTATGATGTTGTATTATTTCATCACTGTTAACTTGTGAACTAATTCACATATTATATTGTGATGTCAATTATGCGTGTGTGTTCCTTTAAAGTTGTGTACTATTACATGCTTCTAAGGGGCTCAATTTTTTCCCTTCATGTGATGGAACCTTCATGCATCGCACTTGAATTTCCACGGGGCCACACACTTTCTCTCACCAAAGTCACCATACATCACTTTATGTGTATTTGAAGCTAAGGAATATCATTAACACCCACTAAATCGAAACCTGACCCATAGATCCTTCTCATCAAACAACTCTATTTATGTAGGTTGAGATGGGAGAGCTTGAGAATTCATTTGTTGATCTACCACCATGTCCTCCCACCCCACATATTCAGAATTTCAACGCAGGTTTGGACTACGAATCTGATGGTTATGATGAAGTGTTATCTCCTCATCCTCCATCCTTCGGTTCCTTTGGTCCTCCAGATTGTGAGTTATTGTGTTCATCTGTTTCAAATGTTTATTTTGATGTTCATGAGGATCAATATATGGATGGAGTTGGTGTTGAGCAGCCAACTCGTGATATCATTTACGATGATTTTGTGTGGGAGTTCACATCGTAACAAGAATCTGTGATGAAGGAAGATTATCTTCCTTCTACACCTCTCCCTCATTACCCTGACATTTTACACGATTCTGTCATTCGGGTTGAATCTCGTGAAAAATTACCTTCTAATGATATTATGACTTTCGATCACTTTCGTGGAATGTCAGTTTTCCATCTGAATGCATAGAGGAAAAACCTTCTCTTCTTGATCTCCCAAATCTATCATCTCATCATTCTGAAAATATAGAGGATGAAATTTCTTGTTTTCAATCTTCCCCTCTTTACGATTTGCCCGATCATGAGGATGCCTCTATTTTCGATATTGAGCTTTTTTATCGTGGGTGTCATGATATTTTCATCGATGCATCTAGTCATGAATTTGATTTTTTTTCTATTAATCTTTATAAGCCACCGATCTTTGATTCTCTACCTTCTATTGATTTAGAACTTCCACAAGCTGTCGAGGGACTTTAGCCCAAGATGATGGTTATGTCAGGTTCTCGTTGTCTTGAGGTCATCTCCAATTATGATCAAAATAGTGTTGAATCTTTCAAGTCTCCTCATCACTCTGTTGCACAAATTGAAAATCAATATATTTCTCAATTTCTACATCCTCCATTAGTTTTACACGATTCTATCGCTCAATGATTGGAGGAGTCATAGATGGAGAGAATTGTTGAAAACCACATGTTTCCTTCTTTCTTTATGTTTGCTCATTTCCACGGTCCAAACGTTTTTTCTTGCATATCTTCGAGTTGCAGTGTCTCTAAAAACCATAATGCATCCGCAAAATTCCTTCCATGCGTGTTTCTTTCATACTTGTCTGCGTGCACTTTCAAACTTCAAACATTTTGGTTTTTATTTTCTTATCTTTCTTATTTTTTGTTATGCTTGAATATCTTACTTGATATGCATTCCCTCGCTTACATAGGCCAACCAATGCACTAGTGGCTACACGAGAAGTTAATTTTAAGTGAGTTTGTCCTATTCCCTTATTAGGTTAGGATTAGGACTATTTGTTTACTTTTCTGAGTTGTTTGTTCTTTTTCTTTTATCTGCTTTTTTTTTAATTTACTTTATTCTCCACTCTTTCCTTTTTGTTTCTTTTCAGTTGTAGGATAGCTTTCGCATTAGACCATTTTTGGTTTTTGAGCAAGCATCGTTAAGTCTAAGAGTAATTTGTGCTACTACCAACGCTTAGTTATCTATTCATTCCCTCTCTTTGCGTGAATATTTCATTTCTTTTAATCGATGATAATCTGATGGAAAATATGTTCCTTTTCGGAGAAAATCGCAATGGAATCACGGTGCTTGAGTCTTTAACTAGTATCGCCTACTCTAATCGGTATTTTATTTTTTCGGTTAATCATTTTCAACTAAGTCGAGTAGAGTAAGGAGCGAAGGAAAACCTTAGCAAGTATGTCAAAGGTGTGTACAAATATCTTTCTCTGAAGGAACAACCTCTTCCGCTCTCAATAAGTCAAGATTCCTCTTTCGCCCCATGAAATAAATAAGTGCCTATGCACAGTTTTATGAACAAAAAATGAAAAAATTAAAATAAAGGGTGAAAGAAGAGAGAGGCTTCCTGCAAAGAGAGGTGAAGCAAGCAAATCCATCAAGGTACTATCCAGGCATGTTGGCAGCAGAGAAACATTTGTGTTCCTAAAGTGACTTCTCTCAGCTATTGTCTAGACATGTTGGCAATGAAGCAACATCGGAGATGAAAACTAAGACTCTGAAAAATTCCTTTACTTGTGCATCTATATAATCCTCATCCCAAATATAAACAACTCATTTTTACTTGGCTTGGTTACTGCGTCGCCGATGGAGAGAATGGTAGGGACTATATATTTAACTCAAGATAAGTGAAGGGTGTGAAATCCAACCAAGTCCGCCAAGGGAGGGTCAGTGGTTTGGCGGGCTACGATAGGAGCCATGGACCTGATTGAGGAAGGTCTGGTATAGAAAGTCAAGAACGGACATCAGATAAGATTGGGGTTGGACCTCTTGGTTGGATGCAATGGGGATCACCTTCTCCTGGAGGAGTGTAGAGCACATCTAGCGGATAGAGGTCTCCTGCATCTAAACCAAGTCATAAAGCTCAAAGCCACAACCATCTTGGCGCAGGGGTGGAAAAATGAGGTAGACATGCAGCTCGACCCAATGTGGACAGAACCATGGAAGCAATATATCAAAGAGCTCAATAGAAGGAGTGTGTGTATTCGAGAGGAACCTGACTCAGTCAGATGCGGTATAGCACCCACTGGCTCACACCTTCCAAAGATTGGATATTCTCACTTAATGGGGAAGAAAGGTTGGGTGGAGGATGAATGGTGGCACAAAACCCTCTGGAAACTAAATTGTCCCACAAAAGGTCGACTCTTTTTCTGGTGCCTGTTGGAAAATAGGATTCCCTCCTGGGATAATTTACAAAAACGGAATAAGGAAGGGCTAGGAAGATGTTACTTATGCAAGAAAAACTCAAAATCAGTGGCCCATTTGTTTCTTTTTTGTTATTTTAGCCAAAAGGTGTGGGAAGGGGTCCGAAGCCTGGTGGGATGAAATCAGATTTGGGTCGGCCCAATGGTTAAGGAGGCCTAGCAAGCATGGTGGAATGGATGCCAGACTGAAAAACAAAAATCGCTTCCTCTGATCTTGGCCTAGGGAATTTGGTTGGCTAGGAACCACACTATTTTCAGAAATGAGGATACTCCAACTCATATAGGAGCCCAGAACAGCACTGCCATCTACTCCCTTCTCCAGGAACAAGAGATTACAATTAAGAAAGGGTCATAGTCCCAAAGTCAATCAGGGGAGATATTCCCTAGGCATACTTTGATGGAGCCTCAGATCCAATGAACCAGTGTGGCACTAGAATTGTTATCCACCTTAACCAATGAAGAATAATAGAAGCCTCAATTGGACTAGGAAAGGTCACCAACAACTTTGCTGAGATAAAAGCTTTATTTTTCCTCCTTTGCTAGCTCACACAACTGCATATTCCTGTTGTTCAGATTTTTGGGGACTCACTCAACATCATCAAATGGTTTAACAAGGAATTTGTTTGTTCAAATTATGTTTTATGTCCAATCCTTGAAGAATAATGGTTACTAAAGAATTATTTTACTTACATTGATTTATGTCATATTTACAGGGAAAGGAATGCCGCTGCAGACCTCCTTTATAAGGAAGGTGTACAACAAAATACAGGCAGTTGCAGGACTCGAGAAATAGGGTCGGAAGGCTTTGTTGACTCGGACCATACTCTTGATGTCTGAGCAGCGATCCGTGGTTTTTTCTTTACTATTTATTTTTGGTTATCATACTTACATGTTGCTGCAAAAGTTTCTGTTGTATTTAAACTCAAAACTAGTGCCATAAACTAATACGTTCCTGTTTAGGGTTGTTTTTCCTCAAAAGAGGAGGCCCAGGAACCTTTTACTTTATGATTGTCAAACAAAATTCTATTATCAAGTACTCCAGGTTGTTTTCCTCCATAGAGGAGACCCAGCTAGTGCTTCAATATGATTTTTATTTAGATGCCTCTCATGGCTGACGTTTTGTTTTTGGTTGTTTTTCCCTTACCAAGGGAAGATTTTGATCATGCACACCCTATAATGGGATGGGACTTAGAGCAAGGGATGATTCATTTTGGCCGTAAAATCTGTAGAGAAAGACTCTCTCCCAAGAAATACTTAAATGTATGTGCACAGTAAAAAATTTATATAAATAAAGAGTTCGATATTTTTCTTGGAAAAAAAACTCCAGCTAGGTGAAGAAGCTATAGTAATAAATGAACTTTAAAAAAAATCCTGAAGAGTTAGACATGTTTTGCATGAGACAAGACTCATATAGAGAGTTGGAGTTCTACCAATGTGTTGCTAAGTGTTGTAGTGGCTACAACCACCCTCCAAAATTTTTCATATTCTTTGATTTTGGAGCCTTCCTTCTGCCACTGGGGCTTATCTTGTATTGTCGTAAAGTATTCATGATTTTATCAACACTTGTTCTTTTCATTGATGCTTATGTTTGTGTATTTTCATACTTAGCTAATATTTTAAGTCACAAGCTAACCTTCTGGCTTGACCTTACAACAGTTATGGGCTTTGCTCTAGAAATTGTGAATCCATGAAGTCAAGCCAACCTTGATGATAGAAAGTGTGCAATCCAAACTAGCATCTCAACCTTGAGCTTGATAACTGTGCAGTCATGGATGGTAGGTCAGCATTAAGCCTATAAATTGTGCAATCCATACCTAGAGCTCATAAATTACGCAGTCATGGATGGCAGCTCAGCATTATGCCTATAAGTTGTGCAATCCATACCTAGAGCTCAGAAACTGCGCAATGCAATGAGCAAGAAAGTTTCCCAGTTCCTGAGAATTGTGCACTATTTTCCGACAATGTGCATGAAAACTTTCTCGAAAAAAATAAAAAATAAATAAATAAATCCCTTGAAAATAGGGATTCATTATTAGTTTCCTGAAGGTGGCACAATTGTTATTTTTAGATATTTCTGCCAAGTGTCGCTTTTTCCTTAATTTTAGGCATGCACATCATAAACCATATTTCTCCCAAATATATTTAATTTATGCCTCTAGAGCTCATTTGTACATTCGATCTTGGAGCTCTAGCATTCCCAAGGAGATCAAGGAAATTTCGGTGGAGTTTTCGTTGCTTTTCCGGGTGAGTTTTGCTTTTGTCGTCTTTTGTTGCTTTTTCTATTATTTTTAGTGATTTCAATTCTGTGAGGGTTTTTTTTCTTGTTTCTCTTCATGGTTGTTGGTGTTTTAAGTTGTATTAGCTTGTAGAAGTGGAGTTTTAGTTTGTCATTTTCCTTTCACAAGTGTCACGTCAGTTTTCTTGTTTTTGCACCAATGGTCGTCATTTCAGCGACTCTCCTCACATATTTTATTCTCCTTCCATTTATTGGGTTTTTTTCACTTGGTTCACATTGATCCATCCATACTTCATCAGATCCAAACTTGAACTCACACTATCACTTAGATTTTCTTGTTTCCCACACATTCACCAGATAGATCTGCACTTTCCCTTGGCTAGTTTTCACCTTGCGAGTTGGGCATTGTGAAAGTTTGAGGCTTAAGCCGAGATCTTAGACTCTGAGACTATGCAATGTTTAGTACAGGTCAGCTCAACAATGCATTGTGCAGTTCTAGGACTTATTCTACCACCTTGGCCACTGAGACTGCACAACGTGTAGTCTCTCCCAATCACTGCTCAGGATAAACTGCGCATTATGCAGTCTAAAGCCTCAAGTTGCACCCTTAACTACTGGGACTATGAAATTTGTAGTTCCCACAACCAGTCTCCCTCACCTGATCCAGAAAATTGCACAATATTTTTCATCAATTCATTGGTTTGTTGCTTAATCGTCCTTTGAATGTAGAATTGAAAAAGCTAATGTTTGATTTCCATGAGTGTCTTTTCCCTCTCACAGGTACCACAGTTGTTGAGCACTTCTCCCTAGCAATCACTGTTACCATGGCACCCAAGATAGTTGCTTTAAAAGATACCACTAAAAGAAGTATCGGGGAAGCAGTTGAGAAAACGCCAATAAACTTGCGAGTGTATGTGGAATTTCAATTGTTTGTGGAAAAGGAGTCAGATCTAACATGGCATAATGTTAATGAAGATTTTTCAACAAAGAGCTTCAAGGAAGATCTAAAGGACCGACAGGTATATCTCAGTGTTCAGCAGTCAAGACTATAAAATCTTGTATGCATATATCCAACCTTCCCATGTGTAGATGTCTTCAGCTGGATTGTTTCACATTTTGATGTGAAAACCATGAGCTTGAATAGTGCTAGTGGATAGAAGCTTGCTACTTTTCTGGCAGAAGATTACCAGCTTATGTATCATTTTATTGAGCTAGAAACTCTCATGGAGTTATACTTCTATGGAACCAATAGTTATGTGAGAACGAGATACATTGTTAAAGGTTGGGTGAAATATGTTGGAAATACTGAGAGGGGGGTGAATCATTATTTCTTCTTTGCAATAAATCAAGTACAATATATGTAGGGCTCCAACCCTAGATGAATACACCGATCTTCAATCTCCCAGGCTCCAGCTTGTATTTTCCAAGCACCAACTTGGACTTCCAAGGCTCCAACCTTTATTATGCCAAGCACTGACTTGGACTTCCCAGGGCTCCAACCTTGTCAATTTTGAGGCACCAACCTCTAAGACTCCAACCCTATCTCTGGTAAAGGCTCCAACCTGGTTTCTTGAGGAATCCTATCCTCTAGGGCTCAAACTCTATCTTCCAAGGCACCAATCTTGTCTCTATGAGGCTCCAACCTCTAGGACTCCAAACCTTAGCTTCAATTTGTCAAGATAAGTTTGATGTTTGTTCATGGCTCCCAATCTCTTCTTCAACGAGCCCTTACAATCTTCAGCAATGCCTTCACTTAGTATCTATGTCACTTCATCAATTACAACCTTGTTCTTCACATGAAGGTGTCTCCACTATTCTTCATGTCACCCAAACAAAATCTCTAAGGTCAACTCATGATAACTAGTGCATCATGGTCTCCAAGGATCTCCATAAATCTTCAAATTCAGCTCCAAGGATAAGGATGTATTCTCTAGGACTGCTCCAACAAATATCTCTAAGAGGGCTTCAATTATGCATCACAAGGTCAACCAATGTCTCCAAGAATGCCTCCATGATATGCTTATACAAGTGTATTCAAGGGGTCTTCAACAATCCTTCCCATCGAGATGTCTTCAATAAGTTGCTCTAAGATACTCTCAATATAATATTCAAGATGACTACCCAACATATGCTAATTAAACAGATCCCCAAGACTTCTTCAAATTCACTTCAAGATGTATTCCAAATTATCACCAAAAATATTCTTAAGGACTTCCCAAAACAATGCTCAATATATTTCTCGCAATGTAACATATCCAAAACTTGCTAGAAGACTTCAGTGGTGCTTTTCAACAATGTATTAAAGATGCTCCAGTCATACTGCTCCAAGATCCGTTAATGAATTTACTCTGCCCTAACACAATATTTAAATGATATTTATCCTTCAATTTTTTTCCTCCAAAGTCTGCTTCAACTATGTTTTCAAGGGATACAAAGTGTCTTTGATATTCTTCAAAAAGTTTCGTAAAATTTGTTTCAATAATGATATATTTTATGATGCTCCAACTTCATTTCAAAGTCTTCCACCTTTTTCTCTAACTCTGGTTTAATGCACATTGTTTTTGCTTTGGTTTCCTAGTACGTTTTCCACAGAATTCTGATATACTTCCCAAACAACTCATAAAAGTCCTTAACTAGCTGAGACTTTCCTCATTTGGACTGGCTACATTATCTGTTGGTTGTTAGGGCTTAAACCAACCCTTTTTTCACACCTATAGCTCCTTAGAACAGAGCTTGATTTATTATTAAAACTCATGTACTTATCTGCAACCTCAAATAATGATATTATGCCATAAACACAATATCAAATAACCCAGAACAATCCTTATCTCTGCGGCACCCTTCCTCTCTAGCTTGGATCTGCAAAAACACAAAACAACCTTTCAAAACTGCCTATATTTCCCTTCAAGGCATGCGGTTATCTATTTGTGGTATACTCAGTCAAATAATTCAAAAACAGAATTAGCCAAACACTTATTTTCCTCGTTTCCCCAACTTCTTTCTTTTTTTGTGTTTCTGAACCTTTTATCTGCAATTTTCACTAAAAATTCTTGGTCAAATGAATGGTTCAACTCCCCTTTTTATATGAGTTTGACGTTGAACTAAAAGGACACATCTTTATGAAGGTAGGCGGACATGAAGGCAAGGATAGGTCAGCTTACTTCTAAGGTTAATTTTTCTAGACTTAAAATTTCCATATCTCCTTAACCGCTGGGAGTTTCGGGGCAAATAAAGGCTCATTAGAATGGAAAAATTATACTTTACAAGATGTTATAGGACCCATGTTGATAGGATCCTTCCAAGGAGCCCAAATTTATTTTATTTTGTATCTATCCTTACATTTTTATGTGCAGAAGGTGATTAGGACAATAAGGCCTTCTTCATTGTCATATGTCACCAAGTGTTTTTAAGTGATATCTCCACTTGTTATGTATTTAATCATCATATGTCATCAAGTGATCTCCAATTTCTTCATTGTCCATTTCATCAAGATAGTGAAGTGATATGTCATTAACCATATGTAGCATTCATCAATTTGTTAGAGCAAGGGCTAAATCATCACAAGGAGAGATTCTTCATCAAGAGTCATTATGAGCATCAAAAGGATTCCTTCATTAAGAGTAAGGACATCATCATGATTTCTAGGGTTTCTTCATCAAGAGAAAGGATACATGAGGTTATGGTGTCTTCATGGTTAGTTCAAGAATATCTAGGACAATACTTATTCATTAGTGGCTTGACATCATAATGGCATCATTAATAGCTTGACGCCTTCATTAATGTCATCCTTATAAAACAAGAGGGACTTGTCATTATGAGTAAGGACATCATCATAATATTCATGAGGTTATGATATCACAAGAATTTTTTCCATTCCAATAATTTCATATTGACATCAATGACAACCTTGACTAACAAAATATCCATCAAAGTTTCGATAGACACCCACCCACACATACAAGACAAAGAGTCTCAGGAGGGCCTACCATATCTTGGTTATCTTAGATTGGAGAATCTATGGTCAACAAAGCACAAAGACCATTCCTGGAGGGTGGGTAGTTGTATTGAATCAGGTTGTGAATGAGGGGAAGTCATTCAATTGGTCAGATTTGTTGGCTCGACAGCTGAGATCCCATGTACCACATGCCTAGAATTTTCCTAAGGGTGGGAAAGCAAGGTTCTACATGTATGTATATTTACTAGATGTAATATATGCATAGAATGTAGTTCCTGGCATGAACTGGACTGGGAGACCTTGAGACCCTGCCGTGTATGTTTATGGAAAGCTCCTCTTGGATTCCCTCCATCGAAGAGTAATGGAGAAGTTAACTAACCAATTCATCATTTCGCTATACAAGCTGATCTTTGAGAAAGAACCACCTGTTAGCCACCTATAATATTTTGTTATACCAAAAGGTGTCTAAGACTTTTTGAGCCTCCAAGGAACAAATTTTATCACTAAAAATTGTTGGCTCTTGAAGACTCCTTGAAGGCCTCATGCCTCTGTCCGAAATCTTCATTTACTATTTCCATTTCATGCTCTGAAATTCTACTAATTTCATAAGAAGAGATTGCTGAGGAACCATCATTTTCGCCTTTCTCCCACTCAAAACTAACCTTCATATGCTCCCCTTTTTCTCCGTAAAATCCCCTTTGTTTTCATGATTCATTTTCTCCCCTTCATGAAAATCACTCTTATTAAGGTTGAAGACTCATTCTTTAGCTTTACCGAAAACCCCTCAAATAACCCATAGAACTTTATAATAAAGACTTTATGTTATAAAGCCCTACCTTTCTAACCACTTCCCTTTTTTCATAACCCGCCATACGTTATTATATAAACTTTATTATAAATTTTGTATCATATAATATATGGCCCACCGCTTATCGTGAAATCGTAATGTCGCATTATCGCATTTTTCCATGGTTCGGTCAATCGACCCATCGCTAAAATTTGCGATGCGATCAATCTGCCCGATCGCATGTCGCGAAATCGAATTTTCGTTTCATTTGATTTAATTGATCCATCGCAAATATTTGTGATGCGATCAACACATCGCAAATTCCCGCGCCATCGCACTTTCCACAATCGCGATTGACCCCGCCGGGCCCTCCGTACGATGCCCCCGCCATTTATATAAAAAAATGCCTTTTCCCTTTGTAAGTCGAAAAATGTCATATTTCATTGTTTATAAAGGTTTTGCCCATTAAATCCCTCCATCGCGTAAATCGCAAAATCGCATTTTTATGTGAAACCCCTGATCACTCATCGCAAATATTTGCAATGCGATTTTGCGATCTCTTTGACCGCCTCTGAATAAAATCTCCACCGTTGGATACAGCCATCCAACGGCCACGATCTTTCCCGCCTTCTGAAGCAATCTAAACCTAAAAGCGCGGGATTTCTTAATGGTTTTTGTGTTTTTCAGGTGTTTTAATGGTTTTCCATTGTATAATGAAGGAAAGCCGAGGGTTAGGAAAGACGTTTCCTGCGCCTTCGAGCTATTAAAATGAACCATTCACAGGTTTGAATTCAATGATTTATCAATGTTTCATGAGCGTTGATAGCACGTAAAATGGCCTCTGCGGCCCTGCACATCGACAAGACACTATTTTATTCAAAAACAGTTAAAGAGTATAAGTTTGAAGACAGAGCACAGCATAATGAAGATTGAAGACAGTTTTACGGGGATTACGACTAAGACGGTTATCAAAAGCCTAATCCCAAACTCAAAACCCAGTTTAAAGAAAACCTGAAGTGTTTTATCAAACAGAAAGCCTCCACCGCCACATCTGAGGCAAATTGATTCCTCAGCTACCACAGAGCCACCTGTTGCCTCAAACCTTTCAAAACAGAGGCCGAAGTTATTGAAGAAAATCAGATATTCACCTCCAGCGCAGCCAGGGAGTTACTTTTGCAAGGAAATCAATGCATAAATATCTGCAGAGTTACTCCAAACATTACGCAAAGCCTCAAAGTCAAATAAAGCTCCCACCGAGCTTGATTCATAAATGTAAAACAGTTAATACAGTGATCCACCTGTAAACTTCTCCATCGAGCCCCTCAAAGGGCCGAGAAGTCTTGAATCTGTATTTATTGTCTTAAAATATCTTATCTCGGATATTTTCCCCTCAGTCTTCTATAAATACTTCAGTAGAAGATGATAAATGTGTTGGTTGTTGTTTGATCACAAGTTGTAACTTTGAAACTCTCTGAAATAAATATAAAAGTCTGTTGAAGTTGAAGAACAAATTGAAGTCTTAGATGTCTTGATGATGTCATTGCAACTTTACATTCTTTGAGAAATTCATCGCCGGATCCAGAGGCAATTTTGTTGGTGAAGAATTACGGGTATTCATGTTTTCCCTGTTATCATTATGTTCCACAAAATTTCTTACTAAATTAGGTTGAGAAAGTTTTATTTAAGAAATGACTCTAGACACCTTGAACTTTGTTCATCCTTCATTGTTTTATATTTTCTTATGAAGTATTTTAGGTCTTTAATCTCTCTCTTTAGTCTTCATGCATGTTTATTTCCTTAGCTCAAATAGTTGGTTTTATTAGTTTATGGTTCTCACAGCCTCTCCTATCAGCAGAAAGTTGTTATTGAAGTCTCCCTTTGAAGTACCATTGTTTTAAGTTAATCAAAGAGGTCAGTTTTGATCTTGCCCTTTGCCATTGCTTGAACAGTTGTTTTGAAGGTCTTTATAGTTGTAAGCATAGATGTTATGTAGGTGTTCCCTCTTCTATGACTGCAATTATCAGTGAATATTTTATGTTTTCTAAGTCCTTTAAAATAAAATCTTTGAGGAAATAGGGTGTTCCCTGAATCTTAGATTTCATTTTGAAAGTTGTCTCGAAGTCATTATTTGCTTAAAGAATGTTTGTAGAATTTATGGTTAGCCCTGTCTATTAAATATCTCTTTATTGTTAAGTTATGTTCTTCAAGTTCCCTTTGTTGAGAATTAAACTTCTCTTTCCAAATTATTAATGTTCACTTCATTCCAAAAACAAAAGGATCCTGCGGCCAAGTTAGATTTGCCCTTTGATATCCCATATCCCTTGAGGAGTTTGTCATGACCTTATCTTGACTCCATTGCCCAATGAACCAGATATTTCCTCTTTCTGTCTATCTTTCCTAGACCTTTCATGTTCTTTTGTATCAACTCAATCCAACCAAACAAACACCCGCACTTAATAACTAGTCTAAAATCCATAATCAAAGCACACAAGATAAACCTTTGCAAACAAATATTTGAGAGATCCCTCTCTGAGAACAAGAGGACTAGATCCTGGAACTCTAAAGATTGGTTATGATGTTGCCTTGTCTTTTGATTTTCCAAACTATCAAAACACGAAACACCAACACCACCTTGCATGTCACGTGGAGAAATGGAAGTAACATCGGAGATTACAAATTGGTTTGCCTCACCGGATGGCACCTTCCTTAGAATGTTCGGCAGTTAGAAGTCTCCGCATATTTTTCCAATGTATGCCACTGAAAATCTTGTCATGCAAGAAATTTCATATCATCTCTCCACATGAAGAAGAAAGCGCCATGGCCAAGTCTTCCTATGCAAGTTGGATTGTACGAGATTAAGAACTTAAAGGTTATGGATATCGAAGGAAAGGCGATAGAGAATTTTGCGTTCAATACTCGATACTTTAATCTATATGATCCCTGTGGTATTTGTAAAGACCATTGTGTGAGAATACATTATCAGTGGCTCAACAAGACATTTCATTGGTCGAATGAGGATCCATGGAAGAATTTATATAATGCTTCTAGATCCCGCGAATCATCCAGTTTAGCAGGAACTTCACAAATGACTCTACAGAAGGCACCAACTCCAAAAGCAGTGCCAAAAGAAGGGATCAACCCAAGCAAGATAAGTGAAAGAGAAAGGTTGTGCATGGTCTATCCACAAGATGAAAGCAGATCCACTTATTATGAAAGCAACTTTAGCTGTAGACGAAAAGAGGAAATAGAGGATGTAGAGGGAAGAACGGAGGAAGAGAGAAGAGCATAGGAGATTTGATGAATAAAAGCATAATCAAGAACAAGAAGAGAAGCAGAAGCAAGAAGAAGAAGAAATGCAGTGTGCAATATCAGCAAAAATAATTCAAAAGCAAGTCGAATAGCAAGAACAAAACCGACCAGCAGAAGAGGAGGAGAGCGAACATATGGAGGATTAGGAGCTTGCTCAGCAGATTGAAGAATTGAATGAGATTGTAGACATGGATGAAGAACCAAAGCCACGGAATAAAGATTTCGACCTGATGTTGAGTGCACAACAGGTCACCATTCAATCTCCACCACCTCCAACGGCAGATTTATCTTCAAGCCAGGAAGAGGAATTTATTCCTATTTATGATGATCCGGTCATGGACAGTATAATCTTTCGTATGACTTGATTCAGAGGAAGATTGTACAAGTGTGTAGAAGCACTTTCCAGATGACCTCACATGGCCTATATTCATTACAGAGAGGGTGATAGTGGCAGACACCAGGAAGAGTACCAATGCTATTGTCGAAGCCAACTTGGCCTTCACAAGTGTAGCAAGATCAAACACTGAGTATTTGATGGTCTAGAATAAGCAATTGGCATAAAATGTATAGGTTGTCAGGCAAGAGGTAGAAAAGCTTCATGCAACAACTCAAAACACAACTTTCGCACTAGTCTACTTGGAGGAAATGAGAGAAATGATACTTGGTGAAGTATCGACACTTGGAGAGACCATATAAAACCTCTATAAGAGCTTGTTATCATACATAAGGAAGTTTTATGCTTGCATGTCTTGCAGCAGAAATGCAGTGACTTTGTAAAAACTCTCAGGAATGTACAAGATGCCATCACCACCATGCATGAATGGTCAATGCAATACAAAGGGGCACTGCTTGACTTGGGAAAGAAAAAAAATCAACATGCAGAGCTAGAGAAAACATGAGTTTGGATGTTGATCTAAAACAACAAGTAGCTCCCCTCATATATTGGTAGCTTTCAGGCCTCCCGTGTATGGATATACAAAAGTCTAGATTTCTTGGTTAACACGCACAGGATCCCATCAGTTGGCTCGATCATTGAAGCCAAATGAAAGAACCAAGTTAGGCAGGAAATTGAAAAATACTTGGATCAAATTAGACAAATTTCCACCAATGAAGATTTGGAGCTGAACAGACAAAACATGCAAAACTATATCGGTGATCTTGTCCAAGTTAGAAAAATGTTGCTCCTGCTCCAGAAGGAAGTTCAAATTGGTTCCAACTCATTGTACCCGGATTACATGGGGGCTAGAGTCCTCTTCCAGACAGACACCATCACACAGTTTGGGGATGTTGTCACACAATACCAATATGGGCATCGATATGTGATCGAGAAGAATCAAGTGGAAATTGTTGAGCTAGATTTTCCCCAAACTCAAGCATCATAGTTTTTTGTCTTGTTAGGTTGTAAAGTTGTTTGTACCCTATTTTGTTGTATATCAGTATGAGTGTAAAATTTAATATTATTTGTAATTAATTTGTAAAGTGGAATTCCAAGTGCCAATTTTGGAATGTGAATAGTCATGATAGAATGTAATGAGTCATTTTGTAAAGAAGTTGAAGAGTCACTAGGCGAGCCCAAGATTCACAAAGGGGAATGTGAAGATTCACCTACTTTTTTATAAATATATCCTCATAACTCATGTAAAAGGCTTTTGGGAGCCAAGATTTTGGCTAGGCTTAGGCTTAGAAATGAGCTTGGGAGTTTCATGAGAACCTTGTCTTCTCTGTATTGTATAGGGAGTGTACTTATTTGGAGGAGGAGGTGATGTTTACTTCACATTCCACTATTGGGGCTAGTGGTTTGTCAATGGTGTATGTATGATTAGAACTTTCAATTTTAATAGAAGCTCAGATTCGGCACGCTTTCATGCATATGTTGTGAATATAGTAGGACTATTCTTGTTGTATTTGCAATGCATGTTATTTAACTTACGCTTATGCTTATGAACTATTTCGTTTTCATTGGTATGAATCTTGTTGAATGTGTGTTGATGTATTATTTCATCACTATTAACTTGTGAACAATTTTACATATTAGCTTGTGATTCCATTTATGCTTGTGTGTTCCTTTCAATATTCTTATTGTTAAAGGCTTCTAAGGGACTCACGTATTTTCCCTTTGTTTGTTGGAACCTTCATGCATCACACTTGGCTTTCCGTAGGGTCACACACTTGATCTCACCAAATTCACCATACATCACTCTATGTGTATTTGTAACCAAGGCATATCATTAACACCCACAACATCGACAACCAACCCGTAGATCCTGATGGTACTCCTACACCAAACAATGTGAGATCTAACTAGGACTTCATATCAAGGAGATCCCCTGAATTTTGATGGGTCCAGTATCATCAACAAAACTATATTTTTACTGCATTAAAA
>CM076574.1:128996419-129107150 GCA_034641835.2 Pinus albicaulis | reverse complement strand
TCATAAATTCAGGACAAATGAAAAGAATTATAAATTCAAGTAAACAGTTTTTACTTATGATTGTAAAAGCAAAGGATCTTGATAAATCCGATGCTTTTCAAGGCTATAATCTTAAATAGAAAGCATATTTAGTTAAAGTTGTTTCTGATTATGATATTCTGTTTCAAGAGCCTAAAGGGCTTCCTCCCAAGCGACAAATAGAACATGAGATAATTTTGTAGCGAGATGCTCCTCTTCCTAACATTGGAATGTATAGGTTATCAGCTCTAGAGAATGTAGAGATAAATAAGTAGGTACAGGAATTGCTCGATCAAGGGTTTATTCGACCAAGCACTTCACCATGTGGATCGCCTATTATGTTGGTACGTAAGAAAGATGGTTCATGGAGAATGTGCATTTATTTCCGAGCATTAAATAAGATAACAATAAAGAATCATTATCCTCTTCCTCACATCGATGATTTATTAGATCAGTTGAAAGATGCAGTTTACTTCACTAAGTTAGACTTGCGAAGCGGCTACCATCATATCAGAGTTTCAGAAAAAGATGTATGGAAGACTGCTTTCAAAACGAAGCTAGGACTCTATGAATGGATGGTTATGCCTTTCGGCTTGACCAATGCTCCAGCAACATTCATACGTGTCATGAATGATGTTTTTAGACCATTTATAGAAGATTTTGTAATAGTCTACTTAGATGATATTCTTGTTTTTAGTAAGACATGGGATGAACATATAAATCATGTAAAGCAGGTTTAGATGTGTTAAAAAGAGAAAATATCTATGTAAAACTGTTAAAATGTGAATTTGGCAGGACATATTTAAATTATTTGGGTTATATTGTAGGGGGTGGTGAATTGAAGATAGATCTCTCTAAGGTCAAAGTCATTGTAAATTGGCCTAAGCCCAATACTGCTATAGAAGTTAGAAGTTTCTTAAGGGCATCACAATACTGGAGAAAGTTTATTTCTAACTTTTCTTTGATTGCAGCTCCTCTACATGCTTTGACAAGTGTGAAACAGGTGTTTCAGTGGGGAGGCAAATAGTAGAAAGCCTTCAACACATTGAAAGAAAGGATCAGTACAGTGCCAATACTAGCACTTCCAGATCTTCAGCAGCCATTTGAGATCGAGACAGATGCAAGTGAATATGCCATGGGGGCAGTGTTGATGCAGCACATAAAGCCTATATGCTTTCATTTTGAGACATTCACATCAGTCGTAGTTAAATATCCTACATATGATAAGCAATTATATGCATTACTACAGAGTGTTAAAAAGTGGAAACATTACATGATGGGAAAAGAAACAATCATACATACAGATCATAAACCACTACAATATTTACACTCACAAACTAAATTGCAACAATCAAGACACTATCGTTTGATGGGTTTCTTAGAGCAATTTCATCTTGTAATCAGATATAATAAAGGCATACATAATAAGGTTGCAGACATGTTATCAAGACCAATCATAAATACATCCACAATTCTTAAGCATAATTCAGTAATTCACGAAAGCTATATTGAACAATATGCTCAAGACACAAATTTTAAGGATGTATATGCAAATTTAAGTCATGGAAAGCAGGTAGAAGAATTGGATTATTTCATAAAGGACAAACTCTTATATCATTTGGGAAAATTATGCATTCCACAAACTGAAAGAATTAATGTGATTCGAGAAGCACATACTTCTCTAATTTCAAGTCACTTTGGTGTAAGTATAATAATTGTACAATTACAAAGATTCTGCTATTAGCCACGAATGAATGAAATAGTTTCAAGATATATTAGATAATGTATTATGTGTGCTACAAGCAAGTCAAGTAACAGAAAATTAGGCTTATGCAATCCACTTCCAATTCCTTCTCGTCCTTGGGAAATTTTATCCATGGATTTTTTTGGGGGATTGCCAATGTCTAGAAAAGGTCATGATTATTTGTATGTAGTTGTGGATAGGTTCAGTAAGATGTGTATTTTGACACCATGTACTAAACAGGTCACATCTGAACAAACTGCAAAGTTGTTCTTTCAAAATGTATGGGTTAATTTTGGGTTACCCACCTCTATTGTATCTTATCAAGATTCTCGATTTGTCGAGAAATTTTGGTCCAGTTTATGGGAACTCATGGACACCAGGTTAAATAAGAGCACGACATTTCATCCACAAAAAAACGGCCAGACAGAAGTGGTTTAAGGGTATACTGGTACAGTTGCTGCGAGGTTATTGCAAAAAGCATCCCAAGCTTTGGGATGAGCATTTGTGTTATGTCCAATATGCTTACAACCATGTGAAACATTCTTCTACTTAGAGATCTCCATTTGAGACTTGTTTCGGTTTTGTACCAAAGTTTCCCTTGGATTTTATCTTTGGTAAAGACATATCAGTTGATGGACACAGCGATGTGGACAAAGCAACCAAGTTCAATGAACAGATCCAGGAAATTCACCAGGTAGTACAGGAGCAGCGGGAAAAGAGTGAAGAAAAGTATAAACCAAGGCAGGAAAAGCATCGAATTGAGCATAGTTTTCAAGTTCGTGATCAAGTATGGTTGTACATCAACAAAGAAACACTTCAAGGGGAAGGTAAGAAGTTGAAACCAATTAGATATGGTCCTTTCAAAATTCTTGACAAAATTGGTGAGAATGCTTTCCGCCTAGATCTACCAGCTTATATGCAGATATATTCCATCGTAAATGTTGAAAACTTGTGATTGTATGAACCTTCATTGATTGAAGATCCAGATGAGAAAAGTCAGGTATCTTCCATCGAAGATTTTTCACCAGAGTATCTCAACGAGTTGCGAGAGGACACAATTCTCGACATGAGGATAAGTACTTCGCGACGAGGAGAATTTGAGTATCTTCGAGTTGGACTTAAAGGTACAAATCCAAGTAAATCACAATGGATAGAAATTTGAAAAGTGAAGGAAATAAATCCTCACTCAACAGCTAAAACCAACTTTTGGTGGTCAAAAATCTTCCAGTGGGGAGGAGTTAAACCTCCAAATCAAAGTCTTCAAATGCATATTAAAATAGGATCAAGTTGAATTGCTCATCGACAGGATTCCAACGGTACGAACGACGCGTAAAACCGAGTTCGTATGACAAAGATATGGCAAGTAAAATTTTATGGTAAATTAGGGCAAATTGACAAAAAGTCAAAGTCAACGATCAAAGTGATCTGAAATGGAACTATTTGTAAAGCTATGCAAAGTATCCATTCTGATATAATTTAGTGTGCAAAGTGATCTCCATGACTTGCAGGTTAAACAAAGTAGTTTTGGTAATGTTTCTGAGTTTTGTGTGTGAGGATTTGTTAATTAAATTTATTGTTTAACATATCACAGCAGAAATACATAACAAGTAAAATTCACCATAACATAACACAGCAAATTGTTGAGGCAGTTCACCCCTCCTAAGCTACATCTATCGGTCCAAGGCTCCCCAATGGCATGTCCTTGCTCTATTAATTTGCTCAAAATGGTTACACAATGAAAAATATGCCTAAACAAGCAAAACCAACTGTAAATTTGACTTCGGAAGATAGAAATAGCTAGAAATGGCTTTTTTTTCACCTTAAACAGTGAAATACAACCCAATACAGTGCCTTCTCCATGATGGCCCTCATGGCTCCTTCCTCTTCCTTGAATCAAAATCTATTGTAGATCACCCTTGTTTGCTCTAAAACCCATATCAAAATGCTCATAATTATCAAGAGACCCAAAATTGACTAAAATTTCATCTTGTTTGGTCCAATATTGAGGGAGTTATGACTTCTGCAAAAAAAATGCCCAGTGTCCCCCAAAAACCCCACTAAAAGTGGGAGAACTCCAGTTAACTTGACTAAAAATGAGAAATCTCTGAAAATAGTGGAAAGGCGCCAAGTCTAGCAGTAACCGTTATAGGTAGCATTAAATGTCAGGGGTCGCATTCATATGCGCAATTAGTGTTGGTAGTTTCGGTGGGCGAATATCTTTGAAAACTGTTTGCATTTATTGTTAGGCGGGGTGGCATGTGACCACCCCCGCACTAACCGCCGGATAACTATCAACCTCCGTTGCCACCAAGTGTTAAGCCCCTGATCCTTGCCACAGGTCATATGGGTGTCGGGCTTAGTACTAGGAGCTAGCCCCTTTTCCAAACTCCGTCGTTCAAAAGTTTTTTTTTTTAGTCTATGGTTCGAGCTAGAGGTTACATGCGAATAGGAGCTGACTCCTGAGGGGCTGGTCCCCAACTCTCTACTCAACTCAACACACCAACTTGACAACCGTTTAACACCTTCTTGACTCGCCCAGATGTTCAACCAACGCCCACAGCGTGCCGGTCGGGTCGCCCTGCCCGAGTAGTCGGGTCGAGGGTTCAAGACCCATAACCACCCAAATTTTGTATAAGAATTTTCAACCAATGGCCTAGGGCCACATGGCAACATCCGGGCAAGCCACGTGGCACCCACTGATAGGCACAAAAATATGAATAAAAAATCAACTTTGCAGATATAATTTTTTATAAAAATTGGCATAATCAATTAAGTCAAAAAGTCGTGTTTTGGAGTTCACTGGACGATTTCAAACCTCAGTAACTTTTACATACGACCTCAGTTTTGAGAACCGTTCATAGTGCCAGAATCACAGCGACGAGGCCTTTCGATTCGTTCAGATTGCAACCATTTCTAAGCACTTACATTTTTTAGCAATTTCTTAACTTGGACATGATCTCCTGATCACAAAGTCAACGGTAAAGTCAACAATCAGATGATGTCAGCAGGACACGTGTCATTCTAGGAACACGCCACCTGTCCAGGGTGATGTCAGCAGATCAGTGACATGTCATAATGTGATTGGTTGAAATGGGCCAATCCGGGGCTGACATGTGGCAACTCGAATTTTGCCCAATTTGGATTTATTTCCAAAATTTTGGGTGTCAGGGAGGATCGAACCCCAGACCTCCCGAAAAGGCTAAGATTTCACCAAAAATTGCTCACCGGATGAGCCAACGCATGGTTTGGTATTAAATGTAAACGGTGTGTATTTATGTTGGGATCGGAATCTCGCCGGCAAAAAGTCCGGATGGTCGGGGTCAACCCCACAACCGCCGAAACCTTTATCACAAGGTTTGATCGCGCATTTATTTATGCGCTAACCATTGGAACCATATATTAAAGCACCGCATTTTAATGTTGCCGCAACCATAGTTTATGCCACGCATATATTTCAATACATAACATATCATATATATGTTATTATATATGAAATACAATGAACCACTGCATATATCAACGTCGCATGTCAATGTAACCACCGTATGATAAACTTTATCATAAGGTTTTAAATGCACATTTATTTGTTTATCATATATACAATGTAACCGTCGGAGGTAAGGAGGAAAGGTCAAGCGGGGGTTTCGACCCGCCAACCTCCAAAATGTATTAATATAACGCCTTCACAACGAAGCGCTGACCAACTGCGCTATGCATTAGTGCTTGTTAATCAAGCCACCGAACTTTTAATTCAACCTTTGCAGAAGCCGAACCAGAAGATACCACCAGCACCGGATTGAAGTATTTTTCTGCAGGCATAAGTGGTTTTTTGCAGGGCAGAGGTGGTTTTGAATTCTCCAGGGGGTCTGGAGGTCACAGTGGCGAAATATAGGAAAGTTTATACTCGTTTTGACCGAAATTTTGAGCCGATCGCAATGGTGAGGTCCATTTTCTCATTTGAGTCTCTGTTTTTTACCTCATACCTATAAAAGCATTTTGAAGACTAAATAAAGAGGTTAGCACTGGAAGTTAAGGACCCGGAGACGTAGCCAGGAAGTCTGGTGAACTCCATTATTAAATTCTTGTTGTGTTAATATGTTTGACTATATTTTAATTTGCTTAATTTTTTTATGTTATTTGAAAACTTTTCGATCTATTGCACTAAGTAACATAAGCTACTCACATAGACGTCAATACTACCTTTTTCATAGATCAAATCATTGTCATGCTTAAGTCATGTATTGATTGTAGATTTGAACTCTCATATTAAGCTTACTAATTTTATTGGCTTATTTACCTTCTCAATATTTAATATTTACAATATTAATTTTATTTTAATGATTATGTTGTTTTGAATAGTGAATTACAAACCAATTTAGTATTTACTTTTCAAGATATTTTTCATCATGGATAATAAAATGTGTAGTGCAATAATGTCTAACATCATGGCTTATTTGATTGAATTTGTTACTTCCCGTCCAATTAAAGTGGCTTTCATTTCATATTAGGGTTTTTTTGTGTTTCGTACATGCCTTTTGTATCGGCTAGGGTATTTTCATGATTTCCTCCAATTACATGGTATCCATCTTTTCCTATGGCATTGCCTCTAATGTAACTGTCACTAGTCTAAATAGGGAAATGCAATTTGGATCTCTCTTAGAATCAAATATCCTTCGTGGATGTGAAATATACCTCCTTTATATGAATTATTATGATGGAGTTGGGAATTGGTGTGAAGATTGTAGTCATTCATCCCCAACCCAATGGTCACTTTAATATTAAAAAGGTTTTTGTCACGTTAAAATTATCCCTTGATCGAGAACCCCTTTAATAATATATATTTGTTAAGCTTTGTGGCTTAATTTTCCATTTTAATGACTTTTAGCCATATCTTCCTAATCTCCATAAGTGGTTGGTTTTCTCAATACTAGAATCCCATTCTTTTCAAGGAAGACTCCATATATCTATGTGCTTATGGGTCCTTCATAGTTGTTGGATTTCCTTTTCTTGTAAAACGTTAAATATCTTGAGGAAAATATTAGATTATAAATTACCTTTTAGATGTTAATCATGTTTCATATATGTCATTTGGTGGCACCTTGCCCATCATGAGTAACTGTTTGACGAGTAATACGATTCATGTTTATTGCTCCAAAATCAACTATATAGATGAAAGGAAACCTATAAACCTGTCACATCCACATATAAAAAAAAAATTAACCAAATTCTACTATGGTAAATTTGATTCATATTTTTTTACATAAAACTTCAAAGTTTAACCATATTACTTTCCCTTCCCAACCTGTTTCTATGTAAAATAAGGGTTTGCGTCACAACCAATCTTCTCTTCTGACCTGATAGCGTAGTGATTATAATAACATTCTTATACTTAATTGAGTGTGATGATATTGCTTATTCCGCATTAAATCATCTGGTAAATTTTTTATATAATAACCTTAGATTGCTTTCATTACAGTGTACACATATATATTATGTCTTGTCATTATGTTTTTATGGACCTCACCTTGACAGCGTGGATTTGTGAATAATGAAAATGTTAATGAGAAAATCATTGGACATCATCCTCATTACGAATCTAACAATTAATCCTAATCTTGTTTTTAATGCTAACTCGGCTCGTGTTAGGACTCAGGAGGCAGTTTTCCTCCACTAGATCTTTCTGGAGGTTGGATCTGGTTCCTTGTTCTCCTAACTCTAATCTAGACGGTGGATATTGATTTGGAGGGAGTTAGGGTAACTACCTACCCCATCGTTGCTCCTACATGTTCATTCCGACTCTCCGCTTGGCTTGGCCTCCATCTGCTTGCAGTTTGGCTCTGCTATCTGGTTCACGGTTGGGTCATTTGTCTTCTCCATTTACTTGTCATTATGCAACCTCTCCATGGAAGTGGTAACAGTTTTTTCCTTCAAGAGATTATATGGAATGAGTTTAATTTGTTTCAAGGTTCTCCAAGCCCTTCCAGCAAATTGTCTGGTCGTCACTATGCGGGAGGAGCTAAAGGTATTTCCTCTTTCCTTATTTATTTTTTCATCTTATGGATACCCTTTTGTTCCAATGCTTACTTCTATATGAGGGTTTTCTTGACTGATTTCTTATTTGCTTGTCTGCTGCAGGATATGGGTCTACCGTAATTGGATTCCTGAAACCCTGATTTCACCGCCATTCAGACTCGTTCGGGCAACAAAAGTCTCTGCAGCATCCAGAACATTACAGGACAAATCGGTAAGGGTTTCCTTTCACCCAGTAAAAACTATGGGAGGTATGTTAACAGGGTTTAAGGTTATTTAGCTACCCATGTTTTCATTTTTCATTCAAGGGTTCTTGTGTGCTAGATGCCTGATTTTCGAGTCTCGGGTCTTCAATGCTACTTCTTCGAATGGGACCATCATACCTCGGCTCTCCAAGTACATGCATTTTATTCCCTAACCTTGCAACATGCGTTTAATCTCATTCGTGCACTTCAAGTTCTTGTTTTCTATCTTTTTATGAGGTTTAGCCCTCTGTTTGTACAGGGTTCTCATCCTCTGTTAGCTGAGTTTTATCTCAACGCTTCTATGGAAGAAGGCATACTTTGTTTTTCTTCTAGGGTTTTAAGATTTAATTATGTAGAGATTTCTAACCGTCTCGGTTCTTTGTCACGGGTTCTTACCCTAGAGACTATGTTGTGATTTTATTCATTTTTCTTAA
This sequence comes from Pinus albicaulis, assembly GCA_034641835.2. NCBI lineage: Eukaryota > Viridiplantae > Streptophyta > Pinopsida > Pinales > Pinaceae > Pinus > Pinus albicaulis. The sequence continues at coordinate 129,098,679 of CM076574.1, read as the reverse complement.
TGCAGAACCTCTGAGGTCTGCCATCTTATATATTGTTTAAAACTTATGTATATATATTCAATTGACATTTATATAGATGCACATTCAAGGAACAAAGATATCAAATGTTATATTCTGGTTCTGGACGTTATTTATTTATCTTACTAATGAACATTATTAACTGACAAAAGTATTGGATCTGTGCTACTTATAATGTACAAGAATATTCGCTTTGCATTACTTAAAATGTAATATTTCTGTTATATGCTTGCATAGTATTTATGTAACTAGCACTATTCTGGAAGCTTCAGCGACCAGAGGACCGGACGCAGGTTTGGTTTAGGCCGTGACTTGGGTCTAAACCTTTGTGCACCCCTGAGTGCTTATACGTTCACGGTTTCACCTGTAACTTTAGTTTTTCTGTAATTTCGTTTATTTGAATAAAATTTCTATATGTTTTGTTTTATCTGAGTTATGGCTCACTAGGCAATGACTTAATAATCTAGATTTATGTCTCTAAAACATTTATTTTCATGATTTAATTAATGTTCTGAGATATCTAGTTTTCTATTGTTCTTTCTCAGAGTTATTTTCTTCAGTTACAAAGCTATAATAAGTATCCATAACTTAACATACCTTTAATTCACATATTATCTATTGTTCCCTTTCCTTTTATTTTCTAGTTTATCTTCCTAGATTAATAAAGAACAATCCCTTAATTCTTTCTTTAAATTAAACAATAATTATACAAAAAAATTTCTTTCTAAGAGAAAAGAGAGAAATTTCCACAACTATTCACTTGATTATCAATTCAGAGCTTCAGATACTTATCTTAAAATTTCCTTAGCTTAACTAAAGGTTCCTCCCAACCTTGAGAGAGGCTATTACGTCCTCTGCTCCCCCCGAGCTCCGCACCAGAGTCCTTTAGAGAGCTGTATTTCCCCATATTTAAACCTCAGGACCACCGTCCAGTCTGATCTCCAGTCAGGTTTCAGAGCTCCACTGGTTCTAGACCAGCTCTGGACAACTCTTTTTCCACCTTGTGGTTTTAAAATTTTTCTTATTTCTTCTTTTTGAGAGGAACCCCCTTCTTGCCCCCAAGATTTATTTTTATCCTCCTTGGGAAAAGGGTAACTGTTAGAAGAAACTGCCTCTCCCTCTTTATTCTGGATCTTGGAATTATTTTTATCTTTCAATTAAATTTTTTTTCTCAATGGTGAGTCAAAGATGGAGCGAAGCGGTGGCAAATCCTCTGGTCTAGGGTTTCTTGGCATGGACGCAGCAAACAAAACCTGGGTCGAACTGAGCAAAGGTCCTAGACTCTGTTCAGAGAACAATATTGTCCACATCTCATGGGTGCAGACTGATGAATTATCGATGGCCATGGGCAAGGTGGTGGCAGATTTGGGTTCCAAAACCATGTTCCTGTGTCTCTATATTCCCTTTCGTTTGTCTCCAAAATTTCTATCTGCTCCGGCGGACTGCAATGGTTGGGTTGAAATGCACTGTGCGAATTCTGGTGCATCTAAGAATGGCTCAGCTACTCGCCATGTGCTTTTTTCCCCACACCTTGCCATGTTAACAGTGACTATATTTCTTCTACTTTTGGAGGACTGGGTGCTTTCTATGGTTGTGGCGGCCATCGTGGGAGGCGGTGCAGGTTCCTTTAGCTTTTACAAACCAGGGTTGCTGCTCTCAAACTTCTCTAATGGTGGCTTTTACTCATTTCACCCGGTTTGCAGCCCCCTGACTTCCGATCTTCCGCAATGTTTGGAACTTCCTGCACCGACTCCGACTTTATCAACCATCGCGACCTGGCTTAATGTAGCTCGGGGTATGATTCACATATCCATGTCCTCTGCTTTCAAAATATTAGTCATTTATTTCAAAGCTCAATTTATTTGGGGAGGGGGAAGGCGGATTGGGGGGTGGCCTTTCCTTCCCTGCCTCTGCCACCGTCAAGGCAAGAGGATCTATTGTTATTGCCGCAAAGTCTGGCTGTAGGCATATCTCCCAAAGGACCTGTTTCAAACCCCACTGGGAGTCCACACTTGTGGGGGATAGATACAGATCAATATGGTTGTGGGTTGGGCGTGCTGAGTTATACAGAGCACCCTCACTACCAAATTTTCCTCAAATCCATAGATGGGAGGTCTTCCATTATCTGGGTGCGGGGAGATGAACTGGTCTCTGTGCTGAAAGGAAAAATATAGAGTGTCACAAGTATTCTATCTCAAAGACATTCTGATATTTTTAGGCAGAGCACTACAGGAAACAACAAAATTAAAAGAATATCAGATTCAACAAAACTCTACTATTATCCTAAACCTAAGACTTAGAGGGGGTGTTCCAGGAACAACATCAACCACTATAGCAACAACAACAGGAAAATAAATGCCCTCTTTCAAGGATATACTGAGAGGACAAACCCTCACACAAGGGAAAAAACAAATTCCAAACTTAATAGTGCCAGGACCATATATAGTACAAAAAAAAAGGACAGTCTGGATCTGGCAGTTGAAATTCCAGAGGTCATCATGCTATTTGACACACTTTTATCAAAATCAGTTATTTTCCGCTTCAATGGATACTAGCCCAAACCTGAAGAATTACATGCTTGGATATACCAAAACTGGACCCAGAACCAAGGAAATTTTTAAGAAACCCCCCAAATTTATATGTATAATAAATGGGTGAATCCCCAATGTATATAGGAAAATGTATAGGCTATTTTTTCATTAATATAATATACATATATAATTTTTTGGCGAAACTTTCACTAAATTATAAATTTTTCTTAAATATTGGCGAATTTTTCACTAGGTTATAAAGTATTGAAAATTATTGATTAATCTTCTAAAAAATTAGAAAACATTGTAAAATATTAGTGATTCATTACCAATGTATAGAAACATATGTAATAATAAGAAAAATATTTTTTTTTAAACTATGATATACAATTTTCCATGTTTTGGTTCTTGTACGGGTAATGTTGCTCTAGGTTCTTGTTATACACTATTGAAAATATTTTTTCATGTTTTTATTATGTTTTACCACAAATGTCTTATCACATCCCAAGGGGAAATTAATTCGAAAGACACCCCCAAAGGCATGTGATGTTGCACCAAATAAATTATTTTTCTCAAACTTGGTCTTTATGCATCTAGATAACCCTGCCATATTATATGTAATTCATATTCTATAGGCTTCACATGAAAATAAGGTCTATGAATAGCTATATCAAAATCATGAATATCTACATAAAATTATTTTGTTTTCTTATACATCACTTTTCTAAAAGGTAGATGCTTCTCTAATTCCTCAAGTTCAAATAAACCAACAACTTTAAAATATTGTGTTTCATCATAATATGTAGGTTTTTCACCTACTTTTGGATCATAACTATTGTGGTCGTTGTTGCAATTTATTCTACAGTTAACAACTCTAATATTGTTGACTTGGTAAAAAATTAATTGAAATCTCACAAAATATAAAATGAGAATGAATGGAAGATAAATATGCATTGAAACTTAATTTCCTACATCATGAAAAAAAAGGTAATAACACAAACTCATTAAAAATCTACAATGGGTGAGTTAAAAAATCTAACACAAATATAAAAAATAGTCTATGCATGTTCATTACTTGGAATAAGATGTCACAAAACAATGATCATCAAGGGGCTTTTCATTTCAAGAATAGTACTACACTAAACAATCTATCGTTCTCAACTAATTACATGTGATGTTTTTTTGTATTGGTATTAAAGTATAAGTGCATTATATGAATGTCCTTCTCATGATAATACGACTTCTATGATGAACACATAGGATCCTAGTGCATAGACCATTTTTTTCTTCACTTAACCAAGCAGAGCTCGTTTTCCTCTCTTAACAAACAATAAGTATTTTTAAAGAAAATATAAAATAAAATAGTAGATTCTAAAAGGTGAATATTTTTTTGTGACACCACAACGTGAGAGGAAATAAAAATAAAAATAAAATAAAACATATACTTCGATAATCAAATATATAAAGAAAATAATAATAATTATGGAAAACATATTGAATGTCTAGATAATAAGTGAAGTCATATATTAATCCTAATACCATATCAGTATCAAATGAACATGACAAAAAAAACAAACAAAATATATTTTTACTCAACAAAGGTCTTTAACTTTAACCGAACCCCTTAAATCAATAAAATAAGATGAAACAAATCATGCCTTAACAAAATGATCAATTAAACATCAAATAAAAACTAGAATAATTTAAGAGATCATAATTTTTAACCAAAAGAAACCCGAAATTTTCAAACTTGGAAAAATGATCCAAATGCAACAAACAAACAAACCATTAAGAGTGACCAAGATATTAGAGCTACAAAAAAAAAACTCATCTAATTGAAATGAACCCATTCTTGCTTAGTAAAAGCCTTGTTAAAGTACTTATTCATCCTTTAATACAAGGACACTACCTATATCAAAATATAGATCCTCACCTCATAAAATTATTGCTTCATTTTCTATCACATACAAGAAAGGGATAAAGTAATAGTTAATTATCAAGACATCAATCTTAAAAAACATTGCAGCAAAGAAATATGGATTCAATGTTACAATAAAGAATAGAAAGTATAGAACACGTTATTACCTCAAATGCAATGTCAAATTGGCATATATTATTAGTAATGTTGTTGTGATAAATAATTTAGAACCTGCACCAAAAATAGAGGAACAACAAATTTGATCAAATAAAAGGAATCACCTCATTTGTACTATTCTATTCAATTTTTCTTACACAGCCTATGGAACATTTATACCAAAATAAGTGTCCTTTGGGACTTCATATATATTGGAATAGATAAAATATTGTGGTATATCAATTTTCCACTTCTCAATTTTTTCATCATTTGCTTCATTCTGAGCAAAATCTTTTCCACATGAACTGTAATTTTGATCCTCCAAAATATCATGTTCCATATCAATTTTATTAGAGAAGTTTGTTATATTGTCTTTGCCCCTTCTATCACAATATGATCGCCAAAGAGCTAGTGCTCTTTCATATGGAAAATAGTTAATATCATACTTTGTTACATATAATTTTAGGCATATATCCATATGTTTATCAAGTTTGTTCTTCAAATTTTACTTCAAATATGATAGTGCACTAAACATCCTCTCATCCTCTATTGATCACAAAATCATTGTTTGACACAAATATTCTAATTTGAAATATTATGATATGTTTTCTTGTAAGTATTAGCTAGCATATAAAATATTCCATAATCTTGTTATCACACCATATTCTAGAGGATTCTCCAAAACATGAAATTGTTTCCACATTGTTTCAGCAAAGCGCATGGCTTGTTGAAACATTTTTGATGAATCCAAAATACCTTGAATTTAAAACATAATAATTTAATATTTTAATCGATATTTTAATTTTTTTTGAAACCTTTAATTAGTTTATAAATATTTGTCTTCGTTGGATTCTTAATAATTTATGCCTCAAATTTCTCCTAAGGTATATTTTATTCTTTATATTATTTAAAGATCTTTTCCATTCCTTGGAACCCATTTCTTATTTCATGGTTAACTCCTTTCTATTACCTTTATATTCTCTTTTCATTACTAAACCCATCTCATATTTTATTTCTTTTTTTTTCCTTGATGATGGGTGGAGTCTCCACTCGAAACATTAGACATTTCAAATATTGACACATAGTTTATTCCAAAAAAAAATCCCAACGATGGTTGAAATGTTGATGATGAAGTAGCCTATGATATAAAACCTTGTGAGAAGGATAAAGATGATAGGATGCTTGTCAAGAGGTTGATTAAGGGATCATCTGAGTTCCCACGAGACATCAAATGATCAATTAACATCAGGAATGCTGAAGGAAACTATCCAAATATGAAAATTAGTCATGCCAATATATATGACTTGCAATGTTTGGAGTAAGAATTCATTTATGCATACTTTATATATTCATTTATTTGTTTATGATTGAATGCATGTATGATAATGATACCTAGGTTGGATATGATGAATGAAGAATATTTTGGTATGACAAGATTTTTATAATTCTTTTGATTCAACCATGAATTAGTATCTCATGATTGATTCACTTATAAAGAGTGAATGGGTAACAAAATAATGTTATGAATTTGTATAACACATGATAGTGAATTCCAATAGAGCTAATGTGTGAAACCATATTGTTGATGGATATGGAAGGATATAGTACTACACAAATATCCACTTGTCTCCCGGCTTATATTTCCATTGTAGACTATAACCTTCTAGCAAATAGTGAGGAGCACCTATAAAGGAGAGGATTCCTAAGGTAATATATAGTAGAGAAAGGAATTTCCTTGAAGTATGTTTGAGGTACATATGAGGGTTGACTAGATGATGTGTTGAGGTATTGGTTAGACCTTCCAATTGATGATGGTGGAATACATGATATAGAAATGTATGATTTTGAAATCAAGCGACAGGGATGGATTGAGTAGATGTGATCATAAGTATCTACACATCAGTTTATTGGAATAAATATTTAGTTTCATCTTGTAATGGTAGGTATGCTAAGTAACACGTGTACATTGAAACATTTTTCCATTCAATTGAGTATGATTAACAACTAAAAATGATTAAATTATTAGTTTGTTAATATTGTTCTGAGAGCACCTCATGGATGGTAGTAAATATTGAAAGAAAGGATTATATGCATAGATAATCACTTTTTTTTGGTTGATTAAAAAATTTAGGTTGTAGGTGGAATGGTCTCAAATATGAAATGAGTGTAATTATGTAAGAAATATTAGGTACTACGCTAAGAGCCAAACACCATGAGAAGGAATCTCATACTTATGAAATTTATGAATTAGACTTGGAATTTATACGTTGGATTATTATTATTATTATTATTATTATTATTATTATTATTATTATTATTATTATTATTATATATATATATATATATTGTAATTGTATGTGTATGATACATGATGGCTATTGAAGATGGAAAGCCTTGAAGAAAGGTCATTGTTATGACAAAGGAACCTTGTATTGTTATAACATGACACACACACACACACACACACACACACACACACACACACACACACACATATATAATTTCATATTTTATTGAGAATATAGAGAAAAATAAATAAAATTCTTATTACATTATCTCATATGTAAATAGATGTATATTGATAATAATTTTTTTGGATTAAATTATAAATATAAATATAAATAAATTATACTTTTATTTTATTTTTTATAATTATAAATAAGTGGATATTATGAATGTCACTCAATGTATTTATTAAATTATATTATCAAAATTACAATAAAATAATTTACTCTAATATCAATTTTAAAATGAAAAAACCTAATATCAATTTTAAAATAAGAAAAAATTGTTTTAAAACATTGCATGGTTATACAAATTTCTAGAAAAAAAAATTTTAAAAACACAATAATTATCAATTTTAAAATAAGGAAAAAAATGTTTTAAAACATTTCATTGGTTATACAAGTTACTAGGAAAAAAAAAAATAGAAAGGAAAGTACATTTATACACGATTTTCTTACCACATACCCTCATTAATTAAAGAATTTATCATGAGTCCAATTTCAGATTCTTAATGTTGCCCCAAAAAAATCATTTAAAATCGTTCACTTCCCGCTCATATAGCTATTGAAACTTCTTATATATATTGACTATATGATATAAGTCAATATCAAGATAATTTTGGTTGATTTGGGATTTTTATTATCTTTCTATAAGGAAATATAAAGAAGTATGGCACCTCGTTCCTTTCCTCCACCCATAGATGTCAAATCTTGAAGTTCAACACACCAAAATTGGTCAGACTTTCTTAATACTAGATCTCCACATATTAGAAGTTTAGAGTGAAGAAATGAAGAAAATGTTATGTCTCATTGGAGACCAACCCAAAAGCATAAGAAGCTTCTAGAAGAATCCAAACCAAAAGCATAAGAAGCTTCTGGAACAATCCAACCCAAAAGCATAAGAAGCTTCAGGAAGAATTATGCGCAAAATGCATTTGTACTAACCCTACTCCAGATGAGGTCACAGATATTGTGAGTTTACTCAAACCCTATAGAGATGTGGAAGAAAAGAGTGTTTCTTATTGACTTCAAAACACTCACTGCAGTAAGAGATAGAAAGAACAAAAAATTTCCATGCAGGAGTCTTCTCACTCTCTTTGGGGCCAGCCTGCACCCCTTCAACCGCTAGTAAACTCTACATTGTTTGTGTATGTTTTTCAATAATTTTAACTGTTTTCCTAACAAATTCTTATTTGGTGGCATTCTCTGTGTTCAACCCCAACCTGCAACATTACTTGTGAGTCTTCGATGAATATAGCTACATTTTTATCTCAAGTAAGTATATTATCGATTCTCAATTTCTATGATTTGGATATTAATAGGGAAATATTTTGTTAAATGCATAAGAAAGTGATCCAAGTTGTTTTCAAAGGGATTTGAGCATAACTTATCTCAGGTTTCGAAATTTTCTTGAAATTTTGATGGATATGCAAAAAGTTAAATAGTTAACAATTAACTTTGTTCATATCTATCGAATTAACAAAATATTCGAAAAACTACAATTAAAATGAAAAGCCAAGGCAAATAATTGGCTAGGCTAGTTCTTCTTTATTATATTTCCAACCTATTCAAGAAATGAAATGAGCCTTCAATGTTAAAAGTTAAATCAAATATTTTATTTTGTTACATAATTTTCCTCTTCAGCTGTCATATATTACATTTACATCCAAATTCCTTCGTTTTTATTATTGATTTCAAACATATATGAACATGAATTTTCCCCATTTACCAACCAATTTTCAAAATTTTCAAATACGTTGTTCATATCTAGAGTATGAAAAGATGGGAGAATTGCTCAAATTGTTCCTCTTCACCCACATGGGAACCTAAGGCCACCAACGCTAAAAATAAAGGGAGGTGATGGATAACTCGCTCTTCGTACTGCAGATATTCAGATACAAGGAAGGTGGTGAAGACTCAGATAATTAAATTTATCTCATTTTTTCCTTATTAAGTGAATCTTTAGTATGCAACTATTCAGAGATTATGTATTATGATAGATCTCTTGTGTAACTGGAAAAAATCGTTACTGAATTTATGCATACATATGATTCTGTAATAACTTGGATCTCTTGTGTAACTAGACAACTTCGTTACTGATTATTTTAAATTTAACAATGTGTCTGTATGAATGATAAGACTATCATTGTATTTGGAAGATTATTCCTTAAAAAGTCATGCTTGTTAATGTAATAACCTCTAAAATTATTAGTAACAGACTTTACAATGGTATTGGATGTTTTTTTATTGGAAGGACAATGTGGCATTCCCTTCCATGTTGGTTATCAAATTAGGTAGAAGTGGCGAAAACCTCAAATAGGGTTAGTATTTTGAAACTCAATGTTCTTTTTTTATTGTATTATTTTGTTTTTTTATAAGATTAAGGTTGTGTTAAAAGTATTATATATTTTCCTTACAATTTTTAGTGGAATTGGTTAAAATATTTTATTTTATTTTTGAAATTATTTTAGATAAATTTATGTGTGGGATTGAGGTTATATTTTATTTGAATTAAAAGTAACTATGTGTTAATTTTGAACCCATTATTTTTTTTGTTTGTTTTTTTATTATTTATGATAAAATCACTTTTTAGTTTTTGAGTAATTTTTTTGGAATTGTAAAATCTAGCTTTGTATTTATTTAAAGATACATTTCAAGAAAGGAAAAATGTCTAGAATAGTATTTCATAATTTTCAAAAAAAAAAAAGATATGTAGAATCATCATTTCCTTACTTTCTAAGGAAATGTTTTCATAATTTTCATAAAAAAAATAAAAATATAAAATAATTAGAGATCATTTACATACTTCCCAAGAAAATGTTTTCATACTTAATTAAACGAAACTAAGAATAAAGTAAAAAAAAGTTAATAACACCACCTAGACTTATTCCAAAATTGTGAAGGTTTAAAATCCGTGGCTTCAGGGGTTAAATTTGATGGGTCCTCCTACCCATAATAGAACTTTTTTATGATGGTCTCATTTTGAAACAACCTGTTAGTGCTCAAATCTGCCTCAGGCTGAAGAAGGCAAAACTCGAGGCAACATCAAACCAAGCTTAGCCTCGTAGCTAGCCCTACGAGGACAGGAGAGGGCTCTCTCCGGGTCTATCTCAGCAAAAGGTCTTCAAAGGGGCTGAGATGACCTATAGTGAATGCTGATCTTAGGCTAGTAAATTGATACAAAAAAGGTTTTTTGATAAATGATTGGGTTTTTCTGGGCAGCGTGGGATCAAGAACAGCATGAGCAAAGATCTAATCAAAGGCACAGATTATTCCATAAGGCGAGATAGGAGTGAAACTTAAAAATTCCAAGTTGAAATTAAATGGAGTGGCAAGACTACTAAGAAGTTGACAAGGGCATGTGTGATGAATCCTTATCGAACAGAAGAAATTGCACAAAACATGAAAGCTTCTCCAGGGCAGAGCAGCAAGCTGAATTCTGCCCTTCTACTTAAAAGAATTCATTAAGAAATTATTATGGGTGAACTATAAACATAACAAGACACATATGAAAACAAAGAAGAAACATTTGCTAAATTCGTACCACAAGAATCTTATGAAACAGAGCTGTACCATTCAATTAGTTTCTCTGTCAAAACTGTACAATGTCCTCCACTAGCTTTCAGAATTCTCCCCCACTACAAGTGATTTTTAATACAATATATAAGCCTAGAGGTGGGATAACAAATCAACCCCAATAAGGAATGGTTTAATTATCATTTAACAAACAAAACTGCAGAGCCAATCATTTGTTCTGAAGGCAGAACAACGCTTTCCCTGAAGATAGAATAACGCTCCTTTTTCTACTCGAATCTGCTTGATGACTGATGAATAGGCAACATCAGGAGCTTAGACCATTTGAATTAGGAAATCTGAAGTCATAAATAGGAAATCGAATCCTATTCTTCTGCTGTAGTTAATATCTTCATTTCAAATTAGCCCTTCGATCTCTGACTGCCACTTGTTTTTCCTTTATTTTCTGACTTGTTAACAAAATGCTATTTGAATAAAAACTAATTTGAATAAAAACGGTTTTTAGACTAAAATTTCGCCTTTTAATAAATGGAAACAAAGTTCCGTCATCTCCAGCTGTGGTATTTTCCCTTTCATTGGAACCTCTTTAATGCTCACACCTGCATTGCCTACAAAGTGCATATGTTCAAAATGAATGTTTCCAGAACGCGATTCTGTCCTTGCTTGCAAAGATTTCGGTTTTCTTCTATTGCGAGAAGCCATATGTTCGAAAAAGGAACCATAAAATATATATAAACTTAGTAGGATGTGGAAAAATTTGAATACCCAGCGGGTACGTGGCATCCCAGCATGGATTATCAATGTCATTGAAACGTTTACTCACACGGTCTTCTTTCTACACACATAGCACTTTATCCTTATATGTTTCCAAAGTGGTAAGCGGCAATTAGTGCAGAGATAATACTCAGACAATGCAGCGCTTTCCCACAATCCACTGCAATAAATTTTAAAGCCAGTTTCAACATCCCAATTTCGCACGGAAAGGTCCCAAGAGGCAGAACAAACTGTATCTTTTTTGAACCAGTCGACAGAAGAAACCAATGACTATGTCCGCCCTTGATGCCTCAATGCTGGTGTCTGAATTCGAGATCTTCGATCGACTGCAAGGCTAACATTTTTGCCCCTTGATATTATGAACAAAGGAAAGAACTGAGATAAAAATTCCGCCAATGGGTTTGTCAATACATAAATCGTGAATCTGTTCTTAGTTTTAGAAACACCATTGACCTTTGCACTAGATTTAGAAGCCCATGATAGAAACTAACACTCTTTTTGCTTGAGGTGAACGCATGAAAGCAATAACTAAACAGAAAACCGGAGACAAAAGCGATGCCATCACTTCCAAAGTGGTACCCCACCCCACATAAACATCGAACCTATAAGCAGTTGGAGGCATTTGATGCGAAACTAGGCGCAAGACAAATTTTTTAGCTCTGTCTCTGTATGGGTAGCGCACCTACCCAACGGGTAGCGCGCCCTATATGGGTAGCGCCCGTGTTATTTGCAAAGGGATGGGGCGTTTAAGTGGGTAGCGCACCCTCTCTATGGGTAGCGCGCACCTCTGCCAGCTCCAGTTTTCTTGACTCCTTCTAGGATCTTGCCTTGTTTAAGAATGCCGTGAAGATCACCAGCAACAAGCCCTCCAAACCGACAACCACGAATTAGCCATCGCTTTGAAATTCCTCCAAGAGTAATTACTGGTGTGATGGAAGCGAATTTTTCCATAGGCTCAGATTTAACCCCTCCAAAGACCATGTGCACATATACTTCATCTGAAACACTAGGGATTCCTAAGTGACCTACAGTTTTTGCATTCTGTAACAGGTGTTCATAGGAGAAGACATCAGCACAAGGATGGCTTGGATCGATGACAACTATTGCCATAGTTTTGTCATCGGCCAATGCCTCTACTTAATCCAAGTCAATTCCCCAGTAATTCTCTGGAATCAAGTCATAAAACCATATTTCAATGCCACTGTAACCACAGGCAGTTTCATAAACTGGAAATCCTGGTCGTGGTAGGAGTATATTTGAGCCTTTAATGGCCAATACTTGCATGCACACTTGTATAGCTTGCAAGCAACCAACTGTGAAGTATACATCATTAAAAGTAATCTTATAAGGTAGGCCTGAGGAAACATACTCTACAACAGCATGTGAATTCGGGGCTCCAGTTTGAGCAAGTTCTCCTTGTTTCTAAAGAGTTTTCTTTGTTGTCTTGGCAGGGATGGTGACTTGTCTTGGCTCGGCACTTTTTCACATTAATACAAACCCTGCCTTTCAAATTCCCTTTTTGATTTTCTGAGCTTGAATGATGGCTTTTCTTCTGTTGGGTGTTTTGCAGGGATAAGAGCTGCTGAAGCTGAAACAGGGCTGCCATTTGAAGAGCTGGAGAACTTGAAACATTTTGACAAATTACATATTCTAAAAAAACACATTTGATGATTTCTTCTTCAAAACATGGTTTTGAAGAAGAATCAATCTCACATTATTGACGATGACATTCCTGAAATAAACACCTACTGAACCTTCCTCTAGGCTGCAGACATTATTCGACATGTTTGAAGACCAATGACGAAGGACTGACAGGACTGTGTCTAAACAACCCTTCATATCATTTTAGCATTTCCTTTTATGAGTTTCATATAAGTTAAAAGTAAAAAAAAAAAAGCACAATGTATACCTGCAAATATTGAAGCCAATGCAGTTAAAATTTCAAGATATTAGGGTGAAAAACAACGTGCCATTTCTAAAAATAAATTTTCAAAGTTTCATTTTTAATTAGATTTATTTTTTAGAAAATATAACATTTTAGTTTAAATTTCAATAAGATTTTGCTAAAATGAAGTTGAACGTGTTGATATTAGATATTGTCAATAAAGGTATTAAAATGAAATTAAAGGTCACTTGAACTTACTAAAGTTAAGATGAATCCTTTCCCAGAGAAGAGTCTAATACTCATGAGGCTTAGTTAAAGGAGGAGTCTCGTCTTGCAGGAATTCCATGGAGGAAGGAAAATATTCCATGAAATCGAACATTCTGAGCCAATTAAAAGAATATTTTGTTAAAAAAATTTCTACACTGAATTTTCCACACATTATAGTGTTGGAAAAATAGTCCAAGTGACTTTTAATTTGAAGCATTGATACAGAAAAATACCAAAATATTCTCACTAAGCTATAACTCACTTAGATAAAGAAAACAACTATTTATATAAACATCATCTTCAAATTCACACAATCCATAATGTCAATTTCCCTATTATCTTTGAATCTCTAGCTTAATGGGGAAATAAATTATTTACCCCTCCTAACAATATTTTAAAATAAAATGTATAACATAAAAAATATACCCACTTCTAAAGCCTCATCTAGGAATGTATAACATAAAAAACATACCCACTTCTGAAGCATCATCTAGACTTACAAAATGTGACTAGTGTAATTCCATTTTAACTTTGGATCCACCAAACCTCAAAAGGGTTCAATTTTTTTTTCACTCAGTGAAAATAGATTTGCGTCACAAGCTATTTGATATCTCTCTCCGCTTGGTAGACTCCTAAGTTAAGATGGATCTAAGTTGTTTTAATTTTACCCTTTAAATATGCTATGTTCCACATGAATACCATGGGTTCTCATACCATGTGTCAATACCATGGGTAAATACCATGAGATTATTTTTATTTTAATGTTATTATTATTATTTTCTGAGAGGGATCAAATCTCTTAAGATGCAAATATCTTTAGAGTGAAAGGAGATTTGATCCAGTAGATTTAGAGTTAAGATGTATATAAGTTGTTTTAATTCCCCCTCTCCCTTAAAATAAGGTGGGCTAAAATCTAGAACTATTTTTTTTTATAAATAAATTTGGGGCTATTTGAAATAATGAAATAATATACTATGATACAAAAAATTCGCCCCTAAAATTTTCTATGTTGTGGAGAGAGACAATAACCAAACCCAGAACCCCCAATCAGGTTCCAAGTGGGAAGTCGAAGGCGCGACATGGTTATCATTTGTGCAAGCCACACGGTGGAAGGATATGATGCGTGGTGACAAGTGCGGACGACTCCACCCACGCCGAGTAATTATCGCATTAAAGGAAGTTGGAAGACAACGGGGATTATCAAGAGTGTCTGGGGGAAAACGCCAGTGCGGGAGGATGTGGTGGCCCGTTAAAAACTTTTTTTTTGTTGGCTTTTGGATCATTGTTGAGTAGCGTATGAAGGAAGCTGGGAAGAGGACATATGAACAGTTGAGGGATTTGGTAACTATGACCTGTCATTTGCGTGGGAATGTATCTAGCTTCTTCCTTAGTATATTTGTCTCTGAGATGACGAATTGCATTGGTTTGTATGCTTTGTTTCTTCGTCCATTGAATGGAATGACTACTGGTTCAATATTGCAGTCTCCTATGAAATATGTCTTGGTCAAACGGAATGAGAGGATGCCTGGAAAGTTTGATAGGTTCTACATAAATAATTTCTAGATCTTAATTTGGTTAGAGACCCTTGTCTTGGTTATTTCTTCTGAGTCCATTTTGGTTCTGCATGTGGCTGGTTGCATGTTGTTCCACCTTCTGGGTATGCAAATTGCAGAAGAGGTGGTGACTCAATGCTACGAGCCTTGTTATTCTAAATTTCTTCCACACCTTGCATGTTATATGAATGACCCTACATGTTAGTATTACAATGAATTAGAGTTTTCTGCAACCCTTGCATGCCATCTTCATGGCTCTGCATGCGAGTTTCACATCCCTGTTTTTCATCTTTATTATTTCGAAAGCCTATTGCATAGAACTGATTGCAATTCTCTTAGTCCTATTGGATTTTCTGGTAGTCTGCAAGGTAGTGCTGGCAATAATGTAGACAAATTGCAAAATCCCTCTTGCAACTGTTTCAAGTCTCTATGGAAATTATTTGAAATTGAATGTATATCGCTGAAGGAAAATTTTGGGGTTAAATATAATGTCAATAACGTCACTAATGTTTGCGGCAACATGGGGGGTAGAGGCTCTGTCAATACTGATAGAGGCACCAAGGACAATAAAACTGGTACAACAATTTTTGGGTTAGTTGGGGGGTGAAATCAATTTCATTCTGGGCTTGCATGGGAGTAACTGCAAAGTTTATCGGGTCCTTTATGGTTTTGTCACTGTCCTCCTCATTCTGGTTAATATTGAGAAGGGAATGCATAATGAGAATTGGAAAGATGTGGCATGTTTGTGCAGCAGGGGTTTAGGAAACATAGTAATCATGAAGAGAGTAACAACTTCTGGCCAGCTTGTGAGAAATTTGATGGCTCCCAGCAAGCAAGATTTTATTTCAAAATATCTATTTGATTTCAATACTTTTTTTCTCCTTCTGCAGGTCTTCCTAGCATTTTTCACCCTCAGGCAATTGCACGTTGGGGTAGAACTCTAGTGTGGATTTGGGTGATCGTACAGTTGTTGGGACACCAGCTCCAAGCTAACATGGTTAAACTACAGTCTGGAAGAAGGGACGAAAAGGATAAATGAAAGGCCAAAGAGGGATCAAGTAGAAGGGGAAGGAATTATAGAAAGGAAATCATGGAAAACCTCTTCCAGGCATATGCAGAAGGGACACCTAGCTATGCTAAATTTCTGATTTTTGGATGGGAACAAGATTTGAAAACCAAGGTCGAGGAAGACATTCCTGAAGATGAGATGGATCCAATATTAACTGATCCTAGTCATACCAGATGGAGACTGTCATATTTTAAGAAGTCTATTCATATTTACTAGACCATGAAGTGCTTACTAGCTAAAGCAATTGTAACAGTGCAAGAGATTGGAGGAGATCCAAAGGTTGCCTCCATTCTATATGAAATCCACAGGGATATCCAAGAGATTCACCTACAAAAACATCATCATAACGTCCTCCTTGGATGAATATATAGGAAGCTTCATAATCAGAATCAGGTTGACATGCCCATGTCAAGTGTTAAAGACCCGACACCCATTGAATCATCTGATGACTAAGGATACTAAATACTTTCTTTTTTTATATGCATACTACAAAAAGTATTTACTTTTTCGATGTTCATATATTTTAAGTTAGAAAATAGACCTGTTAAGATAGCCAGAGATTGATTTAAACTCTTTAATTTTGGTTGGACTATAACTCTCTGAGATGGCCAACAAACCTAGTTTCCTACAAGCGGGTTGAGGCCAACAGAAATATATTAATGTAACCTGCATTTTATTAAAGATGAATGTATAGCGAGGCACTACCCAATTTACAAAAAAATAAAAATAAAAATTGAGTGGCACTAACTTTCACTCAAGTTAATTGGGTAATTTCACTTACCCTTGAGTTAACATGTGTCCCTTTTAAATTATAAATAAGATATTCTATATAAAGGTATGAAATCTTTTATAATAAAAAAGTAAAAATGAATATACTTGTTTGGTTTGTTTTGTTTAAAAGCATTAGAAAACATCAATAATAGTATGAAGTAGATGTAGAAATATTTCACTTTGTTCATTAGTAAAATATTTCAATATCCATATCAGGTGGGCTACTACTATCTCACTTGGCTAATGGACTAGGGAACATGTCAACACATCACTATGAATGTTAAATGCATAGGAGTTATTGCAGGTGGATATCATTAATGCCTGCAAAACCATGACATGGTTCAATTTGAATGGGAGCTGGTGGCATGAAGTTTGCACAGGAATCGAGATGGTCACTCGTGCAATATAAATTGACATTAAGACTCCTTCCATGGAACTTAGTTTGGAAAAATTCTTTGTGAGTGTTTCTGTGGAGGGATTCTTGTATAGGGAATCATGGGTAGAAAACACAAGTTATGGAGCAGAGTTGGCATGGTTTTACAGTTGGAAAAATCGTGAATCAACCTTAATTATCACGAAACTCCCTCTTTAGTCATGATTCCAATAATTCATGGACATTTTTTCCCTCCATGCTCAGAAACATCATCTATGATTTGGTAATTTCAATTTTCCTCTAAGAATTGATTTAAGACAATCTTCTTTGATAACTTGTAGGGTGGTCAGTGCATTCTTTATTTAGGGGCTTAAGGTATTGATTTTTCTTATTTTGGTCCTTTATTCCTCAGTGCTTCGGTGGGTCTTCCCACCTTGATTTTGGTGGTCTTAGATTTATTCCCTAGCTCCTTTCCATTTCTCGCAGATATAATCTTCAATTATCCCTTATGGTGTTGATTCTTCATCCCTCTCTTGGTTTCTCACTTATGCTAGCTCTATTCTCAACCTGGACTCCTCATAAGCCTCCTTTCTAGTGTCTAGTGGTGATTTGGTAGGTTTGGGGGTTTTTAATCTTCCTCCCCTTCACTCCTATGATGTCATCTCTAGTTTCCCTCCTAGGTGGCCCCACTGTTTGCGGTTGTATTTTATGTGGCACCCCTCTAGTACTCCTGGATTATTTAGTTTTTCTTGGCCACTTCTCCAGTCTTACTATGCTACTATTATCTCCCCCAATGGTTCGTAAATGGGTGCATATTCTAAGGGGGGGGGGGTGCCTGTATTACCAAGAGAGGGCCTACAAAGTAAATACTCAAATGAACCATCGGTTGTAGGATTTTTCTACATGATTTTGTGACCTTATGCTAGGAACCATCCAGGAAGAACTCACTCTAGATGAGGGGAAGTTTCCTCTCAAATAATTCCCCTCTTAAATACGAAGGTTACTACATAAATGTGCATATTATATCTTAGACACAGAGCACATGAGGGGTCGTTTGAATCCATATATTCAAATTGTTGATCTCTACTAAAAGATGAAGTTTTTACTAGGGTATACTCTCTTAGATTAGCATGAGCACCATGTAGGCATTCTCCATTCCCTTGAGCACTTGCATTGCCACTTGAGGGATTTGGATCACAAAATGGAGAGAATAGAATAACATCTCAACATACCTCCTACAACGAAGAGAAAATCTAAGGACCTAAAAGAGTCCATCTAGGTTGCATTCTCAGAATTAGATCCCTCAGCCTAGTTGTGTTATGCCATGTATTGTGTATTGTTTTCTACAGAAGTTATCATGCAAAGCTGGTTAGGCCAATATCTCAATATCAGTTTATTCAATTTTGTATCTTTTAGTACATAGATACCTATTCCCTCTCTACAGAGAGTTATTTTTTGGATTTGGTCAGGCCTCCCAATAAGAGGTTGACAAGGTTGTTTTAGGTCATGTTATAAATGTCATTTTTTTGAAAGAAATACAATTCACCTTGAAAATATATATATGTTCATAATAATAAAATATTTCAATCCTCAAAGAGAAAAATAATTTAAAGTAAAAATATTGAATCACTTCCTAATAAGAACAATAAAAAATAAGATGTGTAATTCATTCAAATTATTAATATAAAATTAATGTATGACATTTAAAGCAATAATAATAATAATATAAGTTATAAATAAAATATTTCACTTCTCGTATTAATTAAAATATTTCGATGTTTCTTGTGAGTAAAACATTTCAAATAGACTCACTATTCTATATTTTAGCCCCTTTCATGTATATATTTTGGTCAATTTTGTTTGAAATCTAACAAATATTTATTGAAATTTCAAGAGTTTAAATAATCCAAGTTCCCAATGAAATTTTCCATGCATATATATATATGCACACACACACACACACACACAAAGAGAGAGAGAGAGAGAGAGAGAGATCCATTTTAACTATGGATCTATCAAACATCGAGAGGGATCAAATATCCATATGTGAAAACATTTTTAAGTTCTGCATTTTAAAAGTATTATTCACCTCAATAGAATGATCCCTCTTGGCACTTGCTACATCCATGGTTAAAATGGATCTATACTGGTTAAAATATTTTAATTATAAGAAACATTTTACTTTGAATGATTTTATATAATAATAACTTATGAATTTTTATGAGGAAAGATATGGTTTTAATAATGGATGTTGAAATTCACTGATGGGGGTGTTAATGCAGGTTGAGTGAGAGCTTCCTTAAAAGTTGTGTTGAATGCATCATACGTGTCTACACCTAGGGGAGGAATGGAAATACATAGATGACTAGATTGGAATGCTAAATTTGGGTCTCTTTGCTTTAAATGGTTCAGTTATGGCATTGGGGTGGCCAAAGTATGTGCAACGTGGGAGTGGAGGTGGCGATTTATTCTCAACGTTATTCATATGGTTTTATTTGAGGTTGTTATGTCTTGTTTCTTTGCTACTGGTTGTAGAGCGTCAACTCTTCTGTTAGATCTAGTTCAAATATCTGGTAGTGATTTTAGAGGTATACAATTTACCTTTTCTAGTATTGCATTATCTAAATGGTAGCTGGATCATTTTATAGGCTTTGCATGGCTCTAGTCAACTTAGTGCTCTATTATTCAAGGTGTGTTATCATCAACATGTCTCATTAGGGTGCATTGGTGTTACTTTGCTGCATTATATCGTGTTAGTAATTAGAGGTTTTCATACGCTAGTTTCTTTGATAACATTTTCAGTTACTTTGTGTTTCTCTTTGCTAGTGGCATTGAGTGATTTGGGTGTTGAATTTGTTCCTATCCTCCACTTGAGTTTCTAGAGCCCTAATTTCTTGTTATGATTATGGGGAGTCTTGTATGTTATGTCTTTAGGTTGTGGTGAGTTAAAAACGTGCTGGAATTTAGTCCTCTGGCATGGCGACTGGGAGATGATTTACTGATATTTCAGTCGGGGTTATAGGGCTCTGTGACTTGCCATATTTCTTTCTTCTTAGGTAGAGCATCTCTTAGTGGCTATAAAATTTTCTTCCTTTATCTCTGTAATTATGCCTCAGTAGAGAATGACTAGTTGAAGGGGTGGAATGGGCAATATTAGGTTCAAGCCAATTCACTCTTTTGCCTTTGATTTAGTTGGGACTTTCTTTGATATGTTTCCCTAGAAGTGAGGAAGAAAATACTCCTCTTGGAGTCGAAAGAGACTGGGAACACCCATATCACTCTAATTCATATGTTGAAGGGGATGATTTGAATAGGGTTCTTTTTCCTTCCATATTAAGGAAAACGAGGCTTAATTTTTTGAACTCTTTGGATTTACACCAACAAATGGATACTTTGTTGTGCTTACTTTCTAAGGATAAGAAAGTTGAGAACTATAATGTATTATCTTTAGTGGATGATATAAAACATATGTGTAAGAATCAAAGGTTATGTCTTAATAATGTGGATTATAGATTGACCTAGGTAGAAATATTTCTCATGTCCGATTCAACTTATGGTGATCTCACCGATGCACCAGGTGATCCTACTGACTCATCAGTTGACAGTGCTCAGAATCTCACAATAATCACCTCTTATTAGGATTAGTACTAGTTCATATTCTTCTTTTGTTCCAATTTTCGAAATCAACCTTTTGGTATGGTCTTGTCATGGCAGCTTCAACTTCTTTTGGCTTATAAGTTCAGTGCAACAACTTCTGATGCTTATCTTCGAATTGAACTTCTATGGAGATGCTTGGATTTTTTCAATATCATAGTATTTCTTCTAAGTGTTTCCGTTGTTAAAATTTGGGCCAATAGTGATTCCAAGATCTTGTTTTTCCTTCAATTCATAGATGGTGGTGTATTTCTGGATGTTTTTTGAATTCATCATTGGTGGGTTCATTATGTTATCTCAGTTCTTCACCATGCTATTTTTTATTTTTTGGTGGTCTTCATTTTTCCCTAGATGACTATTGTAATATGTCTTCATTTCACCCTAACCATATATTTGCACATACAATATTTTTCTCCAGTTATGATGTTAATGGATGATGCGACTTGGAATTTCCCTTATTGCGAGAGGAAAATCTTGCACAGGGATGCTTAGGGATTCGAATATTTTTTAGTCAAGTTTTTCAGATTATATTATTTAGGTGCATACTATCATTGCATTCCAATCTGATTTTTGGTTTGTGGAGAGCATAGGAGGGTATGTTTTTTTGGAAATACTCTTGGGTCTTTGCTTCAAGAATATTGGCATGTGCTACTTTGTTCTCTTCTTGGTGATGCTTTTGGTGGTTGGAAAAGTATTTTTGTCTCTTGTTATCTTGCAAAGAAGTTAGATTATTATTTTTCTTTTTCTGTTGAAGACTGGAAGGTATGGTTCTCATTGAATTTGAACTTGATCTCTCTATATCCTTGTTTTAGTAATGAATATTAAGTATTGGAGTTGACAAAAAAATAGTGGATATTGAAATAATTTTACTTAATACGAACGTTTATATATTTTATTTATGGTCAATATATATATATATATATATATATATATATATATATATATATATATATATATGTGTGTGTGTGTGTGTGTGTGTGTATGTATGTATGTATGTATATATTATTACAAATATCCCTCATATTAGATGTAAAAATCACTTATTGACTTAATATTAATTTTTTTACTTTCAATTACTTTATATAAATAAAAATAAAGGTACTTTTCTTTAGTTGAGATTAACCACTTCCACCACCATCTCATAATAGATATAAAATGTTATCGAGACATTAACATATTTTATTTATGGTAGAAATTGAAATACTATTTTTGTCATAAATGTTTATTTTAAATATCATATGTCACTCTATGTTGAATATGAAAGAAATTATACATTTATCTTATATTAAAATGTTCTATAAAAAAATAATTTTGAACACAAAAAGATATTTCTAGAAACATTTTTTTTTTCATAGAAAAAAATTTTTGCTAAAGATTTTCATTACTTGAAAAATCCCCATTACATATATCATATTGTTTTAAAGGGAATACATCTACAAAAAAATAATACTGATGCACTACTTAATGAAAAAATTGTTGTGTTCAACTATAACCATCCAAACAAGGTCCAGGTAGACTAATTTCAACATGAACCTAAACTAAAAATATAAAAAAAATACATGTAAAATGAAAAATAAAAATGAAACAAAATTAGTGGATATAGTTATTCTATCTGAAAAGGGTCCTCCTCCCCGATGGTGCCATTGATGTGAACCTGGTAAAAAATATATCCCGACCTCACAACTAGTCCCTTTCTTGAGAGAGAGTCAAAAAATTTGTTGAGTTCTCTGAAGTTATGACTGAAGTAGATATTTCTGAAAGGCTTCTTCAAATTTTCTAAGTGATCCATCCAATTCGCCAAATTGGGGAAATTTACGTTAGCCAATCCATTTATCCAATCCATGATGACCTTAGCATCACCAAATATATTCAACCGCATCAAGTTTTTTCTTTTAGCCTAATACATGAGACCCCATAAAGCTATGACTTTTGCACATGTGTTGGAGCCATATCCACCAAACCAATACAATTGGATATGATGATTTGGATCCAGATATAATAGAAAACCACAACCACGCTTCGCCTGTTGTTTCACCCCATCAAAGAATTCGGTTTGATAATACATTAACAATTTTTCAAGCAGTAACCTATTATGTCTTTTTGGTTTCAGATCCTGAGCGGATTATCCAAAGTGTGCATAAATTTTTCTAGAAACTTTTCCTATGTCAAGGAGGGAGTGTTGGAATATATAAATCATTTATTAAATGAATGAACAACGCACACTTAATTATCAATCTAGAGACTTCTGTTTATTCCGATGACAGTTGCATTGTCTATGCCGATACACCAACCAGAAGTAATTTCAAAGAAAATAAATCATTGCTGAAGTAAAATGCTGGAAATAAATCACTCCTGCAGAAATAAAAGAATCAACAATACTGAAATCACACTTCAATTGATCTGTCTAGCTCGCCACACAATAAGTACCCATTTGGTGTCTCTATTATCACATGTGTAACAACATATAGAGTATAGAAATTGAAGCACATATATTCTCAACTGAACAACAACAACAACAGTCTAATGATACTTAAAATGAATTACAATTATGTACACACAACTATTTTAATCACCGCAATCCCTGCTAAGAAGGAGGGCCCTTCCTCCCTAGCAGGGTGCAGATAGAGAAGGAACTTTAACTGAAGCTAAATAGAATCACACATGTGACAAAAATGACAAGATGATCTGTATTAATCTAAACACAATTACAGAGCCAAAAGAATGTTGTTCTCCACTAACCTCTCGACCTCTAGGGCTGAGAGATATATAGTGGTTACATCAGAAAATCTAGGAATAGATCAGTCATGAGAATCTTATGATTCTCATGCTGATCGGAATAGAACTCATACAGTTATAACCACTCCCTAATAAAGTTTTGATTAGAAATTAAAAATATTACAATCAGAATTGCCCTTAGGCTGTTATCCAAAAAATACAATGTTAACAACACCTACAACTATCATAACAAAACACAGCTGTAGAGCAACCGCCAAAGGACAAATCAACAACAATGTAGACAAGAGCAGTCAACGGTACAACTGTATCAGCATTTTTCCAACGAGTCGGTAACAACAGAGTGTAACAACAGTTGTTGGTGGGTTTGTAATAGCAAGGTGTAACAACATTTCTTTGATGTAAAAGCACTATCCGAACCGCTCCTGTGAAATCCGTGTCTGAGATCTTTGGTGCTACAAATGACATCTGAAAGGATAACACAAAGACCATCGACCTTTTCCAAACCTTCACCATCAATGAGTCATAAAAAGGTATAATAGATCATAGTAATTCGTGAATTGGCAAAGTAATGAAAGCAAGGTGAAACAACATAAGTTAGGGTAAAAAGGTAGGAAAAAGGGGTAAAAGATACTCCCATTGGTTATAGTTATAAAGCAAAATAAGGAAGATAAGTGTAGGAAAAATGTACAAAAACAGCACCCAACATCTCCCCCCAACTGAAATGCTTGCATGTCCTCATGCAAACTCATCTCTCATGGGAATATCTTCGGTGTAGGTTAGTAATATCATAAGCACCAGCTATGTCCTCATCTATAGACCTGTATCCCTGATTGGCCATCAGTTTCTGTACCCAGGATTCTGACTCATACATGCTTAATTCATAATTGGTCTGGTAATCCTCAATGGGCAACCAAATCAAATAAATCTTGAACTTAAATCCCAACCACAAAGCTCCAAGAGATTGTACAATCCGTGCATAGGCTGGTACATGTGTAACAACCACCATGAAATTCTAGAATGAGAATGGATCTCCCTTCAATAACTCAGCATTGTTGGCTTCCGTGCATTTTAAACACCCTGTCAAAGCTCGACTCTTCATCATTGTGAACTGATTGACGCAAAAATTCACAATTCTTCTTCTATAAGTGGTAGCTGGTTCTTTAATCCCAGGGGTACTCAGCATTCTCCTGAATTCTCGTCTCAACTTAGCAGCCCATCCTAGTTCTGCCCAAACCCACAATGTTGTCTTCTCCTCATTAGTCTCCATAGATTTAATGGCTAGATGCCATTCAATCCGATTCCTCATGAAGGATACAAAAGCCCTTAATTGAAGATCTCCCATATAAGAGAATAATTTCACAATCATCTACATAATCACATGTTCACAAATAATGTTTTGTAAAAACAATTCACACAACAACTTTTCTCATCAAAATCTGAGGCACGGAAAACATCCAGAAATGTACGAGTGAAGGAACATAAATAAGGTTTGTCCTCCATAATGGATTTCAATTGAAACAAGAATTAATGTTCCCACAGAAAATAGGATATGATGGAGAAGGCTACCTACAACCCAGCAAGTTGAGGATGAGATCATGAAGTCTCTGTTTATCTATGGTGAGGTCTCGAATCTGATCCTATAACAGCAACAAATTTTCTTCTTATTTCTTCAGAGCTTCTTGCTTCTTGTAATCCTCCCACTTTTTCTTAAACTCTACTTCCATCCATATTTCATGTAAAGTTTCTATTTCTCTCTGATGTTCCTTTAGCGAAATCATCCCATCCCGAAGGTAGATTGCTTCCTTCTTCCATTTTTGTAACTCAGAAATTAACAGGAGTTTCTCAGAGTTCCATCCCAATATGGGACTCAAAATTCTCCTAGATTCAATATCTATATCAACAATAGGTGTACCAACGTCTTCTTCAGGGGGTTGTTCCACCTCTGTTGCTGGTTCTTGTGTAACAACAACCTCTTTGGTGGGTTCTTGTGTGTCATCCCCTTTGTTTTTACCTAGAATCGCCTCTATGTCTATTGTTGTTTCTTCTACAATAGGAGTGGCCTCCATAGGTTCTTGTGGGTAGGCTTCTAGGTCAATTATTACAAGAGGATTTGCTTTAACTGATGGTTCTTGTGTAACAACAGTATCATCAGCAGGCTCTTGTGTAACAACCTCCTGTTGTTCTATTTCTACTTCCATTGGGCTGATATTTTCTCTACAGGCATTATATCCCGCTGCTATTAAGTTTTGAAAACATTTCATGCATACTGACACTGGAATTTCCCTTCCCTCTGATAATTTCCGCTTCAATTCCTTGTTTTATTTTCTTAATTTTTCAATTTCTAAACACAAGGAATTGGTTTCATCCTTACCTGATGAGGAAGGTTTCCTTTCTTCTTCTAGAACTTCTGCTTCCATATGCTTCTTGGCCGTAGGAAAGGGTTTTGCAGGTATGTTGACCTTCACTCTCTATTTTGGTCTTCTGTCCCCAATTGGTTCTTCAATAGGCTTCTTCCCAATTATAACTCCAGTAGGTCGAGTCTGGGTCTCTTCCTCTGTCTGACTTTCTGCTGAGGTCGTGGTTTGTTTCCCCCGGCTTGTCCTTGGTCTTTTTCTTTTAAATTCTTCCCAAGTTTTTCCTTACTGGCCTAGGGCATTCAACACAATGAGCTTAATGAGTTCGTGATTAGTCACGCATGCCTCTGGGTGTGCTGTTGTTTTTACTACTGTCGCCATGTGCTTGATGTTTCCACACAAATAGAATGGAAGATTGATTCTTTGCTGATGTCGAAGGCGTTTTAGAAGAGGAAAGTGATAGTTGAACACTATCGTGGATCTCCCTTCATAAGTGATATATTTGATCAAGCCCAGGGCAACGTCTTCCCAAGGATGAGGAAGTGAAAATCTGTCAATTCCTCTTCCTTTCTTCTCCAGTTTCTCTTCCCCTACTAGGAAATCCTCTTTCAAGGAGGGGTCCTTAATTTTTCTATTAAACCACCTTCTCCCTTCTACTGGTAATGAAGTTACTCAGGCAATCACCTCTTCAGTCACCTCCAATTTCATGCCTCTTACTCGGGTTTGATTGTTGTTCAAGTTCTGAGCAAATTCAATTTCCACTGCCTCATCTGAGCCTTCAAGCTTCTGGAAAAACACAACCCATCACACATCTCTAAATATATGGAAGGCCTCTGGGAAATTATTCATAGCATCCATAGAGTCCATCTCATGCCTGAACATTGTTCCACTCATCTATTATGTTTGTTTCTAAATTTACTTCTTAATGTCTGGCAACACTGTAATATCATTGAGTTTTTGAGTTCACTTCTTTGTTGTTCAATCCTGCTGTAACATCACTATGTGTCTGAACTAGCTGCTACTCGACACCTCTGCTTATCCCATTCAATGATTTTACAATGAGAATGCAAGGTTTCAGAAGGAGGTTGATGAAAGGTGACAGATTTCATGGATTTACCAAATCGTACCCTACACTAATATTCATAAATGGCTTATTATGGAAAGTGATGGAATTTCGTACACACACTCTTTTCCAACCAGATTCGCTCGTCATTAGAAATTCTGTTATTTATTAGGTGCATGCAAATTTAATAGATATTTATGATTACAACCTTTTTGTAATGATTTCAAGTCATATCCCCTCCCTCACTTTAATTGTGACAGCTGCCCACGACCGTCACAGGAGCGTCATTACTTTTCCAATTAATCATTGAATCATCAATGACAATCATTTACCTTTTTAATGACATACCTGAGGTGACGTGGAAGAAGACTTGAGTTGATGGAATCCTTCTTGCAACGCTCGTGTTGTTGTGTTTAGCCGGCATAGTTATTGTTGTTTATGTAATGAATTACGAAGAACAATATTCATGGGTGTCGGCTGTTACATGTGTAATAGCCAAGACAATTTTGAAATTATTCTAAAAAAAACATAATAATCATAAGAAATTGGTACAGAAAAGGAAATTACATGAATACCATCATCCTATGACATAGATCAGGAAGGGAATATGATATTACAGGGAGAAAAACATGGATGTAACAGCTGCCACAAGAGTTGTTTTCAACTGTTACTGGCTGTCTCACTGCGCCCCAGAAAGGAGTTTTCATAGTTAGATTTATTTTCATTTTTCTTTTATTTTGTTATTTTGTTATTTTTATTTTTGTTTATTTATTTATTTTTATTTATATTTTTTTAAACAGGTGTAACAACTGCCACAAAGGTGGTTTTCAACTGCTGCACTTATTGGAATTTCAAATTTTAAGGCTGCAGAGGAGAATGTTCCCCTGCTATTGTAACATGAAGATCAGAGTCCGTGGCAATGTTGACAAATGATTCCTTCGAAGCAGGTTGATGATATAAATTTAGACGGTGCCCATTAACCAGTAATGGCGTCTTAGCACTGTCAATGGTGACCAATTGTATGGTCCCATTTTCAAAGACCATATCCACTTCGTAAGGACCTAGCCATCTGGTGTAGAGCTTACCTTTGAAATCTTTGAACCTTGAATCATACAAAAGAGCCCAATCTCCTTTCTGAAAATTTTTCTTCTTAATAAACCCATCATGCCATTTGGCTCTTTACTGCTGGATGATTTATGTATGTTGATGACAGCCATCCATTTCTCTTCCAACTCATTGAGCTTGTTCAACGTTTGAGTCTATGTTGTACTCAAATCCAGATCGACCTGCAATGTTGTTATTAATGTATTTATTTCAAACTCTATGGGGAATAAGGGATTCTTACCATACATCAGTTCATATGGTGAGAAGCTTGTAGTATTCCTCCATGTTGTCCTGTAAGCCCATAGTACCTCTGGAATTTTCTCAGCCCATTTTCTTCGGTGGATGGCTATTGTCTTTGTCAAGATTCCCTCAATGATTTTATTGGTGCTTTATACTTGACTGTTTTCTTGTGGATGATAGGGTGTGGTGATTCTATGATGGATTCCATACTTTTCAACCAACTTCTTGATCAAATGAGATGTGAACTGAGGACCCCCATCTGTCACTATCTCTCTGGGTATCCCAAAGCGAAAAAAAATATCTTGAAACAAGAAGTTTGAAACAGCCTACTATGTTGCTCTAATTAGTGCACTTTCTTCGACCCATTTTGTGACATAACCGGTGTAGACCAATATGTATGCTTTTTGCTGTGATGAAGGATTAATTAGCCCCACAAAGTCTAGGGCCCATTTCTTGAATGGTTCTATTACTATCTGAGGTTGTAACAACATCTCATCTAATTTTAGAGGCTGGCCCATCCTTTGGAAACTATCACATCCTTTCACAAACTTCTTGGCATCCTGGAATATAGTTGGCCAGTAGTACCCCATTGAGATTAATTTTTGTCCTGCCCTCTTGTCAGCGAAGTGTCCTCCACAAGGTTCCTCATGACAAGCCTTTAGGATTTCAAATACCTCATCTTCTCGAACACATCGCCTAATCTAGAAATCTGGCCTAGTGTGATAGAGATTACCTTCTATCCAGGATTAGGTAAGCACTCTGTTGTATAATCCTCCTTCTTTCCTTGGAAGACAATTGATGTGGCAATTTTCCTGCAGGAAGGTAATTGGCTATATCTGCATAGCATGGTGAGTGAGTAGAAATGGAAAAAATATACTCATCTGGAAAATAATCCTCAATAGCAGTGCAGTCATCACTTATAGTTAATCTAGAAAGGAAATAAGCAACTACATTATCTTTTCCGGGTTTATCTAAAATAGTAATGTCAAATTATTGTAACAGCAATAACCATCATGTAACTCTACCATTAGTAATAGGTTTGTTCATTAAAAATCGAACTCCAACATGGTCAGTATGTAAAAATACTTGGTAGCCAGTGATGTAGTGCCGGAATTTGTTGATAGCATGCACTACTGCTAGGAATTATTTCTCAGTAACAGTGTAGTTAAGTTATGTTGGATTTAAGTTCTTGTTGATGTAATAAATGGCATGAGGCTTCTTATCCTCTAGCTTCCCCAAAACAACACCCAAAACCATGTCAGATGTGTCTGTAGCAATATGAAATGGAAATTTCCAGTTTGGTCCTTGTAAAACAGGTGCTGCTGTTACACAGTTCTTCAACTTTAAAAAGGTCTGCTCACACTTTTCTATCCACACAAATTCCACATCTTTCATCAATAATGATAATAAAGGAGATGCAATCTTTGAAAAATTCTCTATAAACCTCCTATAGTATCCTACATGTCCCAAAAAACTACGTACCTCTTTCAAGGTCTTAAGGGTCGGGGTTTTCGAGATTACCTAAATTTTTGCAGGATCTACCTTGATTCTATCTACTGAAATAAAATGTCCCAACACAATTCCCTTGGTCATCATCATGTGGCATTTTTTTGTGCTCAGAGAAACATTATTTTGTTCACAATGTTCCAACAATTTTTCCAAGTTAGCTAATGTTGTCTCAAAGGCATCCCCATAGGGTGTAAAATCATCCATAAAAATTTCAAGACAATCATTCAAAAGATCATAAAAAATACCTAATATTTCCCTTTGAAAGGTTGTTGGTGCATTACAGAGGCCAAAGGGAAGGACTCTGTATGCAAAAGTACCCCATGGAAAAGTAAAGGTTGTCTTGTCTTGATATTCTGGAGCAATCTGTATTTGATTATAGCCACTAAACCCATCTAGAAATGACAAGAGGTTTTTTCCAGAAAGAGTATCCAAGACCAGATCAATAAATGGTAAGGGAAAATGATCCTTTTGAGTGGCCTTGTTAAGTTCTCTATAGTCAGCACAAACCCTCCATTTTCCATTCTTCTTTGGAACTATGACAAGCGGAGACACCCACTGACTATCATAAATAGGGTAGATGAAATTAGCATTAAGGAATTTATGCAATTCTTCTTCTACTATCTCCTTAAGTGCGGGGTTCATTTGGCGTTGAGGTTGTCTAACAAGTTTTCAATCTTCTTTAAGGTAAATACAGTGAATGCATATGGTAGGATGGATTCATTTCATATCAGTATAGTCCCATGAAAATGCTTTTTTGTATTTTTGTAACAGCTGTATCAGCAGTCTGTTTCTTTTAGCAGTCAGGTTAGGATTGATGTTTAAACATTTTCTAGGTTTGATTTCAACGAGACTGCTGATAGTAAGTGGAGTTGTTTTCAAATGTTCAATAATTACATCATCTTCCTCACCTTCTTCTCCCAAATCTCTAATGGAGGCAATATGAAGTGGATTATTGATAAAACCATTAATAATATTTTCCTTTGTTTCATCCTTAAAGTATTGTGCTTTTCCAAGCTTGAGAAGAGGTAGGGAAAGATCATATTCAGGTGCAAATTTGTCCCACCAAGTACTATTCAAATCCATATGAGGTTTCACTGGGGGATAAAGATTTAGGTTCTAAGTGGCCTATCCATATGAGATCACCATAGATCCAGACCTACATCTGATATATGCATCTGCAGTGGCTAGCCATGGTCTTCCCAAGATTAAAGGATGACCCCCCCAGATTAGATTTGGTTTGTAAGATAAGAAAGTTAGCCAGATAGTTCCAGGAGGCCACAATGATAATCACATCTTCAATCATTCCTTCGGGCTTAACACGGGACCTATCTACTAGTTCAAGACTTGTAGGTGTAGGTCTAAGTCCATGAAGTCTTAGAGAGATGAAGAGGTCTTTAGTCATAACGTTAATAGTTGCCCCTTGATCAATCAGGGTATTGGTTATAGGATGATTGTCAATATCGATAATTACTGTGGGGTTCCCTGGGTCATTATACTTAGTCAACAAAGGTTGATTAATCATAATATTGGACAATTTTCCCAAGACATGGATAGTAGCAGGGTCCCTAGGTTTCCTTCCAAGTATTTTAACGCATAGATCCCTCACTATTTTAGCATAAATAGGCACTTCCTTGAGATCTTGTAACAGTAGAATCCGTACATATAAATTTTGTAGCTCCTTAAGGAATTCCGATTCAGGTTGTGAGGCCAGCCCAGTTTCAGTTAATTGTTGAGGGTATGGGGGATTCTGAATGCTAACAGTTGAATCAGCTACCACAGATGTACCAGCCTTACTTGAATTGGTTGTTGTAGGAACAACAAACTTTCTCGAGCTGACTGTTACAAGTGTAACAATGGGTGTTGTATTAGCTGTTACATGTGTAATAGCTGCCTCAGAATCGTCCATATCCTTCCTGGGTGATTCAATTTCTCCAATAATAACAGGGGTGTGTTCCAATCTGATTACTTTCCCTGATCAAAGTTGAACCTCATTAATTCCAATAGGAGTGACAAGGTAAGTCTAGAGGGTAATCGAAGCATCCATGCTTTGAGCTGCCTTATTATTTGGATTGGGTTAGGGTGTACAGGTAATTCGGGTCGGACAAAAGGTGTAGGATTATGAATAGAAGAAAGTTGTAACTGTTGTTGTTGCATTGGTATTGGAGGTGGTACTAGACCTTTGCCATTGCCTCTCCAGTTTTGACCCCAAGGATTGGGTTGTGATGAAGGATATTACATTAGTGGAGGCGATGGCCACTAGTTCCATGGAGAAGGAAATTGTGTTAAGGAAGGAGTAGGGTATTGCCATGGGTATTGTTGACGGTTCTAAATATTATTCCAAGGATAAAAAGAAGAAAAATATAAAGGAATACCTATAGGTCATGGCTGCCATGGTCTCTTTGATCCAATAAAATCAGAATATTGAACATCCTCACTTGATTCATGGAGTACCGCCTTAAGTCTGGGAAACTCAAGACACTGACTTGTAGAGTGTGCCAACTCACAGATGTTGCACAAGTTGACACTTTTTAGTCCGCATTCTCTTTCCAAATGTTTCTTTTCACGTCTGGGACAAAATATTACTAAGGCTGCTTCAACTTCTGCTTGTGCCTTCTTGACTTCTACTGTAGTGATTTGGGAAGAGAGAGTGCTAAGGAGATCAGTTTTAAAATCCTCGAATAAGCTCTTAATCACTGCTCTGGTTACTCCTCCACTTGTGGACTTTTGTATCGGAAGTGAAGGGTCCTAAACTAAAACTTTCCCTTTGACCGATCCTCTTGAGCTACGTAGGCAAAGCTTCATTATCTCATCAAATGTTTCTTATGATATGTCTCCTTTTCCTATTATATTCAGATGTTCTAGAAAATCCCCTCTTAAACCTCTTAAGAATATTGGATTTAGAATCTTTGAATCTAAGTTAGAACTTAGACCTTTGTAAATTGTAGTGTAATCGCTCCAGGTAATATTCCAGGCTCTCCTCCTCCTTTTGTGCAATT
Organism: Pinus albicaulis; assembly: GCA_034641835.2. Classification (NCBI taxonomy): domain Eukaryota; kingdom Viridiplantae; phylum Streptophyta; class Pinopsida; order Pinales; family Pinaceae; genus Pinus; species Pinus albicaulis. Next base: position 129,065,670 of record CM076574.1, on the reverse strand, counting down.
CTGAAAATTTTGTCCTTCAAATCCCTGGTTCGATAGTACTATTGATACTTAAAGAGGAAGGCTGCTCTCATATCATTCCGTGTTCGAATTCTGCTAGCACACAATCTCATAAACCATCTTAATGCTTCCCCTTTCAGAGTAGCAGACAATAATTTCAGCTTCTGGGTGTCTGAAGTATAATCATAACCTCTACATAGCACATCGAATTCGAACATAAAAGGTATCAGGATCCTCAACAACCATCCCTTCAAAGGATGGTAGGGATGATAAAGGGATGTTCTTCATAGAAACCTTGTCTCATGTTACTACTAAGGGAATTCAAAGGTGACAGAGCTATCTGCTTTAACATTCTTTTCCCCTATGGCTGATTCTTCCTGGTAGGATGAACTAGCCTCCGAGTGTACTGGATATTGAAAAATATAAGGATCAAGCTATTCCAGGATCAATTATTTAACAACACTACTGCATCCAATTAATGATCAACTAACTGTTGTTCCTTGAGTTTCTGATGATCCCTGCTAATCTCTCCATGTCCTTCAAATTCTCAAATCATGTTCAATAATTCTGGACTGTTGTTTTGAATCTGGAGTTTTGATATCAGGAGTGGATATGTTGTTCAAAGCATGGTGTGGTCTAGCCACTGAAGACATTGATGGTCTAGGCCTTGATATGGTAGCTTCTTTTTGTGGTCCTGTCCTCCTATTATCTCTATATGACATGGATTGTTCCTTCTCTTCCCTTGCAATCGGATCTCCAAAGAATTTTTTCCTTCCCAAATCTGCACTCGTCTTTTCCTTCATATGACCCATCTTTCCTGTAGTTAGTAGAGTGGGGGGTGTTTTTATATGTTGATGTTGTCCTACTGGCACACATGGGACCTATGTGTATCAATTCATCCTATAAGTGCTTTACTTTCTACAGTAGTGAGCCCACTCAAGCTTGTTAGAGATATGTGCAGGTTCTCACCTCTCATCTTACCACCCAACGACTGTATAGCTGAAGGAACCCTAAAATAAACACCCAAAATTCAATTTCTAAGTGTCCCAGCAATACATTTGTGAGCCCGCTCAAGCCTGTTAGAGCAATGCACAGGTTCTTACCTCTCGTATTACCGCCTGACAATTGTGTTGTTGGAGATACTCTATAAAAAAACATGGAAATTGCACTTCTTAGAAACAACTCTGATTGATTGGATAATCACTGCCATCCCCGGCAATGGTGCAAAAATGCTGGACTATATAAATCACTTATTAAATGAGTAAACAACACACGTTTCATTATCAATCCAAGGATGTTTGTTTATTCCAATGACAGTTGCATTATCTATGTCGATACACCAAACAGAAGTAATCTCAAAGAAAATAAATCGTTGTTGAGGTAAAATGCTGGAAATAAATCACTCATGTAGAAATAAAAGAATCCACAAGATTGAAATCACACTTCAATTGATCTGTCTATCTCGCCACACAATAAGTACCTAGCTGGTGTCTCTATTATCACATCTGTAACAGCATATAAAGTATAGAAATCAAAGAAGATATATTCTTAGCTGAATAGTAGAAACAACACTCTAATGATATATAAATTGAAATACAATTACATACACATAGCTACTTTAATCACCGCAATCCCTGCTAAGAAGGAGGGCCCTTCCTCCCTAGCAGGGCACAGGTGAAGAAGGAACTTTAACTAAAAATAAATAGAATCACACATGTAACATCAATAAGAATATGATCTGTATTAATCTGAACACAATTACAGAACCAAAATAATAGTGTTCTCCACTAACCTCTCGACCTCTAAGGCCAAGAGATATATATAGTGGTTACGTCAAAAAATCCAAGGATGGATCAGTCATGAGAATCTTACGATTCTCATGTTGATTGAAATATAATTCATACAGTTATAACCACTCCCTAATAAAGTTCTGATTAGAAATTAAAAGATTACAATTGGACTTGCCCTTAGGCTGTTATCCCAAAAATACAATGTTAACAACTTCTACATCTATCATAACAAAAAAACAGTTGTAGTGCAACATCCAGAGGACATATCAGCAACAATATAGATAAGAGAAATCAACAGTACAACTATATCAGTAGTTTTCCGATGCGTCTATAACTCCAGAGCATAATAGTAGTTGTTGGCGGATCTGTAATAGCAAGGTGTGACAACAATTCTTTGTTGTAACAACACTATTTGAACTTCTCCTGTGAACTCCGTGTTCAAGATATTTGGTGGTAAAAATGACATATGAAAGGACAACACAAAGACCATCGACCTTTTCCAAACATTCACCATCAATTAGTCATAAAAAGGTATAACATATCATAATAATTGGTGAATTGGCAAGGTAACGAAATCAGGGTGAAACAGCACAAGTTACGGTGAAAAGGTAGGAAAAAGGGGTAAAAGATACTCCCATTGGTTATAGTTATATAGCAAAATGAGGAAGATAAGTGTAGGAAAAATGGTATAAAACCGGCTGTAACACACTATCCTCGTGGTATAAAGACACATAGTGGAATACCTTTTAACCCTAAGGTGTCCCCCTCACTATGATAGGACCAAGTATCACACTTTGAGACTAAGGTCTCAAAAGTGCATTAGTAGCAAATGGGAGAATATATTGGAAAGACCTGGCGGGGTCTTATTATTGTGTTTGATAGAGCAAGAAGTTGGCCAGTGATGACCAAGTTCACGAAGAGATGTGTGGCCGAGACATTACGGTTGGCGATCACTTGCACACAAGATGCGCAGGCGGGTTTCTTTTGGCGTAAGTTGTTTGGCGATGTACATGCCGAGTAGGGCCTATGAGAAGTGTCGGGCGTTCGTCGAAAAGCAAAGGTATGCCTCTCCCATTAATCACGGTACATGTTGAAGAACCTTTTAAACAATGGGGGATTGACTTCATAGGAGAGATTCACCGGCCTCTAGCAATCAACATCAATGGATCGTCAACACCACTTACCAAATTACTTCACTAAGTGAGTAGAAGTCGTGCCCACAAGAAATGCTTCATACTCGGTGGTGATCAAGTTCCTAGAGGAGAACAAATAGCTAGGTTTGGATGCCCGGCTAAAATATTACAAACAATGCCCAAGCTTTCAAGTCAACTAAATTTGTAAATTTTGTCAACGTTACAACATCTGTTGGGACACTCCACTATGTACTACCCACGGGGAACGGGCTAGAAGAATCATCTAACAAGACAAGTGAGGATCTTGAAGAAAACCATCAATGAAAATCAAAAGAATTGGGATTCCCGGCTCAAGTTTGTACTGCGGGCAAGTAGCATCACCACTAAAAGTGTTGAGTAAATCACAACGAAACTTAAATAAAACACACGGACACACGAAGAAAAACATAAAGAGAGAGATTTAATGTGGTTCACCCAACCAATACGGGCTACGTCCACCATGAGAGGCATCGAAATCTCATTCAACAAAAAATGAAAATTACAACGGCGAGTTTTCATACGCATCTCTTCCACTCACCTCACATCCCTCATCATGCTCATTTTCCTCTCGGGCTTACATTTTATGGCGGGAAGTAGAAAGGCGAATCATAAATTGCTCACAACAAATATAGGATGCAATAACTCCTCATCGGGGATTAAATGGAGTCAATTTAGCAACAAATCCTATTGTTGTCACATTCTAGCAGTTTCTCCAAATTTAATTAAATAAATCTCAAAAATCTCCACCTTGACAATAATTGCTTTGATACCCTGTTCCATTATTATTTTTATCTTTTTTAACGAAGCCTAGAAGCCGGACACCATCGTAGCTTCTCTAACAAAGCGAGTTTCGTGAACATATCTGCACGATTTTCCTTTGTATGTAGTTTTCAAGAGAGACTCCCCGTTCGGTGATAACTTTGTCTTACAAAATGGTACTTGATAGGTATATGCTTTGATTTACTATAATAGGCCGGATTTTTAGCAGAGTGAATTGCACTTTGACTATCACAAAATAACTTGATGTTGTCCTGCAACCTACCAAACTCACCAAACAAACCTTTCAACCAAACCGCTTCTTTGCGAAGCATGTGAAGCGACTATATGATACCTTACGTAGTGGATAAAGCAACAATGTTTTGTAGCTTTGGTACATCCATCTTATGGCTCCACTGCTGGAAATGAGCCTGTCTTGAATTTGACCTTCTCTTATCCGTCACACTGCCAAAATTGGAATCATATCCGCAAACAAATTCACTACTTCTATTATAAGTGATACAATAATCACTTGCGCCTCTCGGATATCGACGCCCATTTCAACTGTGACCGAGTGTTCTTTTCTGGATTTTCCATATACTGCCAGGCAACCCCCAGCACCCAGAGTGAAATATACGGTAGGTGTGCAAACCATCGCATACATCCGACAACTTTGCTACATTGGCATATGGAATTTGAGACCTGTTCCTTTTCTTCATTTGTGTTAGGACATAAACTTGAAGAAAGCTTAAAGATAGGGAAGCTAAGGGGCTGAAAGCAGACTTCACATTGTTCATACCAAACCTCAAGAGTATTTTCTCAATATACTTCTTTTGTGATAGCCACAACACCATTGCTCTGTCTCACAATCTCCATGCACCCAAAAAATCTGTCTTTTACTGCTCCTAGATCTTTCATATCAAACGTCCTAGCCATCTAAGCCTTTAACCTATTGATCTGCGGTATGCTTTTGCTTGCTAAAGCATATCGTCAACATATAACACTAAGATAATGAACATGCCATTACTCAATTTCTTAAATTAAAAACAATGATCATATTCACTTCTTATATAATTTTGACTCAACATGAAAGAATCGAAATTTCTTGTACCATTGTCGAGCGGCTTTGCTTCCAAACCATACAATTTTTTCTTGAGCACAGAGCAAATTTCTTGTTGCGATTTTGAACAAACCCTTAAGTTTGTTCCATGTAAATCTCCTCATCTAAATCTCCATGTAAATACGGTTTTAACATCTAGTTGTTGTAATTCTAAATCAAGTAAAAAGAAACTAATGCTAGCACAATCCAAATTGAAACAATTTTTACAAGCTGATGAAAATATCTCATGAAATTCAATTCCTTCTTTACGAGAAAAACCTTTACCTTGACCTTGCTTTGTACATGTCTTTTGTATCATCACTGACCTTTTCAATTTGTAAACCTATTTACATCCCGCAGTTTTTCGCTCTTTAGGAAGTTCCACCGGATCCCATGTGGCATTCTTGTTTAATGTCTTCATCTCATCCTTCATAGCCTCTTTACACTTATCCTTGTTAGAACCTTCTACGGCTTCACGATAGCACAAGGTTCATCATCATTGACGGTTAAAACAGGCGAAGTAACATAATCATCATGGCTTTTAGGAGGATGTACGTTCTATTAGACCTCATAAAGATGTTTCGGTACTTTCATAATTTGTTGATTATTATACGCAGGAACTTCTTCATGATACTGCATACGAAACATGTTCTTATTCTTGCATACGAGAAAACTTGTTCATCGTACGGAATACGAAACTTGTTCATACGGACTATCATCGGTATTTGAATTGGTTTCAAACTTGAATATGTTGAAACTTAGGTACATTATCTGTTTCAATTTATCATCTACATATGAATTGTGAGCGAATATTCATTGAATTTAACATCTACGGTAATGATGATCTTGTGATAGTAGGATCCTAACTGTATCCCTTAGTCCCATCACCATATCCAAAAGATATATCTTTTTGATTTAGGATATAATTTAGAATGTTGATGTTTGAACTAGAGCATATGCATCACAACCAAAAACTTTCGGTTTAGAATAATCACATGGATAACCTTTCCATACCTCTTGAGGAATTTTCATCCTATTATGATTGATGGTAATCGATTTATTAAGTAACAAGCGTGGCTTCAGCTCCTATCCATAATTCCTTCTGCAAATTGGCATTACTAAGCATACCTCTTGCTCTCTCTAAAGAGAGTCTTGTTCATGCGTTGACAACTCCATTTTCTTGGGGTATATACGATAGTTTTATGTCTTTCAATCCCGGCGTCCTTGCAATAATTATCAAATTCCTTTGAAGTAAACTCACCACCATTGTCGATTCTTAAACATTTAATGGTTCTTCCCGATGGTGTTTTCAACTAATTCTCTAAAGCCCCATTTGAAAGCGTGAATACATCAGACCTGACCTAACACAACATATGAACCCGCACTTTTAAGAAATCATCGATAAAATATACAAATATGACGATCCTCCATATGAGGTTGTAGGAGATGGACTAGGCATTAGATGGATATAATCAAGGATTCCTTACTAGTATGTTCCGAGTTTTAAGCTTCTTCTTGCTTTGTTTCTATATAGACAATGTTTGCAGAAATGCTTAGAAGCTTTTATACTAGGAAGTAACTTACGATCGGATAAAATTTGTAATCCTCTTTCGCTCATATGGCTAGCGTTGATGCCATGACGAATAAATTCTTGTGTTTGAATGTTTTGTAGAAGCATGATTTGACTCTATTCTTCCTTCTAAGCTGAAAAATATTTCCAACCTTCTTTGCTTTCATTACTAGTAAAATTCATATAAACATTACTCCACCTTGATAAAGGTTTTATATCCATTTGTATCGCACTCCAGTGAAATGAGTTTTTTCTTAGTTCGAGCCACATATCTTGTCAGTTAAGAATTTTATTTGTCCCATCAAGAACATTTTAATCTGGATGCTTTAATTCCCACAATATTACATGAGACATCATTTCCCATGTAAACCACTCCATTGATTGATTTATGATTTAAAAATACTCTCTATGAATACATGTGATTTGACGCTGGAAATCTAACAACCAATGTTGATCATAGTTAGACAAACTAAACGTGATAACACTTCATCACTCATAGAAACGGATATCAATTTTGTGTCTGTCGTGTTTGCTTCTTTCTTTTCTGTCGAAAAGTCTCCTTTGGATGTTTTTGTCTCTTCTTGATCCTTCTTCAAATGTCCCAATTTGCCACAAAACTAGCACTTTACCTTACTCTTCTTCCCTTTCGATTTTGACGCGAGTTGTTGTGCTTACTACGGCGTCTTTCTTTAGAGCAACCTACTGACCATCATTGCTTCTGATGTAAAGGTTTCTGGATGCCCTTTCCTTGTTTCCTTAGGGCAATGACTCCAACAACATCATCAAACTCAAGGGTTTTACGATGAACTAAGACTTATAAGTAACAAAATGATCCCTTGACTCGGGCAACGAGCATAATAAAGTTACAACTTTATCTTCTTATTCAAATTTTACTTCTATACTTTTTACCTGCACAGAGAGTATTAAAGGTATTCAAATGATTAGTAATTGATGTACCTTCCTTCGTACGCAAGGCTGTCGTCTCTTCGAAGAATCTTATTCGTTAAGGATTTTGTCATGTACATCTTTTCAAGCTTTGTCCACAAATGACTTGTGATTCTGCGACACTTAATGTTAAGCAAAACATCATCGCCAAACATAATCGAATGTTTGCTCAATGCTCTTTCATCCATGTCACTCCATTAGATTTATCCGTCATGGTGTAAGGTTGTTTGGCTTTTCCCAACAATGCCTTTGCCATGCCTTGTTGCACGAGTAGATCATACATCTTAACTTTCTAGATCTCCGAAGTTGTTTTTCATTGAACTTCTCAATCTCAAATTGAGCACTTTGTGTTTTTTCCATGTGTAGCTTGTGTAAAATCTTGATTTTAAATCTTAATAACGAAGATTTTTATTTTTAATCAAAATATATTAATTTTGATTAAAAAATTCTCTTTATTTTTATTTAAAAAAAAAAATACCCTTAACCCTAGGCCTGATAAATCGATATTAAAATCTTATAACCCCCATTTAAATCGATTAATACCAAATTGCATACCAAATTGCATATCGATTTTCAATATAATCAATTTAAAATATTGCATCATTGTACTTAAATGCAAATCATTCAATATAATCAATTTAAAAAATATTGCATCATTTGTACTTATATTACAAGTGATTTTTAAACGATGGCATATAAAACAAAAATTGATTTGCATTGTTGAATAAATCAACGCTGAAACTTAAATAAAACACACGGACACGAGCGAGAAAAAACATAAAGAGACGGAGATTTAACGTGGTTCACCCAACTTGATACGAGCTACATCCACCAAACGAACGTCGGCAATCTCATTCGGTAAAAGAAGGAGAATTACAACGACGGAGTTTTTCATACGCACATCTCTTCCACTCACCTCACATCCCTCATCATGCTCATTTGCCTCTACGGGCTTACATTTTATATGTTTGAGGTAGAAAACAGAATCATAAATTCACTCACAACAAATATAGGATGCAATAGCTCCTCATCGGGATTAAATAGGTCAATTTAGCAACAAATCCTATTGTTGTCACATTCATGAATTTTCTCCAAATTTAATTAAAATAAATCTCAGCAAAAAGATCCCTGAACAGATATGCCAGGCGGGTGTGTAAGCGAGAGCCACGGTCTTCCCTTTATTCCAGCTTCCATTACCTTGTTTTGATTCTTACAAGAAGCGAGGAAGAGCCAAATGACCTTGTCAGAAAGAATGAATCGGTTGGAGGTTGAATGAAACACAAGAACAAGTAAGCCTCGGAACTAGTAGAGTATCGAGAAAAAAATGAAAGGCTTATTTGGTCGAAAAACTAAAGACAAAAATCTAAGTTGGGGATTTGGTGTTGCGATGGATATCGGGGGAGTAGACAAGGAAGCATGGAAGTTGACCCCCTGCGGGCCCACCGGGTCCATTCGGGGTGGTGAGGTCAAAGAAAACTGACAATACTTTTCGGTGGAGGATTTGGAAGGAGATACGCTCGAGATGCCTTGTCAATGAATGAGTTCCTCAAGCCTTCTAGCAGCGATAGCAGAGGCTATGATGGCCCATTGTACATATCCTCATAGTATATATATGCCGTTTTGTTTTTATACATCAATTCATGTTTTTTTTTTTGGTTAAGTACAGCGAAATTGGTTCTAATGATGATCCCAAGCACATCGAAGAACACAAGCGAGGTGCAGGTACGAGTTCTCGACACACTGAGCAAGTGCGTCGTCCCCAATGGAGCCAATGTTGGCTTGTGATTCCTTTGAAGCGATAAAACAACGTCAAAGTCAAGTGAATGAAGTCCCAAAGCTTCGAGCGCGAGACGACGGCCCAGCACGCCACGTCAATCGTTCCCCCGCCCACCACATTGCTCCTCGCAAGCATTATTCACCATCTTAAGACCTAGCGAAACTTGTGTTCCAAGTCGATGCGATTTGGTGGGACCCATCTATGCAAATCACATGCAAACCTTTGTTCACCTTTCCCTTACCTTTTCGCCTTTTTGCACTTCTTGTTAGCACCCACGTATACACTTACATAAAATCTTGCAGTTCCTCCACGCGCTAACACATAATTCTTGTGATTTGAGATATGTGGGTGGTCCCACCTTCACCGCCACGTCATCTTCCCTACCATCGCACTTAGCACGTCATCTTTTTATCATTTACCCTTCATTGTTCACACGCGTATTGCGATGCGATTTGCGAAGGTGAGTATCCCACCTCACACCACGTTATCTGTAAGATTGGATATCACTCCACCGAAAGATTTAATATTTACCTCTACAAGTCTGCCCACATAAAACTTGCGATCTGCGATTTGCGGGCGCGGTCCCACCTTTGTGCCACGTCACCTTCCCAGCTCCCGCACTTTGCACATCGCACTCTTTACCTTCCTCCCTTCTTTGTACAAATCACGCAGTTGCGATGTGCGCAGTGAGGTGCAGGCCCCACCACCTTTCCACCTCCTTGATATTTATACTGTGGCCTTTTTTTCCAGCCCATTTCAATGTTAATGAGTCACAGCTAAACCCATAAACTTAGCATCTTTGCGCCTCGACTCATTCCTGACGATGCATCTAATGACTCAATCTATTTTTCACCCCTCCACCTTGAAGGCTAATGTGGGGGGGGGTTCCGAAAGTGGTCGGTTTCTAATACCGCCTCCAGGTTCTACGTGGAAAACATGGTGATTTGCACCCCATCCAATACAACAAACCATTCATGCCCTTGTACGGTCGATTCCGTTGCGATTCAGAAGCACGGCATGGGCTTTTGGGTGGAGCATGCGGTTATGGTTTATTTAGTTTTCTGGAAACCTCCGCTAAATAACCAAGCACGCACGGTCTGTGTGGTCACTTACGATGGATTAGTGGAAATCATAAAGTAGAAATTGGAGGCTTTCAAACAGATGGAATTGCACGATGACAACATCACCCTTACCTACAGCATCACTTGCCATACCATTTGAAGGCTCCCATAATTGGCCTCCATGGGCGACCATGTCCTTTACGTTTTTCGTTTAATTTTGATGGATTTTCTTTGGTGAAATCTCAATTTCACCATTCCTATTTTAATTCTCTTGAAATGTTGAAGTAATTCTTTGGGCGTGCTCACAAGTTAGGTAGGATGTTTGGCTTCACGGTGTGACCGATCATAAATGATCGGGATGACAGAATATAGGGCTCTATATGTAGGTAATTCTAAGATGAAAGAAATGTTTTGGAATTTTGAAGAATTTCTTGTGTTTTGTAAGTTGTGCTCCACAATATACGAGATACATATTTGGAGGTTATTTAAAACAATATGATATAGAGTTGTTATTTGGATTCCACATGGAGACGATGAGTAGTATGTATCTATTTTACTTTATTTTGATAATCTCCTTTTTTTTTTGTTAATCATCTTTTCACGCTTCTCTTTACTTTGATGGGTGGTGTAATGTAGTTTGTTGGTAGGTACGATTTTATTCTTGAATTTGTGTTTTCATAACACTCGGTGTTAACGCTCATATATTAAGCTTCTTTGCACTCCCTTAATTTAGCATCCCGACCTCTATTGTTGTCCATATCTCATTCATATCCACTTCCTTTGAGGTCACGGAAATGATTCTTCGTCTCTTCGCTTTGTCTCTTGTGGGGTTCCCTCTCAGTTCTTCCTCAATGCCTCTGCATATTTTTAAATTTTGCGGTCATTGTTTTATCATAGCCCCTTTAAAAAGTCATCAAGCCTCCAAACCTCCTAAGCCCTACGGTTTGGGGGAATTCACATGAATCGGGGTCAAATGGTCTTCTCCATTCTTGAACCACCAAAACCATTATTCTCTTAACTCATATACGTAGTGGGTTATATAATTGTCCACATTTATCCTGCGGGTTTCAAGATGTCACGAGGCTTGGTCTTTTACAACTCAAATTTGTCTCTGACTACAACATGAAATGCACACATTAATAGTAATTAATATTTATGTTCACGCATTGAACTACGGTGCACCACAGCAAATTTATAGAAAGGGTTCGAGTCGGAACATCAGCGCCTGACATATGGAATTTTGATTTTCAAAAACTATGGAAATTTTAGCTAATTTGAAATTCTAATCCACAAAAAAAAAAAAAAAATTAGAGAGAAACATGGATATTGTCTAAGAAATTTGGTTCTTAGAAACTGTTATTTGACTGTAATGGAAAAACAAAATTTACCACGATTTGAAAAAATTGGAAAGTCGGGGAAGTGAGCACGATACGAGAAGATGGTGAAAAAGGCAAGCTTAGCGTCATGATGTTTGCATGAGGCAAAGTGGCATAGGTGCTTCAAAAGCTTTCCAACAATATGAATGGTAAAAATGAAATTTACGATCGAGAGGGTTCTTTGTTTAACCCTCCTACGGTGCATTACTATAAGCACCTTTGGTGTGGAAGATATCCAAGAGCGTCACGTTTTTTTAAATTAAAAAATATATTGGCAGTGATTTTTTTAAGACACTATGGGCATTCTAATAAGGTATCGCGTTGGCAATTTCTTTGGCTATAGCATTTGCTCTTTTAAAAAATTAAAAAGCGCCCTGCTTAGGTGCTCTTTAGAAGATGCCAGGAACGTTTTAGTATATTTACCTGGGTGTGTCATTGGAAAACAAAACCATATTTTTTTGAAATTTAAAGACCATAATGATACTCCTTATTGGTAGTTACTATGAAGGGGTAGGGTGTTGCGGTGTATATAGCACTAAAAAAAAATAAAAGTAACATTTTACGGTGATATGAATTTTTAAGCACTTATGCTTTGTGTTATCTAGCATGCCAGTACTTTTATTTTATATAAAAAAAAAATGTCTGGTGGCTTATGTTCTATGTGTGCCTTGGTGCTTGTGTAGATATTAAAGAGGCAAATTTGCATTTGCAATTGTGACGCACCATCCAAAAAACATATGCTAAAACATTCGCACCTCACACAAAGCAGTTTTAGGCTATTTTATAGGGGCTTCGCAAAAACCTCTCTTTAGAAGGTCTTTTCCTTATAGTGTAAAGATTAGATTACAACTAGACATTAAATTTAGACATATATGTGTTCTATTCCCGCTTTCTTATGAATATACTTCTTCATTAACAATCTTATGATACTTAAAACCAAGCTAGGTCCAAACTCAACTAGACTATCCTATGTTTTATGAGATTTTAGGAATCGACACCTTCACTATTCTTTGCATTCAATTATGGTCACATATGACCTAAAATTTCGCTACTAATAGGAATCTCAAAGATGTTTTGAGTAACAAAACTAGCAAATAGAATCAATCTTGCATAGGGAGTCTTCATGTGCTCAGATGGTCATCCTGATACATGATCTTCGACGATAAAAAAACATCTTTGTCCATATTAGATCATGGTCATGTCTTCTAGTAAAACAACATGCAATCAACTAGCACATAACTACATTCGTGGATGTATCCACCTTGCATACAACAAAGCTTGTGAGTGCATCCAATAGGCATGTAAAATTTATACTTGTAAATGCATCCACCTAGCATATGTCCATAATCGACTTGTGAACTCAGTAGAAAAGGCACAGTGCAAAAATATCACAAATATTACTTTGTCGGTGTGTAACCAAATAGTGTCATATAATGAATGCTTAAAATGAAAATAGTAACTTGAACCTTACTTATTGGTAAACAACACTAAATCATAAACCATAATATGAACTATATCTTGTTTAATCAAATAGACCTTATGCACTTCTTTTTATCAACATTTTAGTTATTTAATTCTAAACAAAAGAGACAAGGTATTTAAAAATAAACATGAATATACTAGTAATAAAATCATAGGATCTGGACAAGGTTAGGAGTGAAAGATGATAAGGTTTATAGGAAAAATTGAATGGTTTAGGAGAAAAATGTTGTTATAGGAGAAACCAATCATTATACATAATTTATATATTAATATCATTTCTATTTCTTCTTGATTTACATCAGGTTTTATCTCCATTCTCTATTTCAGTGACTCACATTGATATACTGAGATTGCATCTTTAGATATCAGTTTTCCTTAACATCCTTCCATCCAATTAGGTCTTTGTAAAGAAGAAGATATCATCATGGAAGGAAAGTTGCGACCACTTATAGTTCCTATCCTTAGATCTTGTTTACATATGTAGTACGAAATTACATGGGTGGTTTTTCCAAATTTTTGTACATTGGATTGGGAGCTTTCCCCCTTTAACAGAGGATTTATTTCACTCCATAGTATGCTACGCAACTCATTTTGGAGTAATAAGGTTGTCTACGTTATACTAAAAATAGCAAGGCTTTCAAATCTTCAATGTACATATGATGTCACTGTTCTTTTGTATGAACTTCCATTTAGTTATAAACATATATTTTTGTATATCATTTTATGTTCATGGTTTTCCTTTAGCATTTGTTAAATATACAATAAAGTTTTTCTAATTCATTATGTTAACTATACTTCACACAAGTATAATAATACGAGTTATGATTATTTCCATTTAACTTTTCAATATTCCAATTCATCTATGTTCTCATTAGTTACTCCATTCCAATTTTTACAGTTGTACTCAAAACACTTTCATCTGAGTTAGGCACATAAAATTTGTTATTTAAGATCTTGTTTACATAATTGTTATGATTACACAATTTCTCTTATATGCATATAGTTCATATCTTTATGGCGAGACTAGAATAACCTTTATTTAGAGTAGTATGGTATGGTTGTTACTTGAATATGCCTCATATGTTTGTAATATGTATTTATTTTTAATGATCACGTACAATTACGCATGGGTCTCAAATTGTAAGGATTTCTTAATTTACATATATGGAGTATGATTGCAACCTTTTTAACATTTATAGACTTCTCTAATTAGTATACCATAGTTTCTTCCTTACCCCTTAGGTTTGTAGTTACCTTCCAGTAATTCATACCTTTATACATTAACGGTTCTCATTCGAGCCAAAACTTGGTCCTCTTAAAATATGATCATACAAGTATAACTATAATATACATGTACCTTTAAAGATATCTATAAAGTATAGTTATAGATTTGAGTGAAAGAAATACTCACTCAATAATCTTGTCTTTGGGAATATCTTAACCGGATATCAAAATTCGACTAAAAAAATTAAAGTTCCCATAATCTTCTGAAACATATGTCAAGTTGTAGTGTTTGTCATTCTGATTCCAACAATGCTTGAATCGCATCAATCTGGCGTCATATTATAAAGTTACGATGTTCTGAAGTTTTTGGCCAACAATAACAAAAATTGCAGGTAGGCTGACTGGGCTGCTGACTAGGCAATCTGTACTATTGATGTCATGATGACGTTAGCATGCCAACTAGGAGTACAGTGGACCAATCACAAAATTCCATGTGTTAGGTTTGTACAGCTATGTGTTGGCATAGTTTGATTAGTTTATGGTTGTTTTGGTGGCCCAACCAGAGGTTGCCACGTGGCACTTCCACACTGATCAAAATTTTTGTATTAAGTCGGAGGCCTCTGCGAGGATCGACCACGTGACCTACTACCCAAAAACTCAATGTTTTACCATTGGGCTACAACAGTGGTTCTTAATAGACCATGTCTACCACATATATTTGAGGTGTATGTGTTGCCACATTCGGGAGAGGGGTCGGGTGTTAGCCCTAGCCCCCGGTCGTGCCGCACCCACATGACCCTAGCACGGGAGAAAAGTTGGAGGGGGCAAGGACCAGTCCCAACCCCTGGACATCACACCAGTCCACAGGACCATGGCAGGAGGTTCAACAGAACACCGACGGGGACTAACCCCTGGTCACAGGTCACTCCACAAGACCAAGCGCAAACCAGAGAAGAGGCTAAACCGAGAGGATGGGGTTTGTAATCCATGGCCCTAGTTTCTATGTGCAACCCACATGACCGAAAGGATTTTATGTTGGAGGGTATGGGTGGATAAGCATAGGCCCTCGTTTTTCGACACCAATGTGACCGTTCTCAGGACTTCGGCGACAAGGGAAGGCAGTTAGCCCCGACCCCCAGCCACATTGACTACACGTGACCAAATCTCTAATGAGAAAGGTTCCAAAGTCGGCGGGGGGGAACCATTGGCCCAGCCCCTGACCGTATACACCCTCATGACCCTATTTTTGCGCGCAGGGGTTATTGGGCGAATTAATGAAGTGACAAAATGCACCGTTTGTGGGTGAAATTGTCACTTCCCGAACTGTTGAAAGGGTGAAAATGTCGCACAAATAGAAAGTTCAGCCAAATTTAGGGACAAATAGCTGAGAAAGGCTTAGAGAGCCATAAATTTATTTGACTATAGCACTGTTCTTTTTTTTAAATTAAAAATCACCTAGCGGTTCTCTTTAGAAGATGCCCCGAGACATTTTAGTACATTTACCGCACCGGTGTATTGTTGGAAAATAGAAGCACATTTTTTTGAAATTTAAAGACCATAGTGGTACTCCTTCTTCGTATGCACCAGAGCGTTTTACTACATGAAGGGAACTGGTGTTGCAGGTGTATATAGCACTAAAAAAACTTAAAAGTAACATTTTTCTGGTGATATCGATTGTTCAAGCACTTATGTGTTGTGTTATTTAGCGCACCGTGCTTTTTTATTTTATAAAAACAAATTTTCCACGATGCAACATGTTCTTTGTGGCACCAGTGCTTGTATGGATAGTAAAGCACCGGTGCACTTGTAGATTGTAGACGCACCATCCAAAAAACATCTACGAAAAAATTTTCCTGCACACCTCCGCTACAAACGGATTTTTGGGTTATTTTTATAGGGGCTTCCGCAAAAACCTCCGCTAGAAGGTCTTTTCCTTGTAGTGTAAATATTAGTTACAAATAGACATTAAATTTAGACATGGATCAACCAAATTTTCTATTCTGGCTTTCTAATAGATATACTTCATTAACAATCTTATGATCCTCCAAAACCAAGCTAGTTTGAACTCGACCAGACTATCCCTGTGATCCTCTGAGGTTTCAGGAATCGACACCTTCAATGTTACTGCATTCAATTATGGTCATAACAACCTAAAACTTTCACTACTAATAGGAATCTCAGAGATACTTTAAGCAACAAAACTATGGAAATTGAATCAATCTTGCATAGGGAGTTTTCACGTGCTCAAATGGCCATCCTAGAATCCATGATCTTTGACGATCAAAAAGCATCTTTGTCCATATTAGATCATGGTCATGTCTTCTAGTAAAACAACATGCAATCAACTAGCACATAACTATAATCATGGGTGCATCCACCTTTCATACAACGAAGCTTATGAGTACGTCCACTAGGCATGTAAAATTTATACTTGTAAATGCGTCCACCTAGCATGTGACTATGTCCATAATCGACCTGTGGACTAGGTAAATAAAGGCAGAGTGCAAAAATCTCACAAATATTACCTTGTCAGTGTGTAACCAAATATTGTCCTGTAATGAATGATTAAAATGAAATCAATAACCTGAACCTTACTTATTGGCAAACAACACTAAACCATAAACCATAATATGAACTATATCTTGTTTAACCAAACACAACTTATGCACTTCTTTCTATCAACCTTTTAGTTTTTTAATTCTAAACAAAAGAGACAAGGTATTTAAAAATAAACATGAATATACCTATAATAAAAACATAGGAACTGGACAAGGTTAGGAGTGAAACATGATAAGGTTTATAGGCAAAATTGAATGGTTTAGGAGAAAAAATGTTGTTATAGGAGGAATCGATCATTCTACATAATTTATATATTAATAGCATTTCTATTTATTCTTGATTTACTTCAAGTTTTATCTCCAATCTCCATTTCAAGGACTCATATTGATATAATGAGGTCGCGTCTTTAGATATCTATTTTCCTTAACATCCTTCCATCCAATCAAGTCTCTGTAAAGCATAAAATATCATCATGGAAGGATAGTTGCAGCCACTTATAGTTCCTCTCCATAGATCTTGTTTACATCTGTAGTATGAAATTACCTGGGTGGTTTTTCTAAAGTTTTGTACAATGGATTGGGAGCTTTCCCCTTTAACAGAGGATTTATTTCACTCCATAGTACGCTACACAACTCGTTTTGGAGTAATAAGGTTGTCTATGTTATACTAAAAATAGCAAGGCTTTCAAATCTTCAATGTACATATGATGTCACTATTCTTTTGTATGTATTTAGTTATAAACACATGTTCTTGCTTATCATTTTATGTTCATGGTTTTCCTTAAGAATTTGTTAAATATACAATAAAGTTTTTCTAATTCATTATGTTAACTATGCTTCACACAAGTACAATAATACGATTTATGATTCTTTCCATTTTACTTTTCAATATTCCAATTCATCTATGTTCTCATTAGTTATTTCATTCCAATTTTTACAAGTGTACTCAAAACACTTTCATCTGAGTTAGGTACATAAAATTTGTTATTTAAGATCTTGCTTACATAATTGTTCTGATTACACAATTTCTCTTATATGAATATAGTTCATATCTCTATGGTGAGACTAGAATAACCTTTATTTAGAGTAGTATGGTATGGTTGCTACTTGAATATGCCTCATATGTTTGTAATATGTATTTATTTTTAATGATCACGTACAGTTACACATGGGTCTCGAATTGTAAGGATTTCTTAATTTACATATATGGAGTATGATTGCAACCTTTTTAAGATTTCTATATTTCTCTAATTAGTATACCATGGTTTCTTCCTTACCCCTGAGGGTTGTAGTTACCTTCTAGTAATTCATACCTTTATACATTAATTGTTCTCATTCAAGCCAAAACTTGGTCCTCTTACAATAGGCTCATACATGTACCTTTAAAGATATCTATAATGTATATTTATTGATTTGAGTCAAAGAATTACTCACTCAATAATCTTATCTTTGGGAGTATCTCATCCGAAGATCAAAATTAGGCTAAAAAGTGAAAGTTCCCAGAACCTTTTGAAATTGGCGCCAAGTCGTAGTGTTCATCATTCTGATTCCAACAATGCTTGAATTACATCAATCTGACGTCGTATTACAAAGTTATGATGTTATAAAGTTTTTGTCCAACATCAAAAAAAAATTGCAGGTAGGCTGATTGGGTTGCTGATTGGCCCACTCTGCATTGTTGATGTCATGATGACATTAGTATGCCAACTAGGAGTACAGTGGACCAATCACAACTTTCCATGTGTTAGGTTCATACAGGTGTGTGTTGGCACAATTTGATTAGTTTGTGGTTGTTTTTGTGGCCCAATGGGAACCTGCCATGTGGCCCAACTAGAGGTTTCCACATGGCGCCTCCACACTGATCAAAATTTTTGTATTAAGCCGGAGGCCTCGACGGGGATCGACCGCATGACCTGTTTCCCATAAACTTTGTGCTTTACCATTGGGATACGATAATGTTTCTTAATATACCATGTATGCCACATATATTTGAGTTTTATGTGTTGGCGCATTGGGGAGAGGGGTCGGGTGTTAGCCCTAGCCCCTGATCATGTTGCACCCATAGGACCTTGGTGCAGGAGGAAAGTTGGAGGGGGCGGGGACCAACCTTAGCCCCTGGTCATCATACCAGTCCACAGGACCATGGCGAAAGGTTCAACAGATTGGCAACGAGGACCAACCCTTCGTCACTGGTCACTTCTCGGGACCAAGCGCAAACCGAAGAGGAGGCTCGACGGAGAGGATGGAGTTGTAGGCCATGGCCCTGGATTCTATGCGAAACCCATATGACTGGGCAGAGGAGTTTACCCTGGAGGGTATGGTTGGATAAGCCCCAGCCATCGATTTTCGACACCAATGTGACCATTCCCAGGACTTCGGTGGTAGGGGCAGGCAGTTAGCCCCAGCCCCCGACCACATTGACTACATGTGACCAGAGCTCTAACGAGAAAGGTGCCAAAGCCAACAGGTGTGGACCGTTGGCCCCAGCCCCGAATCGTATGCGCCTACGTGACCATGTTTTTGTGCAAAGGGGTTATTGGGTGAATTAATGAAGCGACAAAATGCACCATTTGCGATCGAAATTGTCACTTCCCGAACTGTTTAAAGGGTGAAATTGCCGCACATTTAGCAGGTTCAACTAAATTGAGGGACAAATAGCAGAGCTAGGCTTAGAGAGCCATGAATTTCTCATTTTTCAACCCTTTTGAGCTCAAGAAGAGCCTATATATGGGTTTTTGGGCATTATAAATCCATTGGCAACCCCAGTTTACTGATTGGAGCACTTTTTGAAGGACTTTTTGCATGATTTAATCTTTTAGTGCCAGAGACAGTTAGTGGTTTGATGCATTTTTAAAGGTGTTTTGAGCATGGAGAGAAACTTGTAGGGGTTTTCCAACCTTCTTATTGTATCTGCAGTAGTTGTGTCTTCTATGGCGCAACTCTTCTTTATCTTTTCTCATTATATTTTTTGAGAAAAGTTATTTTTAGTACTTCAATGTGGAGTTGTTGTACATTTTATGGTCAATTTTTAAGTGGATTACAGGGTCTTGATGTGAGAGCCCTTTTCATGTTGACCTTCTTATGACTGATTGTAGGTGCTCATACTTTTAGAGTGAGAATGCTTTGCCGTATTATATTTCCTTGTATGGGAAACAAGCAACTCAATTGTCGACAACATTCATGTACTATTTTACCATTGAAATCTATGGAGTGGCCCAGGGAAAATGTTAAGGATGGAAGTTTATCTTAAAGTTTAGCAAATTTGGCGAATCTTACTTGTCCCTAATATCCCAATTTTAAAATGTTTGATGATAATTTTGTACTAAAATGTTTAGGTTTCTAATTATTTTATATTAGACAATATATAATATTGGCAATTTTTAAGGTGAATTAATTTTATACTATAAAATTTGGGCGAAGTAATTTTTAGAAAAATGGAAATTGGCGAATCTTTTCTTTGGAAAAAACATGGAATATTAGCCCCTTAAATTTTCCCTTGAGCGGTCTAGCTGTGTTCGCAGGCCTGGAGATGTAGCCCAGGAGGGGTGAACTACGTCATCAAATTATGTTTTTCCTCTCTTCATGATTTCTATTTTGAGTTAAATGTGAATATGTTGTTTGTTTAAAGTTCATATGAAAATTAACTCATCATCCTTGAAGAGATCATAAAACTTGTATACAATAAGACCCATTTTGTTTACTAGCAAAGCGTCATAGGATGGTCGGTTTTAGGAAGGAGACGTTCTCCAATTTCAATTCAATTGGTATCAAAGTTGATTTTGACCAAGTTTCAAGTATGAGCAAGAAGTTGAAGCTTTAACAACTCCAAGAGTTAGAGGAGATTAATTTGTCACTTCGAATGGAGAATGTTGAGCTAAGGATATTGCTTAAAGTTTCTGAGGAGGATAAGAGGCATATGCGCCTTCAGTTACATCATGTGCTAGAGGAACAAGTTGGTGAGAGTTCCAGTCCAGAAGTAGCAAAGAATTCCTCCAAAATGAAGCCAATTTGTGGGCATGGTCCAAACACAGGATATGGACCCTATGTGGAGAATGATGCTTGTGAGTTTTGTCAGTATCTCAAAGATTCTTCTTATGTGTACATTGGTAAAAGAAGGTGGCTTGAGTCATCTTCAAATTCGTCATCAACATCTGAAACAGAAAATATGGGTGGAAAATCCAAGGAGGTAATCAACATCTCTAGTTCTAATCCTTCAGTTTATGTTGATAACACATATTTTGTAGCCTTTGAAAAGCATACTAAAGGCATTGGTATGAAGTTGTTATCTCAAATGGGTTATGAAGGAGGAGGCCTCAGAATCAATGGCCATGGTATCACTAATCCTATCGAGGTGAAGAAGCGACAAAGATATGAAGGATTTGGTTATGGTCATGAAGAATTTGGAGAGTTTTCTAAGCTTTTTTAGGTAAAGAAGTCATCAAATGATGATATTTCACACCAAGATGGTAGTGATAATCGAAATTTGTCTCCCAAGAGAGATGAATGTTTCAAAGGACTTTGCTTGTCATCGTCTAGTCCTCATTGTCAAAGTTACAGCCCAAGGGACAGGTATAAGTGTCATGGGAATTTTAAAAATGTTGGTAATTTTGATTATTTTTGGGACATGTATCCTTACACATTTTGTGATGCTGTTGACCATTGTGTGGTTTATTGTGAGCAACGCAAAGTGATGGTCAAGAGAATGGACCAAGTTCTTGGAAAAAAGCATGAAGAACCTCTCAAGTTTGAAGACTTCCTTGTCGCTGGGAAATCGAAAGGATTTTTGTACCCATTGTTACATGAATGGGCATGGGAATGAAAGGTGTTGGAAACTTCATCCAGAACTTCATTCCAAGAAGGAAAAAGAGGTCATGCAATCCATTGCAAGGAAAGTGACAGGTGGAAAAGAGGATACTGGTGCAGTTCCTAAGGCAGCCTTCAAAGCAGAGAGGATGCAGAAAGAGAACCCATAAGCCTAGGTGAGGAAAAGATTGGGTACTGTTTTGTATAGTTTTCTTGCTTTGTAAAATCGTAAATACTACTTGTACATTGTCGTTTTGGGTCTTTTGTAAAGTGAAGTCAAGAATAATCACATATTTGCAACATGTATGTTTTCTTTGGCATGTCATGTTGTGTTGGCTTGTTAATGAGTCCAATTGTTTGAGGAATTTTGGGGATGAACATTTGCATGTTGTTCAGTATGTCTATATTTGTGTCATGTACTCACTAATGCAAGTGTTTCAAGATGAAGCTTGTCATTAATGAAATATTTAATAAAGATTTTACAGAAAATGACTATGTTTATGTGGACAAATCCAAATTTGTCATTGAATCGTTGCAACCAGAGTGCCCTAGAGTACAAGTGCAATTTGAGGACAATAAAGCAAAGTATGAATCAATGCATGGAAAGCATTGAGTTGCTTCTGATTTCCAAGATGGAAAATCAAGTTTGTCTTCAGGAAAGAGTGACTTCAATATGAAGTTTCTTTGAGCCAAGAAAGATGTTTTTGGAGAGAATGTTCAGATTCCATCCATAAAAGTTTTTGTTACTGCATGGTAATAATAATTGTGGCTCGATTCTTGACAGGAAGGTAAGGACTTCACGCAGAGGATAGGTGGAGTACCTTGATTGGAGCTTGAAGGAACTAATTGAAACAAAACATAAAGGATTGAGATCAGTAAATTCTATTATCTTTTTCCTCATTTTGTTTGCTAGGAGAAGATAAACTTTTGGGGTCCAAAATTTCTTAGTGGGGAGCTATGATCCAGAGATCAAAATTAGGCTTAAAAATGAAAGTCCCTAGAAGCTTCAAAAATTGGTGTCAAGTCAATAGTTTTCGTCATTTTGATTCCAATGACGCTTGAATCGCCTCAATCTGACGTTGTATGACAAAGTTATGGTGTTTTGAAGTTTTTGGCCAACAATAAAAAAATTTGTAGGTAGGCTAACTGAGCTGCTGACTGGGCAGTCTGTATTACCAATGTCATGATGATGTTAGCATGCCAACTAGGAATACAGTGGATCAATCACAGCCCGCCATGTGTTCGGTTTATACAAGTGTGCGTTGGCATAGTTTGATTGGTTCATTGTTGTTTTGGTGGCCCAATATGAAGTTGCCACGTGGCCCAATCGGAGGCTGCCACATGGTGACTCCACAATGGTCAAAAAAAATTTATTAAGCCTGGAGGCCTCGGCAGGGATCAACTGCGTGACCTACTTCCCATAAACTTTGTGCTTTAACGTTGGGATACGACAGTGGTTCTTAATAGACCATGTCTACCACATATATTTGAGGTGTATTTGTTGGCGCATTGGGGAGAGGGGTCAAGCGTTAGTCCTTGCCCACAATCATGTCGCACCTACAGGACCCTGGTGCGGAAGAAACGTTAGAGGGTGTGGGGACCATCCCCAGCCCCTAGTCATTGCACCAATCTACAAGACCATGGTGGAAGGTTCAACAGAGCATCGGCGAGCACCATCCCCTGGTCATAGGTCACTCCACAAGACCGAGCACAAACTGGAGAGGACGCTCAACGGAGAGGGCGGGGTTGTAGGCTCTAGCCCCACTTTCTTTGTGCAACCCATATGATCGGGCAAGGAGGTTACCCTGGAGGGTGCGAGCGGATAAGCCCCTGCCCTCCGTTTCGACACCAACGTGATTATTCCTAGGACTTCGGCGGCGGGGTAGGTGGTTAAACCCGACCCCCGGCTACATTGACTGCACATGACCAGAGCTCCAACAAGAAAGGTGCCAAAGTCTGCGAGGGGGAACTTTTGGCCCCATCCCTCAGTCGTATGCACCCACATGACATTGTTTTGCATGCAGGGTTTATTAGGTGAATTAATGAAGCGAAAAAATGGACCAATTGCGAGAAAATTTATCACCTCCCGAACTGTTTAAAGGGATAAATTTTTGCACAGTTAGCAGGTTCAACCAAATTGAGGGACGAATAGTAGAGTTAGGCTTAGACAGCCATAACTTGCTCATTTTCAACCATTTTCAGCTCAAGAAGAACCTAGATATGGGTTTTTGGGCATTCTTAATCCATTGGAAACCTTAGTTTACTAATTGGAGCACCTTTGGAAGGACTTTTTGCGGGATTGAGTCTTTTAGTGTTAGAGACAATCAGTGGTTTGATGCAGTTTTGAAGGTGTTTTGAGCATGGAGAGAACCTTCTAGGGGTTTTCCAGCCTTCTTATTGTATCTGCAAAAGTTGTGTCTTCTATGGTGCAACTCTTCTTTATCTTTTCTCATTATATGTTTTGAGAGAAGTTATTTTTAGTAGTTCAATGTGGATTTGTTGTACATTTTATGCTCAATTTTTAGGTGGATAAAGGGTCTTGATGTGAGAGCCCTTTTCATGTTGACCCTTTTATGACTAACTATAGGTGGTCATACTTTTAGAGTGAGAATTATTTATAGGAGAATCTTTCCTTGTAGGGGAAACAAGCCACTCAGTTGTCAACCAATTTCATGTACTATTTTACCATTGAAATCTATGGAGCGCTCTAGATATGTTATCAGGCCCGAAGATGTAGCTCAGGAGGGATGAACTTTGTCATCAAATTTGTTTTTCCTCTTTTCATGATTTCTATTTTGAGTTACATGTGAATATGTTTTTTTTTTAAGTTCATATGAAAATTAACTCATCATCTTTGAAGGGATCATAAAACTTGTTTACAATAAGACCCATTTTTTTTACTGGCAAAGTGTTAGAGGGCGGTCAATTTTAGGAAGGAGAAGGTCTCCTCCAATTTCAAATCAGTATCTAATCTTAGTCATTCACTAGAAATTTTTGGCTTTTATCTAGAAACACTTTTCCTACTCTATCTCAGTCATTATGCCCATCGAAAAATCACTACACATTGTAGAATATAATTCCTTCCTTTTATCTAGAAACACTTTACCTACTCTATCTCGATCATTATTCCCATCAACAAATAACTTGACGCTGCAGAATATAATTCCCACCTATACATATATTCTACATGCATGTGTATAATATCACATCATTCAAACATACGTGAATCCATTTACACATAATTCAACATAGTTCCTATAGAACTTGTACTATAACTATTGATATCTTCCAATCCACACTTCTCATATGTATAAAACAACCATTTACAAATATTACAATTTTATACCTTATTAAAACCATATCAATTAGAGGATAGAACAATAACTTATCTACTTATCTAATTAGAAAAACAACCATGGAAATACTATGGGAAAAAGAAAATTCCTCTCAACCAACGAGTTGCACTCATAGCAACTCTTCCTAAGCTCAGGCTTCCATCTTCCTCTTTGTTCTCTGAATAGTGTCCAAACTATTTTTATCTAGTGATATTTGTTGTTCCCCTTCCAAGCAGATTTTTTAGTCGTGTCCTACTTTTAAGGTTTTCCCACTATTTTCCTTTACCTAGGATTTTTCAAATTAGGAAAAAGTCTTTCATTTTTCATTCATAAGCATGTCTTTCTCTCCAATTGCGCTTATTCTTATATTTTCACACAACATAGAATTTTTCTCCAGCTATATTTATTTATCCTATCAACATAACATTTCTCTCTAGTTATGGTGTTTCCCAATGGCAATGTTCCTTTTGGGAATTCTAGGAGAATTCGAGAAATTTACAACTATGGCCTCATTAACTTTCCTCTTTTTTCAACAACTTGGACTCAAGCACTCTAATAAATTTGTTGGATAGGAAGAAGCCCAAATCACTCGTGTTGTTTCACATATTATTAACAAGAGAAAATAAACAACTATTTATTATTGTAAAATTTATTTACATAAGCCAATC
The DNA here is from genome assembly GCA_034641835.2 of Pinus albicaulis. Taxonomy (NCBI): domain Eukaryota; kingdom Viridiplantae; phylum Streptophyta; class Pinopsida; order Pinales; family Pinaceae; genus Pinus; species Pinus albicaulis. The sequence goes on along the minus strand of CM076574.1, from coordinate 129,040,057 downwards.
AACTTAGCCTTGGCCCCATATCCAACATTTCCATCTCAATCTTCACAAGTAAATATAAAATAATAAATTATATAACAAAAATTGAAGCAAGGGTATTACATCTCCTCCCCCCTTAAAATAAACAATGTTCTTGGTGTTTCCTCCACCTTATCACTTCTGCAAAGTGAAAGCAATGTCTCTTGCATTTTCTCTTCCATCTACGAGGTGGCCTCCTCAGGGTTGAAGTGCGTCCATTGCATTTTAGTTTGAGCAATATCTTGATTCTGGAGTCAAGTTCACTCCTATCTATATTTCACATTCGATTCCAACATGTACTCGTTCATGCTAAGAAAACAATGTCAATTTTCATTCATGCACCTAGCAAGGGTCGACAACATTAGTGTAAGCACATCAAAAATGGTAGTTAACTACAATAGATCACTTGTACACTTACTCAATGGAAATTCCATGTGATATGGAACCCATTAACTGACTACACTGCATAACTCAAAACATTGTAACATACCCCAATTCACACACAAAATAAATAAATAAATTCATAAATCATAACCATTTAGTTCTGGTTGTACTAATATCTTAGTGGGTATATCAACCTCCTTATTGTTCTTATAAATGTATAACTGCCCCTTTTGCATGCATGTTTAATTACTTTTCATAAAATAACATTATGGTTTCCTTGTTCCCTCCATGTGTGAGGTGATTCGTTATCCATGTCCTTTTATTATTTCTATCAAACACGATACCTAATTCATATTAGACCTTTAAGGGATAATAGCGGATCCCTCTCCATGCTATATCATTTCCATGGTTATTGAACCCTTGTTATTAAAATGTATGTGATTGTATTGAGCCCCATGATACAACTTAGAAAAAGGTTTATTTGTGTTCAAGCCTATGTGTATACATAGAAGGTGAATGTATTTATATACAATATCACATTGTCGCATTATATTTTAATCTTACCCTTGAGGCTTGAAGTGCCTCTTCACACAACATCCATGATGTATAACCTAGCCTACATGGCTTCTCCTACAATGGTTAGCCCTAACCACCCATGTGATGGCACAGTAAAGGGACGGTTTAGATATTGTCAAAGGATCCAACAAATGAGAGGATTATGGCGTTGTTTTGGTAGGGTTACTCACCCCCACGATGACTCATTTGCTATGTTTGTTAGCTTCCATGCTCTTTGTGGCAGGGGTTTTAGGGTTCCAACCTCATAATCTTGACCTTCCTAGTACCGTGTCCTCATGAATCTTTTCTTATCCCCATCATTGTTAACTAGTTTCTCCAATAGCTTATGGTTTCTCTAGGATAGTTTCAAATTGGTGTTATATCAATGTTTGAAAACCTTTCCATCAGAAAGTATTCATCACTCCCTTCATTTTTCTTCCTTTCCTTTCAATTTATCTTAGCACGAAGTTCAATTGTATTTCAAGTTTTTACCCTTTTTCCCCAATATTTTTCTTCGAGCAAGTCTACATGCTTAAGTCTTCCTGAACTAGCCACACAAATGGTCGATCGAATGGGTCTCACTAAAGGTACATTGGAGGTAAATTCATGTTCTTGTTGACATTTGTTTTTAGATTAGTTTACCACCTTCAAGTTCTAATCCGTTGTCATTGTTATTACAATTTATTCAGGGTTGTGAGTTTCCCCTTGATGTTTGAGGGTTTTCCTCAAACCTTGGTCTCACTTTTGTTTGCCACATAGGGAAATCATATTGAAATGTCCTCTGGGTTTTAACTTACATATCTTGATTTTCCTCATACACCCTAGCCAATTCGAGATTCTTCTCTACCCTTAAGGTTCGCTCTCATCCAACTCTGGGCTAGTTGTATTTATTGATTTAACTCCTATATCTTTCCTTTTAAGCTAATGTTAACCTCTTCTATAGGCTAATATTTCATTAGAGTGTTTGTTTTGGCACAATCAAAGGTTTTTAACCAAAACCCTCATGATTTATTACTCAAGCTTCCATCTCAGGAAGGGGAAAGTTCCTCTCAACTCTGGTGGTGTTCATGGAACTATTATCCAAGTACACCTCAGGTATTTTCTCCTTTATTTCATTACAGACGCCTTCATTTATTAGTAACTTGTTGTATTCAAGAGGGCTTCTTTTTATTCTTTACTCTGGTTTAGTTATCTTGGGTTCGCAAAAACCCAAAATAGTCATAATCATACGTGATATCTTTCCATTGGTGTTGATGCAAGGTTATATATGAACATATCCCTTGATATCTTGATCCAGAATCATGTTGGCTGCCTTCAAGTAAGATTTTTAAAAATTTAAATGTCTCTTGGTTTTTATTCATAAACACAGTATCCTTAAATATTCAATTTTACTTTTGTATTCCTTCTATGATTATCATTAATTTAATGATGGTGTTAATTTTCATGCACGAGGATGGGATTCAGAAGCTACGGGAAAACTTCCCTCAGGTAATTTCATAATTCTTATTTTTGGTTCTCTTTATTTTATGACTTTTCCTATAATCCTAAAAGAAATACCATCGGTTGAAGGTTCCTTGTCTTAATACTCAGGTTCAACCATCAACCCTATCCTCCAATTATACGCATTGCACCCATTTTGTTCTAGGTACCAAATATCCATTGCGATCTTCCATTTTTCGCTGCAGAGTTGCCTTCTACTGCAATTGGACTGGTGTGCTTGCGAACACTCTTCCTACATGTAGGAACTTGTTAATTTTTAAGATTAGATTGTTCTCTGTTGTAGATAATTGCATTTATGAACTTTTCATCAATTTCACATTACATTTTTTTGTATAACATTCACCCCATGTCATATCATCATTAGCAACAAGTAGAGAGAACAATAACCAACAATGCAGCGGAATAATAATGAATAGTAGAAGAAAATCATACACAATAGAGACACCAAGAGTTACGTCAATGACCAGGGAAAAACCCCACAAGGGAGAAAACCCAACCAAATTCTTCTTCTATTAGATATTCATCAATTATCCAGATGAGATACAAAGTACAAGAAAATGTGATATCATCATCAATCACAGCAGGGCTCCAAGGGCCAACCCAAGTCAGTGCACAACTTCGTTTGTGAACTGAACAAGAAATTTCAGGAGAGTGGTTATCATATCACAAAATCACATCTACCATAGAGACATTGTCACATCAATACTGCCAGCATTGTCATAGGAGCACTGCCATCATTGTCTATTGTTATTGTCACTTCCATAGTCAAATTCATTGTCATTGCTACTTTCAAGCATTAGCAAGGTCATTGTCACACAAGATTGGAGCCATGTCATCCATCAAATTCTTTGCCATCCAACAAGGGTTATTTAACATATCAAGGTCACTACCAATTACATATAGATCACTATCAAGGGACTGTTATATCAAAGGTCACTTTCATCATATACTGTCATCATTTATGTGCAAGGTCACTACCACATCACTTCAATCAAGATTGTTGATATATTACTATAATGCCATTGTTATGTGACAAGGTCATTGTATCGTATGTATCATAGGAGCATGATAAATATCATATGTATCATTGTCACTGCCTTATAAGAGATCAATTACAAATGTTAGTCGTCAAGGTATGTAATCCACTGTGTGACGAGCCAGAGCACATATATAATGTAATGAGCTATAGCATATATATAATGTAACGAGCCATAGCATAATGAACCTCTGTGAATGAGCCTCTGTGACTATAAGTGTGTACCAAGGAGTGATCCATTTTATGTGAGAGCGAGCTATTGTGAGTAAGAGCGACCCACTATAGAGATAACATATATGTCCACTGCATGTATGAATCCACAGAGTATAATTGAACATCTCTATCGATCCAAGGAAAGAATGTGATCTAGCGTGCCACAAAAATGTCAACGAGCCACAAAGTATAAAAACTAACGTGACACAAAAAAAGTCAACAAGTCATGGAAATAATACGAGCTGCAGAGATCATTGTATCGATGACAATGATATAATTTTAAGCCACTATATATGATGATGCCAAATACGTGATGTCACCAAAGATATTTACAAGCGGCCAACAAACCACACAGATTTTGCTGCCACTATAGAGAGAGTGAAGCCATTTTAAAGAGTTATTCCACAAGAAAGAGTGTGAACCATCATAAACTCAGAGCCACAAGTGTATCGAACCTTCAGAATGTATATACACGAATCGCAAATCAAATTCATAGTGAGCTTCATATTAATACAAATCATACGAACCACAGAGTATATGAACCTCTCACTCATGTCACAAGAATTCACTTTATATACAATTCGATGTAGAGTCATTTGATGCAAATGTAACACTTGTTGAGGCTACCTTTGTACTTCGGAGGGAAAATTTGAATTTTTTTTCAAAGTAGTATCCACTTTAATAGTTAGTTACCCACGTATGATTTTCCATACAATAATAACAATACTATTTCTTTTTATCAACTTCAACTCTTCTTTGGTGCTTCTATTGGGGCACATGGGCTTCTACGGGGGCTTTAGGTTTTTCTTTGGGGAAATCCATCCTAAAACTGCCCAAATTTCAACAAAACCCAATTGGGTACACTTAATATTTGATAGGTATTGTGTATAGTCTGAGTAACTAATACTCAAACTTTTTGATTTAAACATTAGTGATTGGCCTATAGTTGGACTGCATATTTGTAACTCTTGGATTTAATACTATATTTGCATTTATATGAGCTTTTAGCTCTCATTTTTTTGCTACCAGCATGTGCTTTTCAAGCATGTATAATTTATCAGTTTTATTTCTCTCAATTAAACTTATATTATTCGTCCCTATTTGGGGCTCTTGTCTATGATGTATGCATTTGGAATTTTAATACAAGTTTGATTTTGTTATACTGGTTCATAGTATCTCTGCCTCCGTATTCTCACTTTCTTCTGACATGACCAGTCAATATTATATCTTTTGGTCTTATTAATGTGTCTTTAATAATACAACTTTTTCTTTTTCTAGTTGTAGAGTTTTCGTAATTACCACATTATTTCTACGTCCTCCTTTCCTTGGTTGTAATACATACCATCCTTATCAAGAGTAAAATAGTGATAATGCATGAGAAAACCCCAGAACTATGGCATGTGACTAAAATGATATATAAGACAATTTTTCCTATAGTATCCATACCCTACATTTATATCAACAAAAGTAATACTCTACACAGTAGTATCTTGCATAGAATAGTAAGCCTCTTGCTTCCATTTCAACTCTAACATAAATCTAGTTATACCTCAATAGTTACTTTAGTTTTTAACAAACTCCTTTATACTATATTTTCTCTTAATCGTTTAGACTTACAAGCGAATGAAAAATTCCAATTAATTCTTGTTGGGTTGTGTTCATTTTAATATATTGACCTAACTTTGAAATAATGGCTTCTAATATCGATATTTAATCTGTTGAAGCTCGCATTTATTCAATGCGACATGTATTAGATAATTTTTTTGCGACCAGCTTATTCCCTTCCTTGGACCATCTACAAAAAAACTTTGTTATATTGTTCTTCATGTTATAGTTACATTTTGAGCCACAACAAATATTATCTAGCACCCCCAAGTGGGTTACTTGGCATAACAATTATTAACAGAATATAAAATGAAAGTTTTGTACAATATATCGTGATGTCCCTTCCCATGGGAAAGCCTTTATATTTTTTCATGCATTGATCTACAAAAAATGCATCATATATGCAGATATTCCACCTAAGAATCTTCCATACTACTGTAAGAAAATAAGTTAACATACAACTTTCTATTCCATTTTTCATTTCCCTCTACTATTATAGTCAATTTCTACTTAGATAAGAGTCAACATTATTGTTACTATTAGGTACAATTAGAGTTTGAATCCTTAACAATGTTATATGTACGCCAATATGCATGCATAAGTAAACATTATCCCTTAATTTGTCTACATAATCTCTTACCATGTTGATTGTGATTTCTTCTATAATCAGTACTAGCAATTAAATCTTACTAATTTAACTATGAGCAGTTCCATAAAATAAAGAATCATTCCTTGAAATCAAACTAGTACTTTACTTCAAAATAGAGTCAACACTGCTCTTTAGCACAAGTAACGACTTATCTAACTAGCAAGTATTCCTTTGAGAATTCTACAGGAAACAACATGTTCCTCACAACCAATGAGTTGCACTACAAGCAACTTCTCTTGAGCTCAAACTTCTTGCTTCCTAACTCTTTTTTTGTCCAAAGAAAAACAATGTCAAATTATTCCTACTTAGTGGTATATATTGTTTTCTTCCCTACATATTTTTCCTAGCAATGCCCTGTTATTAAGGTCAACCCGCATTTTTTGTTTTACCTAGTTTTTTTTTTTAAGTAGGAAAAAATCTTTCATTTTTCCTTCATAAGCATGTATTTACCTATTGTTGTCCTTTTCTTATATTTTTACCCAGCTCATCATTTTTCTCCAGCTAAGATTATATTTCCACTCAACATAATATCTCTCTCCAAGTATTTTGTTTCCTAGTGGCAATCTTTCCCCTGAGAATTTTGGGAGAATTTGGGAAGGTTCACCATTTGGACTTAACCACTTAACAATTCCTAGGACATCAAGAATTCCACATTACTAAGTGTTATTTCCTATATCATTTCCAAAAGAAAGAACATTTATTCATCATAAAATTTATTTACATAAATCAATCAACTTAAGTCATGGCCCCACAGCCATCATGTCCAAACAATATTTACAAGTAAATATAAAATAATCATGTTTGCAAAAGCATTTGCACCAGGGCTATCACAAACATGGAAAATACCAATTCCATTTTTATACCATTCGCAGAGTGATCATAATATTTTTAAAGGTTAATTACTCACCTTGCCACTTTTGATGGCCAACAACTAATGCTCTATCACATCAAACAACATCATTATACTTTCATCTCCATTTCTTGTTCCTCACACAACCATACAATATCACATACATATATATATATATATAGATACATCAACCATGCATTATTATAGTTTAGGACAACTTCTTGTTTATGCCCTTTTCATGTTTACTATCTATTTTGTTCAAGTGGACTCATTCAGGTTCAACTTAGTTGCCCTGTCATTTTTTTGTCCACTTACCATCATTTATTTTCTGAATAGGATTTGACCAGGGTCTTTTACCTCTGCTTAGGTTTCTTATTTAGCTCTCCTACCAGAGCCCCTTTTCCTTTCCCTTTCTCACACTCAACAAACCCTCAAGACCAAATCACAAAAGGCAAGGGAGAATAAAGCATAGAAAACCACAATAGTAAAACAAATCAAAACAAAATGTGGCATGACCATGCTCAAGGTCAACAATCGAACGCAACAAGAAAATTGTAAAATCAAAGACATGCAAAACTTTCCCCCTTCACTTCACCCATTAATTTCCCACAACTCTCTTCCTTGAGTTTCCATCTCTTCCACGTTGCAAGTTGTTGATTCAGGTATATGGAGGTTGCATGCATTTTTCTTCCGTGCAACAACCATGGAGTATTTTATTAGTTGTCTCAACACACATTGTTTTGGTACAATTGTTTTAAGCATGATCATTTCCTTCATAAGCACATACTCATATCATGCACTTAATTAACCATTCAAACAATACTTCAAATGTGCCTATAGTTAAAAGTTCATAATCAATAGATTTTGTTACACTTATCTGGAGAATGCCACTGACTAGTATCAAAATTTGATTAATGCACTCACAACATGCATATTAACAAGCATAGGTGTAATGTGCACCCTTCTCTCATCAACATCTGATTTTTCCATAGTCTTGATTCTTCAAAGACTATATGCAACAATTTATTTGGCCTCCCAATTGGGTTGTCACCTACTCTTGGTTATAAGTTTACTATTATCCAATATTAATCACCTAGATCATGTTAGGATAGCAGACTCCTCAAATTCTTTATTCATGCACATCCATTACCGTATGCACCTAACATACCTATATTCATGTGTTGTCATTCGTTAGCTTATGGAAGCTTCTCAAACATTAAAGATAATATCAAACTAGCAAGAGCTAGGTTAAAATATTCCTCGTCATAGTTATGGCTACATCACCCAGCCATAAACTTTTGCAATTTTTTTGAGTTTCTCCAAGGAATCTAGTCAGCATCGTACCTATTTATCCTGCTTCATCAACTCAAATCAATCTTTAAGTATAAGAGCTAAATTTTAACATATATTTCAACTGGCCAAAGCTTTCTTAACACTTTTGAGTCCATATAAACTTAGCTCTTTTCTTTTTAGGCCCGTTTAGAGAAGTATTTGTGAGTCTACAATAATAGTTTGTAATCCCCATAAGGATCTGACATCTATTACATCTTTCAAGTACGTGCCAATCAAGGATTGCTTTTCTTGTTATGTTATTTACAATATCTCAATGATGAAATATTATGTTATTACATCCCACCTTACCAACATTCTCATGCTTTTTTTAAACCAAAACTTTAAATTGGTAATTCTTTTGGAACATACAACTACATATTTCCTCATGTTTCGTTTTCTTTGAAAACCTCACTGGCCATGCTCTATGCCACAATTCTTAGCTTATTCAGGTGTGGTTGTACCCAAAAATCCCCATCACACAATCATGTGCTCTAATACTAAAGAACTTTAAGCTGCAAGAAAATTGATCTTTGTGATTCCTTAATCAATGAGGTCAAAAAGATTTCTCTTAGAATTCTTGGAAGCTGTCAAATGCCAGAATAATCTCTCTATACAAAAAGAATGTTACAACTTTCAAATGGTTTCAGATGGAATTAGTTCTTGTTACACTTCTATCCTAGCAGTTCTTACCAAGATTCTTAACTATTCTACAGTGGTAACATTTTTTTTGTGGCTACCCTCACGAGGCGACTCTCCAAGTAATTTGGTGTTGCTTAAATTCAATTTTGGCTTATTTACTTACATATTTTGATGAGGAACTAATGGAATATGTAGTATTTCCTTCCACTGGCTTCTCTTGGTTAGGAAGCTTTCCCCATTAGTGTATACTAGTTTTCCAAGTAAGAATCTTTCTTAAAAGTATTAATTCTTCCACCATTCTTATCAGTCATGAAAACCAGGGCCTACCCATAGCATCCATAGTGGCTCTTTTACCGCCATATATTATAGCATTTAGCATACTCATACTTGAGTTAAGCTATTAGAAAGTGGTTTTTCCTTGATATAAATGTTTTGTATAGTTGATCAAGTTGTAACAATGTTAACATTATTCCCAGGCAAACTCTTTTTGAGTACATCATGTTTTGTGCTATATTTTATTTATACAATATAGGTTTCTTAAACCCATATTTTATGCACTTTTTTTCCTCTAAATTGGTACATATATATCTTATCAGTGTCTTGTATACACCTTATTCTATGTATATACTCTATGGTTTGCCTTAATTCAATCATAAATCTCAGACTTGACTATCTATAGCAAAAGTTTCCAAACATTCTTAATATATATATATGGTGTAATTTTTATTTTCACTGAACTCCCAAGTATATAAGCATGAAATATTGTGAATTGTTCTAGTTCCGTAGTTGTTCTCAAACATCTTCACTTGAGATATACATTCTTGAATTATGTAATTTACTATATTATCTATGTTTGATTTTGAAAACTCTCGGTGTTTCATAGTGTCGTTGTAAGCTTTGTCCCTTTTTGACTTAATTCTTATTGCTCCTTGGTCATGAACATACAAGATTACGCTTCAATTGGAATTAGTAACTTTTTATTTTGATAGTAAATATTTCTATCATCTTTTTTTTGTCCTTGGTCCATCCTTCTCCCTAAACTATTTGAACGTGATTCAAGGCTTGGTATCCCTCACTTTACAGTATTTGCATGAAGAGGTAGTCATGGACTTCTTGTACCCATAAAATTCTATAATTACTCTCCAAGAGTGTTTAATGTAACAACTGTGTATTGCATATTTAATATCAATATTGCCCCCTTAAGTTTCTTTTTCTACCTCCCTTTGAGACAAATTGTAGTAGATATCTAATATAAGACATCTATGAAACTATAAGTTGAACTAGTTTTGTGCAAGTTAAAAAGATCTTACAAACAGTAACAATACAACGGAGGGTTATCCTTGTAGATTAAAATTCACCTAGCACACAACATCCACAACTCCAACAATAAGTTATGTACCAGAACTAGTTTTGTGCAAGTTAAAAAGATCTTACAAACAGTAACAATAGTTATCCTTGTGGATTAAAATTCACCTAACACACAACATCCACAACTCCAACAATATATACAACATCCTGCAACACTAACAAGTAACCAACACGAAAAAGTAACCAACATACAGGTAATTTTAGACTTCCATGAATAATTTCATACATAAACATTCCAACCCAGGTTTAGAACATATCCATCGATCACGTATTGTTACTAACTCTTTAATAGAGTAAAACAGGTAACTCTACCATTTTTTACCTTAGACATCTATACATGTATGTATTAAGTGCTTTTCTTGATTCCAAAGATTATTAGCTTCTTTGTTTATTCAAAATACAAATAATCATGGAATATAGTTCACTAGTTATAGCATGTATTACTACTCAATTGATTTATAAAAAATCTACTTGCACTCTTAGATGCCCAACATACCTATTACAATAGGTAGGGGTATTCGAGCAACAATCAATATTTTTTTTACAAACTTAATCCACTTAATAAAAACATATAAATTACTCATAGTACAATACTCTTTTTCATAAATAAAATATACCAGTTAAGCACAGTACATTACACAATTACTTATATTTTCCCTTGTTGTCTAACACACAAATTTACTTTGTTTCTTACCATGTAAGACAACATTTACTTTGTTCAATTCTAGATATGGTTGGCTCATAAGCCTCGGTATCATAACCTTCAACTCTGATACCACATGTAATGTACCCCAAATTCACACTTCTTTTTTCTTGTTCTTGTATTATATCACTAGTGTTGTTTTATGCCCTTGCCTAATTTATGATCATCAAGATCTTATTGGGTTTAACATATTGATTATGTATAATGAGACATTTCTCCTTGTATATGTGACTCCACCATACCTTCATATATTAACGCTTAGCACATAGTTGTATGGATTCTCATGGCCTATTGGTTAAGAGGTATATGACTACTCTATCGCTTAAGGGTATTTTGAACTCACCCCTATACTTTAAGAGTTGATACGCCTTGCCATGGTGCTATACCTATACATTTTATTTGGAAGTCAACATTCCTTATCCATGCAACTAGACACCATATGAACCCTAGCTACATGGGCCCTTCTACTCCTTCCATTATCCACCCATGTGAACTGCCGACACTGGATGGTGGAGATCTCTCAAAGTGATCCGGCAATGAGGAAAACTCCTTGATGTTTTGGTAAGGTAAACTACCCAGCTCATCATGTTATTCATTTTGTTGGACTTGGCCACCAAGGGGTTTTGCGACTATAGGGAAGGGTTTCGACCCTGATTCCTGTGAGTTCCCATGAAAGTTAGTGTCCCACAATGTGTTAATCTCCATTTCCTTTTACAGGTAGTCTCGCCATGACCATAGGCAATTTTTACAAGTAACTATGTTACTCATGTTAGTTCATTTTCTTTGATTCGAGCTTAGCTAAATGTATTGAGGTTTCCAAACTGTTATCCATGGTATGGGCATGGAGTTTTAAGTTTGTTCCACTCTTTCTAGATCGATATGGCCATTTATTATTATGTGAACCTTAGTGATATCTAGTGATTAACTCATAGTTTCTTATGAGTGATCACAGGGATTAAAATGTTGCTCTTACACCAGTTCATTTTGAAAAACTACATCATTGTTCTTTTGAGAGGGTATTTATTCCTCAGGCGAAATTACAAGAAATACCAAGGTAAAACTCTTTTCCTTCTTTCGTTCATAGGATTACTATTTATTTCCACCAATCTCATGTTAACGTTTGGTTTCTTTTGTCACAGTTATAAGCAATGATGGGATTTTTTCGATATTGCTTGGTATACACACTCTATCCGAAGGTAATTAGAGTTAGTTTGGAAGTTCTCTGTTGGTTTTTCTCCTATTTTTCAATTTTTTTAGAAAAGACTTGAACCCTTTGTAATATTTCGCTCGTAGTTGATTATCATTTCTTTTTTTGAGGACTCTAGTCACAAATCCCTAGGGTTTCGACCCCTTATCTATTATTTATTACAATTTATTTATCTATAATCATTTTGCAATTTATTTTAGTGAATAATAAGGGTTCCCTCACTGGAACTTATAGCCTTTGGACTTAAAAGCAATATTTGAAAAGTTACCTTTATAGCCTTTGGACTTAAAAGCAATATTTGAAAAGTTACCTTTATACCTCCTTAGATTACTAACTAAACATGCAATGCGTCGTTGTATCTATTTTGCAAAATCAAATCATCTCTTTCATTATTTCAAAAACTTCCCAATAATGTAAAGTCTTCCTTTATGTTTTTTTTATGTCAAATGATTCACAAAAATGTAATGTCTTCAATATAGGACTAGTTTAGAGAAGTGGTATTTTTGATATTTTTATTAAAATTTGATGAAATGACTTTTTAATGAGATGTTTAAATTGTATTTTTGAATGTGAAAATGAATTTAATGTCCTAAAAAGACCTCTAAAATACTTGAATTGTGCACAATTCAATAACTCAAAACTATAAAATTTCCACTTCTTTTTTATTTAAATTTGAAATAAAATAGAAATTTCTCAATTTCTAATTAAATTTCAAATAAAATGAAAAAAAAAATAGTTAATTTAGCTACAAGTTCCCTTCCCCACTAACAACATTGTCAAATGTCCTTTGTTGCACCCAGTCACCGAAAAAATGTCTTGTGAATGAGAATCATGATAGCATCGGTTGCGAAGAATAGTGGCAGAAAATTGCACCCTCTTCCAGAACAGCTATGGTTAGGGTGGCATGAGTACCAGTAATGTAATATTCCCAATTAGCAATAGCTAATTGGAAATATTAATTTTTGACTATTTCACTTTAATAAAGTTAAGTTAGAAATAAAGTGGGTGAAGAGGGACACTTAACTCACACTTAGGATAAAAACATTTCCTAAAGTCACTTAGAGACATGATTACTTGGCAGCATGGGGCCTAGAGGGCGAAGTGGCAGCATGGAGGAGATGTTAGCATGGGCAGTGTGGGCCCAAGTCAGCACAGAGCTAGAGGGACAGTGTGGCCCAAGGAGATAGCGCAGTTGATGGTGGGGCCTAAGTGAGAGCAAGGCTCTCCAAGCATAAAAAGGGAGAGAGGCTCCTCATTTTGATCATTCGATTATTCATCTATATTATTTGTCTCTTGACATTGAACACGCTTTTGCTGTTTAGCAAAGTCTACACATGTTGTTCAACACATCGGGTGTCCCCGTGCAGAGATCCCAACCTCAGCCCCAAGGGACTTCAAGTGCCTGCTCGGGTGAGGAGTTATATCCTTGTTTTGCCAGAGAGAGTTGCAGCAACCACAGTTGGGAGCAGTCACTTGCAGAGACAGCACAGTCAGTGAGAGGGAGGACGCAGTCTTTGGAGGAGGTGATTCCGGATTGAGGGTCTATCAGGGGATTCAGCGCGGGAGAGTTGGAAAGGGGTCAACCCTTCCCTATTCCATCATTTTGGTAGAGTCGGAGGCCATTGTTTGCAGCAGATTTTTCAGGGCCAACGTTTATCATTGGGACAGCGTGGAGCCTCAAGGGAGGTCATTTTCGGAGGTCAGACTTTTCCGAAAAGCTCTCCGGGCTTTTCTGCGTATTGGGTGGAGAGGCCATTCCCAAAGTTTCATAATTTTCTGAGGTGGGGAGCAGCCCCAAATATTCAGTTCATTCCAGCAGTAGCACCAGCACCAGCAGCTTTGGAGATTACGCAGTCATTGAGGGAGCAACCATTCAGTGATATATTCTGAGAGTATTTCTACGCTTGCCCAGTGCAAGCCAAGGTGCCATCATTCTAATCACCTTTGTACTTATTTCATCTTTCAGTATTTAATAAAATGGATCTGCGTTCTCCATATTATCTCTTGTTCATGTGATGTCTCTTTAGTTGTTGTAGTTCTTTGTTTATGTGCTTTATATTGTTGTTTATTTCTATTCAGAATATTACAGTGGTATCAGAGCTCATAGACTTGGCTCAGCCTGTGGAGCAGATTGTCTATGACACCATCAGGAAAACCATACATCTGTTACCGAGGGAGGAAGTATAAATATCAAGAGTGGAGGTTAGAGATCACTTTCGGGGAAGGTGACTGCATTCTGGTAGTGGATGCAGAAGGGGAGGAACCAATGGCAGAGGAAAGAGATACCGGGAAGGAGTTCAGTGAACTTCTCCTCAAATCAGTGCAGGATTTGTCGAGGCGGATAGAAGAGATGGGTCAAAGGTTCACTGCAGAATCTAGACAGTGTGAAAACCCAAGGGGTTTCCATATCAGAGAGGGATCAGGCACATCCCATCATTTGCAAGAGCAGCTCACAGCGCAGCAGATGGCATCACATACACCTCCACGTTCTACGATGCCCACATTCTTGCCGTAGACACTAGGGCAGGAGCATAGCAGGAGCAGGAACCGGCTCACAAGGGAGATTACTTTGCTGAGTATCAGTCCTACGGACAAGAGTTCAGAGATGCCATCACATTCCATGATTTCATACAGCTCAAGAGCGATAGCAAACCGCGCAACCATCACAGGGGAAACGGGCATTCTCAGGATGGGGATGTACAACGCACGGTAGGAAGATTTTATCTATTGACATTTGATGGGTCCACTAAGTGTTCGGCAAAGGCTTGGGTGGAGAAGTTGGATATAAAATTCCAGCTTAACCAGATGGCAGAGATAGAGGCCATCAAGGTGGCAATGCTGCACCTGGAGGGCGAGGCCCATGACTGGCGGTTTCACGGGATGGCTACGCTGGGGCACTCAGGGGTGACAGCATATGCCGAGTTTACACGGAGGCTGATAGAGCAATTTGATCAGAGGGATCTAGAGGAGAACTTTGTTGAGCTGACTAAGCTCAAGCAGACCGGGAGTCTGAAACACATACATTTTAGAGTTCTTGAGACTCTCCGTGATGGTGCCCGATTTATCCGCAACATGGATGATCTACATGTTCATCGATGGATTGGCAGAGCCTCTTCAGGGGTTATTCAGATCAACGAGGCCCGCTACACTCCATGATGCAGTCGGGAGGACTCGGGACTTGCAGGATGCACTACCCCGGACTAGAGCTCCTTTTCCCCAGAGACCGACATTCCAATCGAAGGGGAAGGACATGAGAGTTCCGCCTCCGAAGGGGAACCAGAGCAAAGGGCCCTTGGATGATGAGACGAGGAGAGATCCGAGGCGAAAGAGGCTATGTTTCACATGCCAGGAGCCATGGGCACCAGGGCACCATTGTGCTGCAGGGAAGGCACATTACATCGAGGTTTTCTCCGACAATAGTGGGGAAGAAGAGTATGAGGAGATAGAGGTAGGAGGCAGCAGTGCAACGCAAAGGGGAGATCATCTACCACCTCCACCACCAGGAGCGGGAGGTGTGGCATTTGCACCTACCGAGGGAGCCCTTGCTTCTTTGCAAGGGGTTCCCAAATACTTGACACTGCGTGTCCGAGGCACTGTGCGGGGACAACGTGTTTCAGTATTAGTGGATGGTGGGGCCACCCACAATTTTATTGATGCCCAATTGGTAGAGCGGAGGAGCATACCAACAGAGAGCTTTGATGGGTTTTCAGTACTAGTACAGGTGATAGGACCATGCATTGTACCAGGTATGTGCTAGCCTTGGCAGTGACTATGGGGACTTACACTATGATAGATCACTTCTTTGTGGTGGACATTCTGGACACCAACGTGATACTAGGGGTGCAACGGTTGATCACGCTGGGGAAGGCCACCATAGATTGGGAGACCTTGGAGATGGAGTGGACGGATAAGAAGACTGGGAGGCATGAGAAGATTCAGGTATGCACACCTAACCACCACAAACAGTTTCAGCACACCAGATGGAGGCAAATTTCTGAAAGGGAGACATAGAGCAGACAGTGGAGCTATGTGTTTCAAAGGCAGGATCTACAGGGCAGGCCGTACACCCAGATGTACAGTCCATTTTAGACAGATATGCCATGTTTTTTGGAGAGCTACCACCAAGGCAGCCACCAGATCGAGGATTTGAGCACACGATTGAGCTGGAGTAGGGCATCCAGGCTGTCATCACTACACCCTATAGGCATCCTAAGGCCTATCGGGATGAGATTGAGAGGGCCATTCATGAGCTCTTAGTTCTTGGGCACATATGTCCTAGCACTAGCCCCTTTGCTTCTTCAGTAGTATTGGTGAAGAAGAAGGACGACACAATGAGGATGTGCATTGACTACCGGGCCTTCAACAAGAAGACCATGAAGAACCGGTACCCCATTCCCCAGATAGATGAGTTGATGTATGAGTTGAGGGGATCGAAGTTCTTCTTGAAGATTGACTTGAGATCCAGGTACCATCAGATTTGCGTGAGGGAGCAGGATGTTCCCAAGACCGCTTTCAGATGTCATTACGGTCACTTTGAGTTCTTGGTGATGCCCTTTGCGCTGACCAATCCTCCGGCCACTTTTCAGTCATGCATGAATCACATCTTCCACAGTCACTTGAGGAAGTTTGTGCTAGTGTTTTTCGATGACATCTTGATTTACAGCAGGACATGGGAGGAGCACCTACAACATATTGAAGTTGTATTGTGCATATTGAAGGAGCAGCAATTTTATGCTGAGCTCTCCAAATGCGAGTTTGGGCTAACAGAGATGCTCTACTTGGGGCACATCATTAGGGTGAACGGAGTGAGGGTCCACGAGGAGAAGATCAGGGCCATAAGGGATTGGCCAGAGCCGAAGAATGTGATGAAGCTTCAGGGGTTTGTAGGTAACTGCACCTACTACCGGAAGTTCGTCAAGGGATTTTTCCAACTTGCTGCACCCCTTACAGACCTTACCAAAAAGGGGGCATTCAGTTGGACTGACACAACGCAGCGGACTTTCAACGGGCTCAAAGAGGTGATGAGCAGCTGTCCAATTTTGGCATTGCCAGATTTTACGCAGCCCTTTGTCCTAGAGTGTGATGCATCAGGGGAGGGGATATGCACAGTGTTGATGCAGGGAGGCCACCCCATAGCTTTCGAGAGCCGGAAGCTATTGCCACATGAGAGGTTGTATGTTATATACGACAAGGAGATGTTTGCCATCATGCATGCATTGGCCAAATTTCGACAGTACCTAGTGGGGAACAAGTTCAGAGTAAGGACTGACCACAACAGCCTCTGATTCTTTCTAGAGCAGAAGCAGTTGCAAGAGAGGCAGCAGAAGTGGGTCAACAAGATCCAGGCATATGATTTTGACATCAAGTATTTCAAGGGGAAGAACAACGTGGTGGCCGATGCACTTTCACGAGACCGGCAGCGTTGTCTTTGATGATTTTAGATACGAACTGGAGGGCTCAGCTGTTGGTCGAGTACTTCAAGGACCATTTTGCCTGTGAGGTATTGGATGGACAGGTTACGGATGGCAAGTACAGGGTGATGGATGAGGTGATAAACTTCAAGGACAAGATCTTCTTGACTGAGTGCTCCAAGCTCAAGGGGAAGATATTGCACCCCTCACATGATTCACCACTATCAGGCCACCAAGTGTTCACCAAGACCTATAGGGCCATCAGAGAGAGGTTCTCATGGAAGGGCCTCAAGGAGGACGTACTCTAACATGTCAGGGAGTGCGAAGTTTGCCAACGCAATAAGGGAGAGATGAACCATCCAACCGGTTTACTGCAGCCTCTTCCCATACCAGAGGGAAAATGGGAGAGTGTTTCGATGGATTTCATCACAGGGTTGCCCACTGTACAGGGCAAGGATTGCATATTTGCAGTTGTTGATCAACTGAAAAAGTATGCACATTTCTTTGCTATATCAGCACGTTACACTGCAGCACAGGTGGTGGAGTTATTTTTCAGGGATGTTTTCAGATTGCATGGTCTCCCAAAGACCATTGTTAGTGACAGGGATAGCCGCTTCATGGGCGGGTTTTGGCAGGAACTTTTCCGTTTGGTGGGCACCGAGTTGACCCCGAACATTAGTTATCACCCACAGACAGACGGGCAAACGGAGATAGTGAACAAGTGGCTGGAAGGCTACTTGCGAAACTATGTCAGTGGGCAGCAAAAGGTATGGTTACGATGGTTGCACTTGGGGGAGTATTGTTATAACACCACTCATCATATGTCTATCGGTATGTCTCCATTTTATGCTTTATATGGGTATCATGCTTTATCTTTTGTTGACGTGATGTTTGGTGCTAGCAAGGCCCCTAGGGCCAAGGATTGGATCCAAGAGAGTCAAGATATACTCCGAGCTCTTAAGGATAACATATCTACCACACAAAATCAACAGAAGTTGTATGCCGACAAGGGACGTGTTGAGAGGCAATTTGAGGTAGGGGACTTGGTCTACCTACGATTGTAGCCACATCGGCAATCCATGCTAAAGCAAAAGGGGGCTGAAAAGCTCAAGCCCCGCTTTTATGGACTATACAGGGAGACACACGCGATTGGGGAGGTTGCATATGAGTTGAAGCTGCCCACTAGTAGCAGGATTCATAATATTTTCCATGTGTCATGCCTGAAGAAGGCACTAGGACAGCACGTAACTGCAACTGAGGAGCTTCTGCCCACAGATGATGAGGGGCATTTGGTGCTACAGCCGGAGGCCATTGTTGACACTAGGGAGAGGCAGTTGCAGAGCAGGACAGTTAGGGATATCTGGTAAGATGGAGGAATCTACCGGATGAGGATGCCACTTGGGAGAGTGAGAAAATTCCACAACATCCATCATTGCAGTGGCTTGAGGACAAGCAACGTTTTGCCAGGGAGGACTGTAATATTTCCACTTAGCAATAGCTAATTGGAAATATTAATTTTTGAATATTTCACTTTAATAAAGTTAAGTTAGAAATGAAGTAGGTGAAGAGGGACACTTAACTCACTTGGGATAAAAACATTTCCTAAAGTCACTTCGAGACATGATTACTTGGCAACGTAGGGCCTAGAGGACGAAGTGGCAGCGTGGAGGAGATGTTAGCATGGGCAGCGTGGGCCCAAGTCAGCGCAAAGCTAGAGGGACAGCATGGCCCAAGGAGACAGTGCAGTTGATGGTGGGGCCTAGGTGAGAGCAAGGCTCTCCAAGCATAAAAAGGGAGAGAAGCTCCTCATTTTGATCATTAGATTATGCATCTATGTTATTTGTCTCTTGACATTGAGCACGCTTTTGCTATTTAGCAAAGTCTGCACGTGATGTTCAGCACATCGAGTGTCTCCATGCGGAGATCCCAACCTCAGCCCCAGGGGACTTCGAGTGCCTGCTCGGGTGAGGAGTTCTATCCTTGTTTTGGCAGAGAGAGTTGTAGCAACCACAATTGCGAGCATTCACTTGCAGAGACAGCGCAATCAGTGAGAGGGAGGACGCAGTCTTTGGAGGAGGTGATTCCGGATTGAGGGTCTATCAGGGGATTCAGCGTGGGAGAGTTGAAAAGGGGTCAGCCCTTCCCTATTCCATCATTTTGGTAGAGTCGGAGGCCACTGTTTGCAGCAGATTATTCAGGGCCAACGTTTATAATTGGGATAGCGTGGAGCCTCAAGGGAGGTCATTTTCAGAGATCAGCCATTTCCGAAAAGCTCTCTGGGCTTTTCTGCGTATTGGGTGGAGAGGCCATTCCCAGCAGTAGCAACAACACTAGCAACTTTGGAGATTACGCAGTCATTGAGGGCGTAGCCATTAAGTGATATATTCTGAGAGTATTTTTATGCTTGCCCAGTGCAAGCCAAGGTGCCATCATTCTAATCACCTTTGTACTTATTTCATCTTTCAGTATTTAATAAAATGGCTCAGCATTCTCCATATTATCTTTTGTTCGTGTGATGTCTCTCTAGTTGTTGTAATTCTTTGTTTATGTGCTTTATATTGCTGTTTATTTCTATTCAGAATATTACAAGTAATGGAATGGTAGAATGGGTAAATAACATGCATCATTTAACAATAAATTATATAAGTTGGAATATACATTGTTAAATTTAAATAATGTATATTTAGACAAAGGGTTGCCATCTCCATGGTAGATTGAGTAAATAATATATATCATGCATTATATAAGTTGAGTTATACAACATTAAATGTAAATGTTGTAAATCTAATGTGTATATTTAAAGGTGTATAGCCCAAGCTATACAATATTTAATGCACTGATATGAATTTTTTTTTCAGTTTTATCGAACTCGTAAACAAAATGATCTTTTTTCAATTTTTTTTGAATTATAAATTTAAGCTTTTTAATTTACAAAGTACAAATACACTGGAGTTTTTAATGGTTTACATTCAAAATTGCATGTGTATCTCATTCCAATTATATGGCCATTTGTGTATCAATGGGCTTTTATTTTTTCCCAAACAATGACAACTCCCACACGATCCTGTTGGCAGTGATTCTGTGATGTCGTTGGGCCCTTCTTGAAAAGGCAGCGTCCCAGAATAATACGATTTCGTGTTTATAGCATGTGCTAATCGATGACTTTGCCGACAACTCTCTGGGAAAAAGAAACTGTTTAAAATGATTAATACGTACCGAACAATTTAATAGCTGGCAACGCCGTTTGGTCACTGGCTTTTTTTGGAGCCAAAAGGATGCACAGACCCCTTTATTTTATTTTTATTTTATTTTTGTAATTTGCAGCGGAATGGTATTTGAACTCAGCAGCCCATCAAGAGCCTCAATGTTAATGTATTTTGGTTTAGATGCGTATTGCACTACTGCCATTTTGCTACATTCGCCATTATACTGCTTTATACATGATAGAATTATGCCGACTTGGTATCGAATGGATGCAAATGATTATGTATTTTTAAATTACAATTTGAACATTCGACGCTATTTTTCAGTCAACCCATTTTTTCCCTGTTTCTGGTTCTTGAGGTCGACTGGTTTTGTCACTAGTCGATAACGTTGACTCGTATATAAGGTGAGTTTAGCATAGCCCCTTAAGGTCAAAGACAAATTACCTTTGTAAACCTGTGGTTTACTATTCATCCTTCGAAAGACATGGTTAGTTACTTCAGTAAATTTACGACAACATAGTTCTATTTAATTGACCAGCCTATTTTCCGTGGTGCTAAATAGTCCTAAGTGATTCAGGGTGTAGCATTTCTATACATGAAAAGCACCAGTTTCTTATCGACAAACCGATGAATGATTGAAAAAATACTTGATGCATCTCTTCGAATGCTCAGGAATAAATAAGGAACATCATATTGTTAATATATATTTGCATACAGTCAGCAGTAACATCACAAGGCAAGGCTTATCAAAAATAATTCTATTATGGGGAAAACAATGGAAACCAATAAACTGCTTTCCTTGAAAACTTTAGTTTACTAGGCTCCAAGGGTGCAGAGCTACAAGCTAAGCTAAACATTTTTTCATCGTAAGAATATGTTACAACTTGCATGCTACACTGTACACAATTACACGAGTTCAATAAAAGCTAGTAGAATATTAGCCACTATTATTAATGACTCTAAAGCCTCATAAGGTTTTAGCATCCATAACCATACTACCGATCCTATTTTCTAATTGTGTACATTGTTAGAGAAATTTCTCAATCTGAAGTCGACAAGTTCATATATACAATTATACACACTAAGTACTGGTATGCCAATTCTCGGCCAAAAGAAAGGCTAATGTCACCTGAATATGCCATCATGTATATGCTGAGGATGGTAGATGCAACTGTAGTGCTGACCTAGCCAATCCAGCCCATGCTATTATTCCAACTGTTAGCGCAACCCAACCAAGCATATCATACTTGAAATCACTGTTTTTCTTTTTCCTTATAGCCTGCAGATGGTGGAAAAGATCAATGATACATCAAGCCAGAGTATGTAGAATTAAGTCGCAAGAAGTTCAACAAGCCTACATTCATATATAACATGTTAGAAAATGGAAAGTTGCAATTGGAGCCTTGCAGAAGAGTAGACATCAGAGAGGATCCTAGCTTGAAATTTCTTCAGAAACCTTTGCGATGTAGAGAACTTGATGGATAATTCTATAGTGATTGGCCTTTGGTATGTACAGTGATTGAATTGTGGGCCACGTATAAGTAGAGGAGGGGGATCTTTTAAATTGTTGTTTCACTTCTGTGTTGAAGACCATAATAGAATTTGCCTCCTGTTGACATAAAGTCGATTTACAGATACAAAGAAACATGTTTGCAAGAAAGAACGAAAGAAATTAAATTTATGTCCATATATGACCAAAATAGGTCAATGGCAATCCAAAGAGAGATTATTTTGATTCCTTCCATTAGAAAATCCCTCTACTCAAAACAACATAAAAACATCTTGATATTCTTGATGTAGTTACAACTTACAATTGACATACCAAACACAACTTTTCCGAAATGTCGGTAGGATATAACTTTCACAGATTCGTCGAGGACAAAGATTAAGGTGTATGTAGATTCAGAAGTGTCCTCAGACACATAACTTTATTGATCATGAAAAATGATTACATTACAAATTGCCGGAGTTTACAAACGTAAACTCTCACTACAATGAAATTAGGAAACTAACCTATTTATAAGCTCTATGTTCTAACTTACTTTAGTTATGAATCACTTGGAAAACCAACAAGTGTCCATTTACAATAAATGATCTTCTAACCATTCTACTAACTTTATTCCTATTTTAGAGCCTCGGAAACGACTCTATTCTAGAGTCCTATATTTACTAACAAAATACTATTTCTAAGTATCTCTAATATTTATTAAATATTCTAATTTAATAAATATATTTATCCTAATTTTACATTATTTAATTTATGTATTTTTGGATTTATAATTGCCTTTATGAAAGAGGCTAACATTCCCCCCTTCAAGGATAAATCCAAAATAAGAACTAGGAACCATCTTCCAAGTTCTCAAGTTGATGCTAAAAAAATCTTCAATCTCAAGAGACCATGAGTCAGTTGTATGTCTGATTCATCTCTGAATGTTGCTTGACAACTCCATCAAGTGCCAAGTTGCAAAAGGATCCATCTATCCTTTGCATGAAATTAGCATCAAAATTTTGTTCAAAGCCCACTGGCTGATGAAGTCAAAAACAACTCACTGTTGCTTTTGCTGTGCTGAAAACTATTCACTACTTCTTTGCTATCGACTGCCCACTGGCAAATTTGTTGATGCCCACTGGCTGCTTTTGCTGGTTTTGTTGAGACTTTCAATCTGACAACCACTGTCAATCCCATTGACATTTTCCCCCCTTTGTCAACTGAAAGGAGAGACACTTCTCTTGGAAAGTATTCCTGAACTCCCCCCCCTTCAGGTGTAGGAGTTTTACATTGGTGTACTCCCCCGTTCAACTGCATGAGAGTACCATCATCTTTTCATTGTTGGCTGCACTATGTGTGATTGGATTCGATTGTAGAACTGAGACAATCGTTTGACTGTGGATGACCATTTCCAAGGGTCGATCCATTCATAATGTATATGCAATCTGGCTGATGTTTGTTGCTGGTTGCGACATTTTGTTGAGGAATGATTGGGCTTGCCACACTGGCGACAAGGATGGAGATCAAAACACTGATCTTCCATATGACCGGTTTTTTGACAATGAGAACATTTCGGTTGGACTTCAACTTCAGGTTGCGTGCAATTCTGTTTGTCTACAACTTTGGGTGGTGTGCATTTCTGGTTATCTGCAACGTTCTCAAAACTTGTTGAGGTGAGTTGTGCAAGAAATCCTCCACTAACGAACTTAACTGGCTTGGAATAATCTGGGATATGCAGGTTGGTGTCATTGTTGACATATCCCAAGCCTCATCGATTCCTATTATTTTGAATTTCTTCCCAGGGCTTGATGATCGGCTTGGAAGAAATTGGAACTGGAACAACTTCGACACGTGAAGCTGTTTGAATGAATGACTTATCATCTGGATGGTTCAAAAACTTGAAAGTATCACGCTTTTCTTGCAATTCAATCCTTTGAAGTTGCGACTCTAGTTGAAGAAACTGAATAGTTTTATGTGTTTGTTGTAGATGACGTGAAAGATCAGCAAGTGTCTTTGCTGACTTGCACCATGTCTTCATCACTGGAGATGATCAAACTATGAAGAATGTTTAACAACTGAATATGTTGCGCCATCTGAACTTGCGCACTTGAAATCAGGCTCTCTTGTTGTAGATGTCGTACTTTGAACTGTTTCACTTGAATGACAGGCTTGCTTGAAAGTGGCCTGAATGGCACGCTCGCTTGATTTGTTGCTTACTGTGCTTGCTTGGAACACTTGCTAGAATTGTAGAAATTTCTCGCTTAAACTCTGGAATTCACACTCGCTTGATGATGATCGCGTTTGTTTAAGCACTCACTTGACTTACTTGATGACTTCACGCTCACTTGAATGAATAGCCATGCTCGCTTGATGTTGATCTCAACTTGTTTGATTGTTTGGTTGCTTTGATGGTTGTTGCAATGAACTTCACTCTGGCTTGCTTGATGGTTTGATCTTTGTACTGAATTGATGCAAATTGCTTCAATGAATACTCACGCTCACTTGCAGGAGATGTGAACTTGTTGCTTGTTTGATTTAAAAACACATGCACTCACTTGATTTTGCGTAAAGGAAGGGTGTCGAACACTGTCGACAATGCACCCAAGAAAGCTTACAATGATTCACTTAAAACAATGAATTTGATTATAAGTTCTGAAATGGATGTGCAAGAACGCTGATGTAGACTTTGCTTTGAAATGCATTAACTTGACTAAGTGAATTTGATTGTTGATGTAGAGTGCTGATGTAGACAATCTTTGATTATATGTTGTAGTTACACAAATGCATGTGTTGAGCTTAATTTTCCTCCCTTGCAGCTTTTTCGTTACATGTGTTGTGCTTTCTTGTATTGAATTTGACGTATGCGATATTAAATGAAACTATTGATGTGTCACAACTAGACACAAATCAAAAACAACATGAAGCCATAAAAAACATGCGCCATCACAAACACAAATGGTGTACCTAAAATCCCCTTATTCAATTTCAAGCGGATCTAGGACACATCAACACCAAAAAATGATATCTTTATTAAATATTGAGTACATAAGAAATCTCCACCTTCAAGTAATGAATATGCCAAGCTCACAACCCTTGGAAGCAATTTGTCTTCAAAATCTGGATATTCACCGACTCAATCTCTCTCAAAGTAAAACAATACTTTGAATTACAACAATGGCTTTCCCTTATCACTCCAAATTTACAAAATATGCACAAAAATGACAAAAATAATTTCACTCCATCACTTCAAAAAACCTCACTCCAAAAATCTATGATCACTTATGTTTTCCAAAAAATTACATATTTCTTATTTCTCCATTACAAATATTTCACTTTACTAACCCTTTTAAATTTCCACCCAAAAAAAACAATTTTATGAAATAAAAAAACCACACCTTATCTCTCCAACAAACTGATCCTCTTCACTCTTCCATCAACTTTAAACTCACTTGAAAAAAAAGGCACTTTAAAAGCTCGAATTTTTCCGTACGCTGGCTCATGCTGATAGGAGCCATATGCAGCAATAAAGCAGAACTTACACAGCTTCTTCAACGCAGCAACTCCTTACGCAACTTCTTCAACTCAGCGCCTTACGCAAATTCTTTTTAAAAATTGGTCGTTTCAGATTTAAAGCACACCTTTTAAAAAAATATTTGGATAAGTTACTTACAGCAGAATAAAAATTTTCAACGATCTTTCAACTTCTGTACGTGGCCGAGGATGACAACAACACAAAAAAAGTTTGTTATGTTTTGGCAAAACTGGAAGAGGAGCCCACGGAATGCCACAACAACATAACCACTCTGGCCATGTTGCTACACACTACAATCTATCCTGCCCTTATTTCCCTTTTCAACACAATCTATATAGTCAATATTTCACATTGATGTCTTCAACCAAGCACGAACCCAACAACATCTTCTGGAACAGATGATGACACTGGTTCCCGGAATCTGGAATTTAAAGATGGAAACGATCAATATATGTCAAAGAGTTGTTGCAACATTAACATAGATATACAGTATCTTCTAGGCGCCATTGACGAGGAGAAACAACAAGGATTTCTTCTTCCCAGTTGGCAGCCAGAGCTTGGAAACGAAAGCTTCCTTAATTCAAACTATACAGTTGATGATTTTTTCTGAAGTGAGACGAAGGCTACACAAATTTTGGAGCTTTACACGTCGGATTTCTGGTTTTGTACAAAGAAGAAGGAGGTGTTGGTCCGTTCACAGATGAAGACTGGTTTATAGTGGGGCAGTTCTCATTCGTTCCTGAATTTTGTTAACAACACTTTGCTATTCAAAAATAGATAATAATCCATTGCTCGCTTTGATGCATGAAGCCCTTCATAACCTGGATCTAAAACTCGATCCAAAATCTCGATTGAACAAATGGTAGGCCTGATGTTAAAAACCTAGAATTAAAGTCGTGATGAAGAAGCTGCTGCTTAAAATCAACATAAATCAGATCTAAATGGCTCTGTTAGATCCGTTGTTGCAAAGTTTTACTGGATTTAATGATTATATCAGCATAAATAACTCACTCTGTAGTCAGACCAATCCCCAATTGAAGAAGTAGCACTAACTATGCGTACAACAGACGACCCAACTTCACCTGTGTTAACGTTTCACACGTGGGTGCTGGGATTGACATGTTGTGCATTTTCTCTCCATCCTCAGCGGAGGATATCAGTAAACTGATAAGAATAACAACTACCTCTCCAAATTTAACAGTAGCTGCCAGAGGCAATGACCACTCTGCTGGTGGGCAGGCTACGACATTAAATGGAATTGTGGTGAACACGACTTCACTCAAACGAATCAAAATTATTCATGAAAATGCCTCAGATGAACTGCATTGCATAAGGTAAATCCATTGCAATAAAATTATGGCTGAGAGCTTTTCTTCCATGTGCGTTCGGTCAATCCATTAGTTGCAAAACGCCTTTACTCCAGAATCACAACGGTAAAGCACAATTTGGCTCGTTGTGATCTCACGCGACTATGAGCCATGTCAATTGCAATAAGGAAACTATATAATAAAAAAATACTGCAAACTCTAGCCTTGCAAGTTAAATAAATACCATTATGTCGATTCCCAACACGTCTCCAACACATCGGCTTTGATGAAAGTCGTTGCTTCTGCTTAGCTTTCTGATCTAGCTTTGTGCTGCGACCTCCTCCAAGTTCACAACAGAGAATTCCGTCTCTATGCTCCTTGACTCATCTAAAACTTAGTCCTGCTACATTTGTAAACCATCGCCATTTACAACACTTGTTGTCTCCTAACAATCTCGTTATAGCAACCAACCCTCTCAAACATTCATTCACCTTATTAATTTATGTAAAGCGGCTTCCCAACAGGCACTGCTCTAATACCACATGTAGATTCAGAAGTGTCCTCAGACACATAACTTTATTGATCATGAAAAAATATTACATTACAAATTGCAGGGGTTTACAAACGTAAACTCTCACTACAATGAAATTAGGAAACTAACATATTTATAAGCTCTATGTTCTAACTTACTTTAGTTACGGATCACTTGGAAAACCAACAAGTGTCTATTTACAATAAATGATCGTCTAACCATTCTACTAACTTTATCCCTATTTTAGAGCCTAGGAAACGACTCTATTCTAGAGTCCTATTTTTACTAACAAAATACTATTTCTAAGTATCTCTAATATTTATTAAATATTTTAATTTAATAAATACATTTATCCTAACTTTACATTATTTAATTTATGTATTTTTGGATTTATAATTGCCTTTATGAAAGAGGCTAACAGTGTATAGCACATACAATGGAATTCTTCTGTGATCCAAATGTATCATCACAAAGATGAACATGCCTGTGTATAGGAGATTGAAAATGCGTAGTCTAACATTAGACATCTTTTCCCTTTTCTAAGAACCTTTTCCAGTTAATTTTGCTCAAAATCCAGCAGAAATTTCTTGGAATCGTAAGTTTCAACTCTGTAATTTGCGGAATTAGAGTGCCCCAAGGGTTTTTCAGGGTGCTGAAACTATTTATGCATTCAAAAACAGATTTTAAACTACTAAAATTCACAATCTTGCAAAAATGTCTAATAGTTAGACTGCTCCAATTGAAAATTGTTGGCTCTGAAATTAAAAAGGAAAAAGAAAAAGAAAAGTATATTCTTCTGCATGTCCTACAATCACCAAGAATATGGACAGAACCACCAAGTTTTAGCAGTGCTTGAGAACACATCTTCCCTCGTGACATTTTTGCTGATTTCTATGTTGTTCTAGACCTTGCTTAGCCTAGAATGAAAACCACAGAGATTTTGCCATGTCCAAAACACTTGCTGACCTCAACAAATTAAACAAATCAGTAAGCTATTGTTTCTCAACCCCTATGATTTCTTAGGTTGCTCATGGAAAGTACCTAAAAAACTCAACAAATGATACCTGAAGAAATCTTCTCCACAGTCACGCAGCTAAAGATATTTTATCATGGGTACTTCTAAAATCAAACTTTTTTAACTCAGTGGTTGAAAGAATAGTTGAAATCCTATATTTTCTTTCAAGCGTGATCCTATCATCAAAAGTATTAGATAAGATCATGATTATAAAAAGGCCATCTTAACATAAATTCACCATATAACATATCTAAGAGTGATTGGTTTGTAAGATGTGGTGCACAACCAAGGTAACTCAAACAAAAATATGAAAAGCACTATGCTATAGAACCAGAAAACAAATATCAGGATAAGCATGAAACCAAAAGAGATGTAGCATAGAGGATTCAAAAGGAGGTTGCCTAATCCCCTTGGGTGTAGCTGTCATAATGAAATTCTAAGGACCAAAAAATAAACAGGTACTATGTCAGTATCATCTAATCTTATTATATCCAAAGAAGGCTGAAAAAAGGACAAAAGTAACAACACCCTATGGAAATTTTTAAAGAAACAAAATTCTGGCAATCCCCAACAACACATTTTTCAAACATTTAAATTATTGTGATAGCCAAGAAACTTTTGTCTAACACTGAAGTTGCAGAGATCTCCCATATAATTACATCAAACACTTTACACAATCTAGAGTTAAAAGTGGATTTACATTGAGAATCAAGATGACGTGAAGAGTATTTGTTACAAACTTTGTTGAGATTGGTGTTGAATTTTCTACAATGATGAACAGTAGAAACCAATTTTCTAATCTGATAATTACTTCTAAAGATCTTCAATTAATTTGTCTTATGCCACTGATATCATTAAGCAATTATACACAGAAAATCTCAACAGTAATGCAGCAAAAACAGTAGAAACAGTAAAGATCATAAACAGTCAGCCATGCACAATAAAGACAACAAATTTTCCCTTGGAAACCTAAAATTGAGAGAAAACCCAGCAACTCTTCTTCTAGGAGAAATTTTCATCAACAAGGTTTACAAATACAAATTGTCTAGATATCTGTGCCAAAAATCCAAGTCCAAACATCAGCCAAATTCGTCCTCTATCTGCTCCCATGTATGGCTAATATAGAAGAGATATGATGATGAGTGATGAAATGAAGTGTCACATCATCTATATATATACAAGTCGAATGGGTGCATTTACCCCAAGGGACACACCCTTACATGGTGGGGCCGACTTGTCCCTTTTGAGCCTACATGAAAACAAAAAATGAAGTTTATTATATTTTAATTTCCACAATTTTTTTAAGATGACTTGGGAGGTCTCTTGGCATGCAGGAATACCTCCTGATGCTACACAAAAAATCAACACTCCCTCTTTGCAAGGGAGGTATTCTCCTTGGCTACAACAGATTTCCCCTTTAGCTGAAATTTCTCCTGTCTCTAGAAAATTTCATGAGCTTGCCATATTAATTCATGTCTATAAGATAACTCCACCTTGGAGTGGACACTGTAAGTAACAAGGGATTTTGGCCAAAGTCCTCTATGGCTCCTTGATCCAAGAGGATCCATGAAATGCTCAAAATTTTAGTCTCAGATGCTCATGAAATCAGCGCCAAGTTGAAGAGCTCGTCATGTTGATTTATGGTAGCATCGGATGTGCTCTAGCCTTGAAATTTTGTATATAGGATAAGACACATGTATTCCATAAAACCCAGAAATGGTTTTGGAAAATTCCACTTAGAGATGATTTAATTAAATTAATTAATCGTTTTTTAATGTTTTCCTAAGTCTAAACTTAGAGAAACTAATTAATTTAAGTGTATTAATTAAATCAAGTGTGAATCTTCTAGATAAAGTCATGGATCACCCCCAAGTTAATCTTAGCCCTTGATTATGTTTTAATTTTGGCCGTTGAAGAGTCAATGAAATATTATGAGGAGGGTGAGGGGCTTATGGAAAATACACTTGACACTTGAGCCATTGAGCATTTTCGAATTTGTGTGAGGAGACACAGCTTTTGATCAAGAACAAATCACTAGGGCTGGGTTTGCTAAGTGATTTGATTCAGTGATCAGATCCGGAGAGGGGCAGAAGTAGAGATTGGTCAGGAGGGCCAAGAATACATTTCAGAGAAAGACAGCATCAACGCAAGAGAGAGACAACGCAATTTCTGGCAGGGGTGACGCAATTACTGCAAAGAATCACGCAGAGCCAGCGCAATGTCTCTTGGAGTCAATCCGAAGAAAGATAGAGGCTAGGGTTTTGAGCCAGGGGGGCCAAGATCCAGCTTTAGATCAACTACAGGAAGGGGTGACACAGTCCCTCTAGCTTGCCTACGCAGGCTTACGCAGATCCAGCATAGCAATCACGCAAAGGCAGTGAGGGCTTCATCAGCGTTGTTTTTTATCAGCCAGAGACTCGCTGAATGAGGTATATCTCACAGTCATTTTTGCTTTCTAGATTTTCGGATGTTGGCACTTGTATTCAAGATTTTGCTGCTTAATAATACAAACCCTCTGATCTGCTGCACCGGTTTTCCCAAGTTGGGTTTTTCCAGGGACTTAGTCCAAAACTAACTATGTCAATGTGGTTGTTTTTCATTGTATTTTGTTCAAATTGTTTCAGCACTTAGATTTATTCCATAGCATTATTTGTGTAGACTGCTTCAGTAATTACTTCGGTGTTTCAAATGTAATGAAATAATTATCAAATAATAGGAGAAGTAATTCAGATTTGTTGCAGTAGGCCAGATCTAGGATTTTTCACATGTCGCGTTGATTCTGACGGTATATTCGGTTTGCAAAATGGCCTCCATATGAGGGAGAAAATGCACTCTGAAATTTTAATCCAACAGGAAAAAAATTGGGCCTTTGCAGGCCAAGTGGCAATTACTCAGTAGGACACGTGACAGGTCAAAGTCAACGCATTGGTCAAGTCAACAGCGCAAGTCAACTGGCATGGGTCGAGCTCAAACCCATGACCTCCGAAACATCAATGCAAAACATTACCATTGGACCACAACATTGCTTTATTAAACCTTTGGCGCATTATTATATTTACTTATTTGAATTTGGCATAGTTGAGGAAGGTTGGCGGAGCCCGCCACATCCGACGGCCCCGCGAAACCCACGGTATATATTTATCAAGCTATCTCCAAATGTAGTGAAGACTCGACGCGCAATCAACAGGAGGCAGAGTTGAATTATGCTAAGTTTAAACCTATGGTTATAACCATATGATATGCCATATATCATAACAACCGAAATTATTGCTATGTATAAAACATTTGTTATAACGTATATGCCATGAGGGTTGGTATATATGTATATGCGTCGGGACCATAGTTATCACCGCCAAACCATAACCTATAACCATATGCCATGACATGTATATCATTTCCATGCGCCATATTAATATGTTAAGATATTGTTTCAACCATATATATATTACACAGTGTCGAACTCCAAAGTTGTTAAAAAAAATTACTATGTTTTCCATTCAAGTCAGGGAGGTCTGTGGGTTTGACCCCGAGACCTACCCGTGAGCCTATAAATTGTATTGCCAATGCGCCCTTGCAAGGGGAGTTAGAATTTGAAGCTCTGAGTATAGTTTTAATAGTGCCTGCAAAATGCCTTTTGAGGCATAACTTGACAAATATTGGGCCTTTTTGAGATCAATCAGTTGCGTTGGAGAGCTGAGGCCAAGGCCTATCTTCTGACAGTAGCCACTGATGCTTGCGTGCACAGTCCAAAATGGTGAAGTTGATGTAAAGAGACTTATGAGAATTTTTAATACATCAAACGCCCACTTGGAAGCAAACTCGGAGATGCAGTCCATGGGGGATGAATTGTTGATTTTTGTAGCATCAGAAAGTGTTCCAAGTCTCAAACTTTGCAAGGAGGCTTGGACAACAGTATTCCAAAAAACCCAAAAACCGTTTAAGGAAATTCCACTCGGTTCGTAACTTATTAAAATTATTCATTATTTTAATGAAGACCCTAAGTCTAAACTTATGGAAATGAAATAATTAAAGGTTATTAATAAGTCAGAGTGTGAATCTCCTAGAAAACAAAAATCAAGTCAAGTTTTAATCTTAGCCATTGATTAAACTTCTAATCTGGGTCGTTGATTCTCCAAGGAAAAGATTATAAAAGAAGGCTTGAGGGTCATTTGGAAAACAAGTCGGGCATACACTCATTACCCGAAGGAGATTGATTTTGAAGTAAGAGAATTTGATTTCAGTGGGAGAGTTGTAGGGCGAAGATTTCGCAGAAGCAAAAGGAGGAGGGAGTCAGCAAGTGTCTGAGATCAGGGACAGAGGGAAGTAGTGGGCCACTGGAGGTAGTGGGCCACTGGAGGTAGTTCTAGGTTGCAGCGCAAAGAACCCACACAAACCATACGTAGACTTACGCAGTCTAGCGCTGGGACTGCGTAGAGAAACTCGCAGACAGGCACAGGAGATAGCAGAGGTTGATCAGGGTGTCAAAGATTTGTCGAAAGGAGCCGGGAATTATGTCTCAGGGGTTTCATATTTTATCTACCAGTATTTTTCCTTGTAAAGAAATCATTTGCTGAAGAATTTAATAAAACCCTCATCTGCTGCATCAGTTTTCCCGCATTAGGTTTTTCCGGGGACAATTGTCCAAAAATAACTATGTACATGTGATTGGTTCTTGTGCTTATGTCGTTCACTGTTCATTTCTCTGCATATATATTTGTGAATGTTGCAGTAGTGTTTATTTCAATATTACCGGAGGAATTCTGAAAATAACTTATTGAAATAATAAGTAGGAGGAATAAATCTATCACTACAACTGTATAGTTTCCAGATTGAAAATTTCACACGAACTCTATCATCAATTTTCTGTGTTTGCTTCTTTTATTTTTGTTATTCATGCTTACTATACAGATTTCAAGTTTATGTTTAAGGCACTTAAGAATCAATTTTCCTCATTTTCACACTTCACTGCAACCTTAGTTAATATTTAGTGAAATTGTGCAAATAATCAATTCGCCTGTTTTCGGATCATATTTTGGTATCAAAGAGAGGTTGATCATGTATAAGCAAGATATTTTCCAATGTGAATGTTGACTAGATCCAAGTTGCGACGTGGAGAAGGGAAACATATGAGATAAATCCAGAGATTGGAAAGAGGAAAGTCTCTCGAAAGATGGGAGAGTCAAATGAAGGAGAACCCTTGAGACCAAGAGCGAGGAGCAATTTCAGCAAATGCTCCTTAATATGCAATGGATGATTGCAGAACTTTATGAAGACAAGAAGACTAGAGATGCAGCTTCATCTTCTAAAGGCACGAAAAATACAAAGGGCAAGGAAAAAGCTGATGGTAATGAACCTCCTTCTCCTCCATCTTCGTCTTCTTCTTCTTCTTTATTCTCTTATCAGTCAAGTTCAGATTCAGGCTCGCAAAAGATCTAAAGAAATCTCCTTTATTGAAGCTTGATGTTAAGTTTGAATTGCCCATATATGATGGTGAAATTAATCCTCAAAAGTTAGATAACTGGATAAAGCAACTTGAGGTGTATTGTAGAATTCAGAATGTTGTTGATGAATCTGCAAAAATTTAGTTAGCTACACTTAGAATGGGGGGAACAGCTTTGATTTGGTGGGAAAGTAAAACTCAATCAGATTTGAAGCATAAAGGAAAAATTATCTCTTCATGGTCTAAGTTTGTTAAAGCTCTTAGAAAGCAATTCTATCCTTTAGGATATATGCAATAGCTTGTAATAGATTGACAGCATTTAAGGCAACATAAAGGACCTCTCAAGAGTTTACACAGGAATTCAAGAAAAAGACATTAGCACTTGATGTTCCATTAAACACACAGGAAACTTTGTTAAAGTATATTGAAAGTTTGCATTCTTATTTGCAACATGCATTTCTTATGTTTAATCCAACTGACTTTGATGAAGTGTGTGTACAAGCCATTCATATTGAATCAGGTGGCAGACCATTTCAGTGAAACTTTTCAAAGAAAATATTCAAGCATTCAAAGAAAGAGGATTCTAAAGAAGGGAAGAAATCGGCAACAACCAAGAAGGAAGGAGAGAGGCCTACTTGTACTCATTGTCAGAGGGTTGGACATGATGACTCCAAATGTTGGAAGCTTCATCCCGAACTTAAACCAAAGAAGTTCCTTAAGAAGAAGGGTGAGATGAAAACTAATGTTGTAGTCCAACAAGATTTGGGATCTGACTCCGGTGATGAAAAGAAGATAACCGCTATGGGTCTGACAGGTAATCCTTCTGAAGCTAGTTCTAGTTCTACTTGTTCTGCATCTTCTTCAAAATCTAATAATGTGGTTGAGGAAAAGAAGAGAGTTGAATTGTTTCAACTCTCTAATAGACACATTATTCGATAGTGGATCACAAACAAACTTAATATTTAAGGAACAAGTAAGGAAATTGGGATTGGAAACTAAAAATCATCCAAAACCATACCCTTTAGGATGGTTG
Source organism: Pinus albicaulis (assembly GCA_034641835.2). NCBI lineage: Eukaryota > Viridiplantae > Streptophyta > Pinopsida > Pinales > Pinaceae > Pinus > Pinus albicaulis. Next base: position 129,005,036 of record CM076574.1, on the reverse strand, counting down.
AAAGAAAATACTCAGATGCATGTCACAAAGCAGTGTCAATTAAGGTTTGCAATTACAGCTAATTTTGTTGATGAAGTTGATTTAGATGTGATTCCTTTGGATATATGTGGAGTTGTGTTGGGTAGTCCACATCTTTATGATTGAGATGCCATATTTTGTAGGAAGGAGAATACGTATCGTCTTCTTAAAGATGGAATTGAATATATTGTCAGGGCACACAAAATTAAGACAAACTTGGATTTAATCAATGCCAGTGAATTGAAAAGGTTAATAAATTCAAGTAAAAGGTATGTTCTCATGATTGTTAAAGAACAACCTAAAGATAAGTATGATGCTTTTCAAGGGTGTGATTCTCAGTTTAAGGTCAAATTGGTTGAAATAGTAGACTCTTATGAAGAATTGTTTAAAGAACCAAAAAGTTTACCTTCAAAACAAGAAATACAACATGAGATTCAACAGGATTTAAGAAGTGGTTATCATCAAATTCGTATTGTAGAGAATGATATATGAAAAACTGCATTTAAGACTAGACAGGGACTTTTTGAATGGTTGGTTACGTCATTTGGGTTATGCAATGCTCCAACAACCTTTATGAGAGAGACGAATGATGTTTTTCATCCTTTTATTGATAAGTTTGTCATAGTCTATCTAGATGATATTATTATTTTCAGTTCAAGTTTGGAAGAACACGTAAAGCATGTTAAACAAGTTTTTGATGTGTTGCAAAGAGAGAAATTGTATCTCAAACTTTCTAAGTGTGAATTTCGAAAAACTTCCTTAGTATATCTTGGTTACATAGTTGGAGTTGGTCAGCTAAAAATAGATCCAACTAAAATTGATGTGATTGTTAAGTGGCCAAGACCACAAAATGTAACGGAAGTTAGAAGTTTCTTGGGAGCAGTTCAGTATTGGAGGAAGTTTATTTCTCATTTCTCTTTTATTGCATCACCACTCCATGCTTTGACAAGTTCTAAAGTCTCATTTCAGTGGGGAGGACAACAACAAAAATCATTTGACACTTTAAAGTAGAAAATTGTTACAGCTCCAATCTTCGCTTTACCAAACCTTCAACAGTGTTTTGAAGTAGAAACTGATGCTAGTGGATATGCAATGGGTGCAGTGTTATTGCAGAACAAATAAATAAATAAAAGCCTATTTGTTTTCATTCCGAAATATTTTCTAAAGCAGTTGCTAACTATCCAACTTATGAGAGAGAATTGTATGCATTAGTGGACAGTGTTAAAAAATGGAAACATTATTTAATGGACAAAGAAACAATGATTCATAGAGATCATCAACGACTTCAGTACCTTCAATCTAAAACTAAGTTGCAGCAGTCTCGAAATTATAGATTGTTAATTTTGGGCAACTATGTCCGAACTCCATGTTGCATTTCTCATATGATGATCATGATATTCTGTTGGATTCCTCTTTCGGAGAGGTGCAAGATTAATCTAAAAATCATCTTGTTTGGATGAGCAAAACTTATATTTTGATTTTATTCTCCACACATGTGCCGATTGTCAAGGTCGGCCAAATTTGTAATGTAGACTCACAAGCCCCAAAAGATGTGTCACACATCCTTATTGATGGATATAAATTGGAGAGAGATGATGTTCATTTCATCATCATCTCATCACACACATTCTTCCTCTTTTGATTGGTTCATACAGCCTTTAGAGGCTTCTCTCTCTCTCCCACGTGTGAAATAGGCTGCTGAAGTTTTCGGATTGTTTTAGGGCTTTCTAGATAGCGTTGACTTTGGGTCAAATCTCATGCTTTGACTACGTTTTCTGCCCAGAAATTCCAAATTTGGAAGGCTGCATTGGAGGGCACAAAAATTGAGGAAATCCATTGACTTTGACCGCAGTGTTAATTGTCTTTGATTGCAGCATTGGTTGCCTTTGACTGCAGGAAATTGACTTGTGTTGACTAGTTTTGAGGGTTGTTTCGAGGGTTGTGTGTGACAACGAAGAAAGGCCGAGTTTGACCGAGTTTGATTGAAACTCCAAGGGGTTGGAAGAGCTGGTTTGACTAGCAAAAGTCTTTCTTGGCTAGGGCATCATGTTGACTACTATAAAAAACACTTCTCTCTATATTTGTTGGACAAGAATAATTACAAATTTTGTTTTATTATATTGACTTGTCTAGTGTCGATCTATTATTATGTTCTATCAGCATTTACTTTCATGTTTATGTGATTGCTAGTTTGATTTGGGTCTATAAGAAAGATTGAAGTAAATTGCATTAAGTATAGAACATACCATGGTTATCTAAAATTAACATGGTATCAGAGCTAAGGTGACAAAGCCCAAGCTAGTGTGAAAAGCAATCACCGAAGAAGTTGTCTTATCAAGGACCAATGGCCTCCTCAACCTACAAGGGTTTCAAATCTGATAATAAGCTGACTGATAAGTCTGATTATCATGCTTGGAAGATGTTTTTGGATTTGGTATTGGAGGATCAAGATGTCATGGATTATGTGCCAGGGAAGATAAATAACCCTCCATCAAATGCACCGGCCGCCACAAAGACGAAGTATAGAAAAGGAGAAATCAACACAAAGATGATGATCAGGGATTCTATACATAGGCACTTGGTTGCTTATATCTCCAAGCTGGGCACATCTAAAGCGATGTATGATAAGTTGGTTAGCATGTTCAAGGCTAGCAATCCTAATCAAGTTCTCTTTCTCAAGAACAAGTTGAAGAATATCATGAAGGGCAATGAAGAATCCATTCAATCCTATTTTATGAGGCTCACAGAAATCAGGAATGATCTCTTAGCTATTGGAGAAGAAGTAGCTGACCGAGAGCTTGTTCTCATTGCTCTTGGATGACTCCCCCAAGACTGGTATCTATTTAATACTATGATTCTTAATAACAATGTGATTCCTGATTTTGATGAATTGTTGACAAGATGCACTCAAGAGGAAACAAGGATGATGGAGAGAGAACATTCCTCGAATGGGATTGGAGGTGACCCTATTGCCTTCACCAATCATGCAAAGAAGAGGAACAATGGTGATCCGAGAAATCTGTAATATCCCAGAAGGGAATTTTCAGCAGATCATGCCTGAAAAATGCATTCTTCAGGTATGAGGGCTTCAGGTATCATATCATATCTCTGAAAATGTTCAGCAACCAAAATAAATATCAACAGCAACCTTTACTCAGCTTTTAAGGGCAAAAAAGTGGGGAAAAGTGAGGATTTTGGCCCTAAAATGAGTGAATAAGGAAATCTGCGTAAAATGACGGGTCAAGGTTCTGGAATATGTTAGAATAGGTCAAGAGGGACTTCTATGTCGAATTTCAGCTCAAACAAAGGCGTTTTGCTATGTTAAACAGTTCCTCCTTCCTGACTAGTCAAGAAAAACCCTGATTTCCCAAGACTTTGAGTATGCAGAAATTTGCTGAAGCAAGGGCAACGTATTTTCTGAAGGAATATGATGTATAACACTATGAATAATCAGAGAATGAGTTTGGGTACAAGGCATAGGCTTTCAGCAAGGTTAAACAGCAATTTTATATAGAAAACCCCTCAAGATAGAGGTGCCGCAAGACAAGAAAATAATCCAGAAACCCTACAGCGTTTTCTGCAGTAGCTGTGAGACAGAAGATGCATATATAGCCAATAATAATGTATAGCAGCATAAGAGAGTACAAATCTTGAGGAAACAACCTCTCAAGAGAAGAAATGCAAGCCTCCACAACACATGTACATAAACATGAAAAGTACTGCTATTTCTGCATAAACCCCAGACTAAGAAAATGCTGTATATGATAGAATACTGCTGCAAACTGATTTAAACACATGGATATGACAATATATGGCTCAAATACAATAGGGGAGCAAGCTCTAACCCTTACAAGAAAAAATACCTCAATCCTCCAAGGGATTGGCTGAAACACAAAATGGAAAAAATGTCGGAGTTGCTGGGCAGCAGCTGCAACTCAATCTGGAACACAATAGAGAAGGCTGAAGATGATGCACCAACTGAATTAGACCTCCTCCAATGGATCTCCAAGTGGAAGGCTGATCCTTACACTTGAGATCTTCCCCACAAATCAACCCGCAAACCCTCCATGAAAATAACGCAGATACTGAGAGGGACTGCGCAGTAGTGGGATAAAACTCTTTGGCCAAGTGCCAAGATCTGCAAATCAGCTCCAAGTCCTCCAATCCGATCCTCCAAAGAAAAGAGAGGCTCTCCCTCTAAAAAACAAGAGAAGGAAGTGGTGTTGTGAAGTCACCACGCCAACACCCTACAACACAGTATTACGCTGCTGCAGCAATAACGCTATCCTGGAGGATGATGCTAAGAAAATAACCTTGCCCGAGTAGGCACTCGAAGTCCCCCGGGGCTAAGGGTGAGATCTCCGCACGGAGACACTCGGTTGCACTAAACAGTGCAGCAGACGGGCTAAACAGCCAGCGTGCCAAAGAAAGACAAATGTCTCACTCAATAATCAATAATCCAAGAATCCAAGCATCCCTCAAATGAGGAGGCTCCTCCATCTTTTATAGTGTTGGTTTCCCTCCAAAACCAAATGTAGCCTCTCTCTCTCCTCCACATCCTCATCCTTATCCACATTCTCATCCTTATCTGTGCAGAAGCTTGGAGAAACTTCTAGAGTGTCCATAGTCCCCCTCCCCCACGTGGTGTTGGGTCCCCCCTTGACTCCCACTTAAGTCACAACGTTGTGCTACTAGGTGGATGTCTTATTTCATTTAAGTGAGTTTAGACCCTCTTTACTCACTTTTTATTTCCTTACAAACTATAGGTGGCAAAATAAACAAAATAGAATATTCCAATTTGCTGTCGCAAATTAGGGATATTACAGTCCCCCCTGGCAAAATGTTGCTTGCCCTCAAGCAACTGCCTGAGCAAGTCTCCTCCTAGCGGATGCTCTCCATCGATGCTGCAAAATATGCCTGGGTTCCAGATGCGCCATTGAATCTCCCCTGTACTCTGCATCATCCTGATATGAAGAGATCTCTCAATGCCAGAATCCCAAACTGATCTCTCATGGTACCAGCCAACCAACAATCCTCCCGGATCCCATCGCCACCATGGCCAATAATAGCCCAAGTCCCATGGCTCGGACTATGCACTGCCTCTAGCTATGACTGATGAAGACCATGACTCTGGCTGTGCTATATCTGTCATGGTGTAAGTTGTCCCATCGACTGTGTACCAGCTCATCACCTCTCTCCACTCAAGGCATGAAGTGAGGAACATCTCTCTCATGTGGATCCTCCATCCCCAAGCAATCATCCAAACAAAATGAGCCACCTCCCGACAAGGCAATTCCTGAAAATCTCCTTCCACCTCAAGCTCCGGTAATGAAGGTGGGCTGAAAATATGATCTTGGCAAGCATCATAGCTTACCCCATGCTGTCCTTCCCTCCACTCATGACAAGTGTAGAGTGTATGCTGATCTTGGGCTGCAAAATCATTGCCCTCCAATGGCAAAGTGAAGAACAATCCTCCAAAGAAGGTTCCTCCAACAATGAAGAACAAGCTGGCCCAAAACAATCCATCAATGAAGAATAGGACATGGTCATCATGGAACATCCTAATGAGAAGTTTGCTGAAGGTTTTACATGATGATACATGATGCAAACAATCTCTCACAAGGATACAGCGCAGTCTCGTCCACTGCAACTTCAGAAAATCACATGGCAAGCAATGTACAAGATCCATCACATCTACTAATGGATAGTAAATGGCTGAATATGACAACAACATAAGATCAAACACTTGCCCATGGCTATACAATGGATGACTATCAATCTCATGGCCCACCTCAAAATAGAACGCATATGTAGTAGCGGTGGCCATGCCTCCTCCCATGCTCCCATTAGAACATGTAGTGCAGAAATTGTGAGAATTCTTCCCACTCAAAGACACATCTAGCTCATGTGTCTCCCTCATAATAAAGCCTCCCATACAAATCTGATCTATATCAGCAAATGAAGACATGATCAACAGCAAAATGAAGGAAATGCTGAAGGTCTCATGTGGTGCAAGAAGGTACCAACAGCTTCCCAAACAAGTACAGCGCAGTTTTACAAGTTGCTGCTTGATGAAAGTACATGGCAAAATGTTTCTTGTTACATAGTTAATCATGCATGTCTTTATATGATACATGCTATAGTGCAGAAAATGAACATACATGTGATGATAAAACATTTGCCCAAGGCCACAAAAGAGATGGCTACCTCCATCATGTAGATTGGCCCAATACAACTCATGGGGCAATGTGACAAACTTGCCCCCTTGTGAAGCAATGCACTGCATAGGAATGGCATGAGTGTGCAAATCAATGAATGTATAAACAAATCCCTCACCATATGCTGGAAGTAAGATGGTACATGGATCCATGAATGAGTTCTGCGTAATGTGTTGGCATGCTATGAAGAAGACTGAACCATCTGCTGCAAGAAGATGCTTGGAACCCCAAGTCAATAAAAACATGCCATAGATATCTCTATCATCATTACCTCCTCTTTGTTCATCAAGTGCAACAAATATGAAGTGATCCTGGGACCTATGGGTTATAGATCCACCATATCTCTGCTGCGCACACTTCATCCATAATGTTCTGCTCCAAGGTGACAACGCTGTGAGCTCATGCAAATAAGCTCCTGTCAATACAAGACTTTGTTCTTTGACATGCTCCTTGTCAAAGACTCCTCTAATAATGCTGCAACAAATGTGGAATACTCCCCAAGATGGAAGTGCTTCCCCATCATCATCAAAGATCAAGGAGATAGTGCCATCTCCTCCTCCTGCAACATTATACAAAGTGTGACAGCAAATCTGCCCTTGCTCTCCCAAGCAAAACAACAAGAAATTGTGTTGCCTCCCCATACCTCCATCATACCAATCATGTGATGAAGACACAATGAATGCTATGAGTATCATATCAACACCATGCATCCATACTCTATGCTTCTCAATGATGCAAGTATCCAACCATCTTTCCTCCATCCTCTGACTCTTAGGAAGAGTGTTTGCCAAGAGATGGCCAAACTCTTTTAAGAGTAACCAGCGCAGCCAAGCCTCTTGCTGCCTGGTATCATAGATTTGCAGGTAGCCTCCTAGCTCCTTGCTCATCAACCACATCCACTCAATCACTTGTGGATGCCTCCTTCTTCTCCTCATCCTAATACTCCTCCAATGAGGGTTACCATCCTCCAAAATCAAATTTCTGAATTTGCACTTCATAGGGTTTTGAAATGTAAACTTCTCAAGGATCAATGAGACCCTTTCAAGAATCAAATAGGTGGTAGGCAAAAACCCCCCATCATGATGTGTATGGCTCAAGGGATTTCCAACACAAGCATGAGAGATGTTATCCATCCGAAGATGTCCTCCATCTTCTCTCTGCTCTTGTGAGAAGGGAACCAAATCATTGTGTTCCATAGTGTGTTGAAGTGCATCTATAGTGAGATCTCTCCTTGAGACCTCCCCTTCATCCATGTTGCAAAGCGCAGTGCAACCAGGCTGCTCTATAGTAGCAATGAGATTTGACCCTTGGTCTACAAGAGTCCCGTCCTCAAAAGTGTTGGCAGGCCCAACTGTCGATGCATGTGGCTGCTCATCCATGAGTGGGACAGCGTTTTCACAAGCCTCCTCAAGAGGTGATGTGATCTCTTCTTCTCGATTAGAATTGGAAGTGCATGGTACTTCCTCTTCTTTTTCTTCAACCTTCTTGACCTTCTCAACAGTAGATGCATCTTTTCTGGATCTGAAAAAGAATAAACTATCCTTTTTCACCGTTCCGGTCCTCTTGGGCTTAGACTCACAGGGACTAGTGGATCCCTCATGCATGGGAAGAGGTGATCTCCCAGTAGTACGCTGCAAATCTGAACTCTGTATGCTAGAAACTCCATCATCTCTGAGCTGACAATAATCTTTGAAGGGCAAAATTGCTTTTAAGTCTTCCCCCATGGACTTCCATTCTCTGAAATAATCTTCAAGAGGTATACGACCATGTTGCCTCGGTACTTCAGGCAAGAATGTAGGCATTGTGATCCTCATATTTGCCATAGATAGCCAGCTCCACAGGCTGAGCCAGAACTATGCTCTGATACCACTGTAATATCCCAGAAGCCACTGTAATATCCCTAATAATGGATTCTTCAGCAGATCATGCCTGAAAAACGCATTCTTCAGGTATGAGGGCTTCAGCTATCATATCATATCTATGAAAATGTTCAGCAACCAAAATAAATATCAGCAGCAACCTTTACTCAGCTTTTAAGGGCAAAAAGGTGGGGAAAAGTGAGGATTTTGGCCCTAAAATGAGTGAATAAGGAAATCTGCGTAAAATGACGGGTCAAGGTTCTGGAATATGTTAGAATAGCTCAAGAGGGACTTCCATGTCGAATTTCAACTCAAACAAAGGCGTTTTGTTATGTTAAACAGTTCCTCCTTCCCGACTAGTCAAGAAAAACCCTGATTTCCCAAGACTTTGAGTATGCAGAAATTTGCTGAAGCAAGGGCAGCGTATTTTCTGAAGGAATATGATGTATAACACTATGAATAATCAGAGAATGAGTTTGGGTACAAGGCATAGGATTTCAGCAAGGTTAAACAGCAATTTTA